>CM067484.1:188847-217190 GCA_034552555.1 Semaprochilodus insignis | reverse complement strand
GCTGTACTGATCAGCTGGCAGAAAAAAACAAAACTGTCATGATGAACGTTCCGATGAAAGAAAAGCAGTTACTTCTTCTTCTTCTTCCCCTTCTTCCCTCCTTCCCCTTGCTGTGCTCCGGAGTCACTGCTCCCACTTTTCTGCGTCCTAGTCTTCAACTTGGGAATCATCTCAGCCACGTAGAACATAATGTCTTTTTCTACAAGGACAGGAAACATTACCATTGGTTTCAATGTTGAAGAGGGTGATACAGCAAAAAATAGTATCATCACACTTCAACAAATATTCATGATAAATAGTGTCACAATATCTGATAAGCTGGAACAGACAAAGCAATGCCACATTCAAAAACCCCTTGTGTGGCCCAGCAAACAGGAAACATGGCGTAAATTACCAGACCTACAAGAACTGCTGGCCAAAGGCCAATCTTATTTTTTTGACACAGTCTACATGGGGGGGGGGGGGGGCAGATCAGAAGACAGCTTAAAGACAGTTTAAATATTTAAGGGCATAAACCCAAGATCAGGTAATAACCATGCTAATGCAGCAAATTCAGTTCCAGATCTTGACTATTGAACCATGGCTGATTATCACAGAAACACAGCATATACTGCAATTTGAAATCATACAGTAATCATATACATGTACATTCACATGTAATACATACAAATATTTCATTTTTTATACAAAATTAATAAAGAGGGGGATAAAAAAAATAAAAAGATGCATTTTAAGAACAATACCTAGTTAACTTCAAACAAGTCTAAATCTGGGTTTGGTTGAATCAAGAACACATTCCAATATCATTCCAGAAACATTGGCCTATTAATATTGCAGTATAATAATATGCTTACTTGAGGTAAACTTATCCTGACACAAGTTTCCATCCTCTTGTTTGATTTGCACACGCACTCTCCCCCTGAACTGTACATCTCTATTCCATTCCCTTGGATACATCTTGTTCTGCACGTCGACACAAAATGGAAATCAAAGTTAGGGTGCTACTTCACACTGACTCAACAGACACACAAAAACATTAGGCATACACTCACTGGCTTTAACAGGTCCACCTACCTGTATCTACACTCACTGTTCATTTCATCAAGCACACTTAACATTTAGGATACAGACTGTAGTCCAGCTGTTTCTCTGATAGCTTTTCTTTCCCCCCATTCATCAGTAATCAGAACCTGCACAGGACCATCTATGAGCAAGTGCTACTTAGGCTGTAGTGACACGGGCATGGTAGCTACATGGTATTTAGTGTTGCAATGGTACAAGTGAACCAGACACAGCAGGAGTTTCTAAACACTGTCTGCTTCCTTTCAAGAGGGGATTGAGTGTCAGTGCAAGCTGGAAGGTAAGTTCCAGCAATCGACTGGCATGACACGGGTGATTACCAGTCCTCCATTATCAGGAAATACAGCAGTCAAGATTACCGCCGACAAAGTAGAATGTGACAACTTAGTTTTCCTGTTTTGTAGAGAGATTCTAGAGAGAAGCAGCAAAAATACCTTGCTTGTGTACAGAGCCACTGTGCAAAACCGATCTAGACACTTTACTTGAATACCAATATTTGCACAGGTTTACTGAGTCTTGTCATTATCTGCTGATACACGCGCCCCTTGCATGTTTTTTCTCACTGCACTGCCTTTTTATCTGCGGTATCTTACTGCATAATTTTACATATTTTCTACTTGTCATCTACAGTGATTTGTGTATATATATATATTTGCATATATTCATGGCTCATAGTAATAAGTGAAATATTTATCTATTATTTATAGTTAAGAATTTTTGCTGAGCCGGTACTTACTTCTGTTCACACTGTACCACCCTTATTATTGTATTATACTACTGTGCTGTATTGTGAAAATGGTACTGGCTGCTAAATTTCCCTCAGGATCAATAAAATATCTATCTATCCGGCTATCTATCTATCATGGGTACACCTGCTGTCATCGGCATTACAGTTTTCAGAGAGAAAACGGCTGCAGCGTATTTCTGTACATGACTTAAAAACTAAAGAGCTTCTGCCTGTTCATGCTGAGGATGTCATGTCCTGTTTACCGGGAATTTCATTGCAGCCATGAAGATACATTCTGGTAAAATACTGTTCACAGGCTGCATGTGCGAATCACAAAAAGCCCGGACAGATTATGGGCAGGCATGAAGTTGATGCATTGACACTTACTGACGGGTAAGCGTGAATGGTGATACATAATACGTTGTCAGGTATTGCCAATACTCAGCCCCAACACTGATACGATAATTGATTGCTATCTGGGAAAGGTCTACCACCCAAATAATTCCTGCCAAGTGGTGGTTTTGACTATTTAACAGGCTAACAAAACAGGGGGGGGGGGGGGGGGGGGTAACAAATTACAGGGAGAAACAGATGGACTACAATCTGTAATTGTACAACTACACAATGCACATATCTGGTGAGTGTAGCTACAAGCCAAGGTAATACAAGTAATACAATACCTACTACAGTGACCTATGTTAATGTAGGTCTGTAGGTGTTTGACAGAATATGGGCTCCAAAACAGGAACAAGAGAGTTAGTGGTTTGAAGTTCACACAGGACTGCAACATCAGTACCTCAACATAGACATTCATTCCTGCCGCAGTTAGAACATCTCGGATTTCAGCACATGAAGGGTTCTCTACCGCCTAAGCAAAGAAGAAAAACAAACAACTTAAGGAAATTCCTACGAAGAAGGGTCAGCACTTTGTAAAAGGCTCTGTTAATTAGAAATGAACCTCCTGGGCTTGGGGGCAGCACACTCACCTTTTCACTTGGTATTCTTCGGCCTTCTGCTAACGTCTTTTTACTGTTTATGTAAGCTGGATATATACACAAGAACCTGGAGGAAATTCAGGTAAGTTATGATCAAAAATATGAGACAAAATAGCAATGAATAAGCAAAATGAATTCATAAAGACGAATGCCCCTGCAAAAGCTCCTGTTTCTGGAAGATCTAATCCTACCTTTCTATGCACTATGTGGTTGGTGCGGTGCAACGGCTAACACCACTACCTGCCAGGGAGCTACCACACCATGTGGGAGACTGGGGCTTGATTCCCAGCTTGGGTAACTATGCTGTATTGCACCAATAAAAGTCCTTGGGCAGGACTCCTAGCACTACATTGGCCTACCTGTAATACAATTAACATTGGAAGTCACTCTGGATAAGAGTGTCAGCTAAATGCACTATAATCCTTATATATTGCATTCTTTACCTCCTATTTTCTGATCTAACATTTAGTATACAGGTAACACAACAGTATGCCAGATCTTTTATCCTGAAAGTTTTCTAATAGTATTTTAATACTGGTCATCAGCTTATCTCACAGTTCTCACTGTTTGGCCTAAGTGACTCTGTTAACCCTGCTTGTATATTTATGTACATAGTCTAAGTCTAACTTAATATTACGATCTGGTATCAGCCAGAAAATGAAGGGCTCCCCTCTTGAGGTCCTGGTTTAGGCTTTTTAGAAGCTTTTCCATGAATTTGTTGACTTCAGCTTGCTCATTAGAGGTCTGGACCCCTAGCAGCTTTGTGGGAATGTCTGAGGAAAGGCACCACACGAATAAGACTGAATACAACTGCATACACTCAGTAACTGGATGCGTGGATATCATTTCATGTGCAGTTTAAACGGGCACTGGATGGAGACCAAATCAATCCTCTCCAACTGCCTTCACATTAAGCAGAAACAGGCCACTGTGAAGATCAGTGCAGTAGACATCCTGGATCACAAACCACACGGAGGAACAAATAATCTCGATTTCTAAACTAACCTACATTGTATTTACTGACGATATTTATGAACGGTTAAATTATCACTCCACGGGCTCTCGCGTTGTGCCTGCGTTAGCTGGCGAACTGATTGGTTCAGCGTTTGTACACGTTTGCTTAGTAAGTTCATGCGGGCCCAGCAGTGGGGAAGCTTGTTAGGACAACGCAGCCTCGATAAAGTCACTTACCTCTCTTTATCACTGGGGTTCGTCGATAAATAAGCCATCTTCCAACGCGCACCTTCCTGGAATTAAACGATTGCTTTAATACTGGACGCTGTGTTGAATGAAACGCTTACATTTCACTTCTTCGCGCAGTCCTGTCGTGTCTGCGCCACATCGCCCCCTGCTGGAGCGGAGGTTATATAAATCATCGTTACAGCTGTTACACGGCGAAGTCTCTTGCCCTTTACCTTCTTCTTTATTAGCTTGCAGGACAATAATAATAATAATAATAATAATAATAATAATAAGTAATTATTATTATTATTAATTCATCATTATGATGAATTAATCTAAGTCATAATTACGAGATGTTAAGTCGTGATTATGAGATACTGTTCGGTTTCTTTTTTCTTTGATTGGCAGAAATGGACTTCTATAAATATGCATCAATATAACACATAATAAATAAACAAATAATAATAATAATAATAATAGTAGTAGTAGTAGTAGCCAGAGGGCAGAACATTTGTACATGTTTTGACATGTATTTGTTTATTTATTTATTGGAGAAGGTAATATTATATATTATATATAATACATAATAATCCTATGTATTATTTCAACTTTAAGTTTGGAATTACTTAGTTCACACTTATTTGCTTTCCCAAAAGAGTGGTCAAATCAATATTATGATATATAATATTATAATATTACCGTTACCATTAATATTTTACCATTATTAACATTACATATAAAACTCAGAAGACACGTGTAGACTCACTGCAGGTTTTGCATAGTAAATAAAATGACTATATTCGCATCGTAAGCATCGCAATCCATGATTTCACGACCACAGTAAAAGTAGTAATGCTGTCAAGTTACTCTAGAATGGCGCATTTCACGTTCAAACACTCGGAATGACTTTGTTTACAGCTCACTGCAGAAATTTCGAAAAACTGGTGGACTCCCCCTTTACTCTCCCAGCTCCGCCCACGTCCTACCGGGCATGCGCAGAAGAACAAGCGACTTTACAGCTCTGACGCTGAACCTGATAAAATATGATTAAATATATATTCTTTCCGGGAATCAGGGTAAGGCGTAAAGCTTTCGGCATGTAGATTTTCGTCATATATAACTATGTTCATATTATTGTTGAACGTTGTGACTGCGGTAGTTAAAGTTGCTAGCTGGCTAGCTAGCTAGCTGAGTCTCTAACTAGTATACATAACACCTGTGCTTCCATGTTAATGTACGTTTCTGGCATTTTTATGTTTAATTGTTTCAGAATTCTGTTTTCTTCGGTGAAAAGTACCGAAGAAAATAGAAGTAAATAAATAAATAGAAGTAATTAAAACTTAATTAAACTGAATGACTCCTAAGCTTGTTTTTCTGTTGTCTCTGAAAGCAGGAACTTCAAGATTGACAGGGAGCTCCGTACTTGACTGGATGGATGGATGGATGTATGCTTGCATTACAAGAACGACCAACATAAACTGGACCATGTGGTGTTTATAACACAGAGAGCGTTGGAGAACTTTCCGTCCCGTGTTTTACCAGCATTTACACCTTGGTTTCCTTCAGGCGCTGACAGATCTTTGCCAATCAGACCTGAAAAGGCTCCTCCAGTGATTTCATCAAAGCTGTTGAAAAGCTCCAGATGCTGCCTGCCGAGATCAGAGTTCCAGTCTTACAGAAGTCATTATCCAGGTGATCAAGAGCAATCTGAAGAGGTCTATAAGAGGAAACTGGTAACAAGTCCAGAAGCAGTCGATGGAGAGCGACCTGGCCAAGTTGAGAATCCATCAAAGACGTTTAGAAGGTCATGGAGTGTCTTTTCACAAAAAACGAAAAAATATGAGAGCGCACAATCTTTCTCTAGACAGTTCCACAAGACTATTGAGACATATAGACTTCACCTCCACCAGAGAGGAAAATGGATTATTTGTGAGCTGAACTGTGCACCGCAGAGTGTCGAAGAGGTTTGGACCAAGCTCAACCATGCAATTACGCACTCCAGGCTTCCATCATGTAATGCCAATTTTCAGAGGAACTTGCCCCAGATATGGGTGTACTGTGACATACTGCACTGTGAATTCATTGGTAATTTCCTGAGGCACAAATTACAGCTCTCGGGAGAGATAACTTTAGCAGTCCATAAACTAGGGAACATATTTAAATTGTAAGCATGTACAGTTATTGTTTTAACCTCATTGGAGTTATTGATGGTAGTAAGCCATGATTGGCTGTCTACTATATGTGATTAATAAAGTTTTCAGAAAAGGGTATTGGATGTCAGGACCACTCACTAGCAAACACACACACAATCTTGCGATACAAAAACATCCAAATTAAACCAGTGAATCTGTGCATGGAAGTGCTGAAGCGAATTTGTCATTTCATTTTCAAACAGGAACAGCTTTGGAATGAGTCTTGCACTGAAATGAGTTATATCAGAGATTCAAAAAGCCTTGGCTGAATTAATGCACTCGCCAAAAAAAATAGCTGCACCCTGAAGGAAGTGTCAGATTGCAATGATAAATTTAGACTGATATGATCAATATTTATTGAGCTACACATACAGAAGTCTGTCTCTCAGTATGGCGTCGGGCTGCCATGTTTGCTAACCCAACATTCCAGATGTCTCGGCATGGAGCTGTAGAGGTTCCTGATGGTGTCCTGTGATGATCCATCCCATGCAGCTTGAATATCCTCACACAGTTCCTGCAGCTGGTGCGGTAGGGGTGGAGGTGATGTGACACCAGGTCTTCTGGACGTGTGACGGCAGCCGTCTGCCAGTGGTACTGGCACTAACAGGATGACTCATGGAGGACATCGCTGCTCGCTGAATGTCCGCAGTCATGGCTGTTGGGGTCAGTCAGGTACAGCGATAAGGCCCGTCCTTGCTTATGATGTCAAACCCACCCACCAAGTTTCATTCCTGTCTGTTGATTCCTTCTGGGTGCAGCTATTTGAGCAAGTGTGTTTTGGTGATGAGTGCATATGTGTGTTGATTCATTGTTGGGTGATCTGAGTAACCACCTCTGATTTGTCCTTGATTGTCTTAATAGAAATAGGCTCTTATGTACCTCATCTGCTGTACTTAATTGAAATGCCAGCATGTGATGCATGAGAGATGGATATATCTGGTTTTCTGTGTCCTTAGGTTGATACAAATGACAAAATCCAATTATTGGTTGAATTGTCATTTTTAGAAGTGTATTTCTTTACATCCCGATAATGACCAGTCCTGCACACCAATCCACAAACTGCATTGGTGTCACCAGGGCTTATGATATCTACTTACATGGGTACTTAGCTGAATATACCAGAGCCCTTAGAGCATAGATGAGGGGTGTTGCGTCTTTGAGGCAAATAGCATGCCACAGTTTGGAAGGGCTTGACAAACAGCTGACTAGTCGTATCAGAAGTGTTAAGGCAGGGTGTCTGCCTTATTATAGGTCTCCGCTGACACTTCTGGTTTAAGTGTTTATTCCCATCGAATCCCAAAGCACCTGACTTTACTTAGAAGGATAAGTTTTAAAGGAACGTGAAATCAGATGACCCTCCGGCAGGGTTGTAATAAATATCCATAAACAACATAATCCTGATTGAGTACCAGGGATTAGCTTAGTCTGCGATTACAAATGTGAAAAAGATTCTCTTACTTGCAGCATTAAAATGGTTGGATGGAAAGAGAACTGACAGTGAAGTCCCGAACACACAATAACTCAGAAAGGCCAAGACCTAGAATAGAAAACGCGTGACTATTTATTTAGCAGAGTTTGACATTACGGACGCAAACTCTGTTCTCTGCATCCTGCGTGCGGCTTCATTACACTTACGCTATATTGTTATTGTAATAGTGTATAATCATATATGACTTACAAGTGCTTGTATGACTGGTAAGATACTTAACTGACACTACTGACTCTGAATTCAGGAAGTCTTTGCCTTTGAAACCGTACAAGCTCAGTTTATTCATTTGAGCTTTTGTCTTTGAAGGACTTATTCATGAAATGATTTGTGTGGTCACCTGCTTTATATTTATATTTAAAGGTATCCAGTATATTTTTATCCCTTACAGTCAGAAAGCACACAAGCAAATCTGATTAAGATTCCATTTGTGCGATTCTAACTGGGGTACATAAGCATCCATTACTTGTTAGCTGCGTTAGCCCCGTAACTCCAGTGCAAAACGAAAGCGGCAAACTTAACAAAAGATTTTTGTGTCACACTCACTTTACCACATTACATGGGCTATTGGCCTTCTTCATACTTTCCCGTCTTGTAGTTTCCTCTCCTTTGACTTCTGTGAAGGGAAAACTTGTTTCTTTCACGACAGGCTTGTCATAAAGTTAAAGTAGGGTCTGCTTGTGTGTCTGTCTTTCTTTCCTGTTATCTGTTTTTCTTTTCCCCTTCTCTTTCTCTTCCCCGCCCCTCTGTTTCTCTCTCTATAGACTCAGACCAAGCTGGAGCATGCCCGTATTCGGCAGCTCGAGCGGAATCTGTGTTTGGAAAAGTCCAAAGCAGAGAAGCTTCAGAAGTAATTAGAGGGGAAACGTGTAGCGAGACAGTAGACGTGCCTGTAGACAAAGATGCGTTTCCAAAGTGGTAACTTTACAGGAGAAGGAAAAAAAATATCTTAACCTTAACTTCATGTAAAGTTCATGTAAAGAGGTTTTATTGCAAGTGATTTTGGGGCATTTCTATAGGCCCACTCATCATGACGTTGTCATGCAAAGCAAAGGACGGCTGTCGTGATGTAGAAAAAGCTTTTTTTGTTTCTTTGGTACCTGTGATCTGTATTGTTTGTATTTCCCAAAGCTGGTCCATGAAGTACCATTTCACATCACATTCATTGCATTCCCTGATGCGATAACCGGTACTGAACGAGTTAAAGGGCTTATTATTCATTTACATTTACATTCATGGCATTTAGCCGACGCTCTTATCAAGAACAACTTACAAGTGTGCTTAGTGTTCCATCAGAGAATGTTTCCTGACTAGTACAAGAAGGTTAGAGTCTAAAACTCAGCTCAGACGCTGCACAAACAGGGTCCAGTGCTGATATCTAGAAAGAAGAATAGAGAGTTATATACGCCACAAGCCAGTGGTCATACCTAGATAGCAGAAACGTTATGCTCAGTATAAGGGCCGAAACAAAGCATTTCAATATATACATCTATTAGTACTTACTCACGTGAGTGTGCAGTACAGAGTTCCTCCCAAGAGCAGGACAGCAAAACAACTTATAAACAAATTCCTGGGATCTACAAGCTTTCTTCAGTTGGATAAGGTCAATGTTTAAGGCTTCTCCATCACAAAGACCCATCACAGAATTGATTTCATAACGCACTAGAGCCTCAAAAACCATGTTACAGAGTTTAAACAGTTTCACATGGAGACCCGTCTCGAAAGGTCTCCAAAATAATAAGAGACAGTATTTAATCACAAGCATTGCTGCTGAAAGAGCCCACCACCAGGAGTTCCTTAGCCTTAATTAAGACAATGGAGTCTCCTTTAAGCCTTCATATGTGGTTCTCATTTGTCCATGCATATTATATTAACTGGGGCGGCCCCCCTGCTGCTGCAGTAAAGGCCCTCAGGGTACACTGGGGTGGTATCTTCAAGGGTACAGCTTTGATATGTCTACATGGTTTCACTGTATTCTGCTTCAGTTTTAGGTTTAAGTTTGTTTGTAAGTCGCTGTTACACCCATTATTGACTCCAGCCTTGAAGTTTTTTCACTCATAGAAATAATGTACACATGTGGCCGATTACCTTGGGGGACAAAGATGTACAAGCAAATAACGCAAAAGTAACCTTATTGTCTGACAGGGTAGGTGTTAAACATTGCTGTGTGGATTTGGTTGTATTAAGCAACAGGAATGTTGATTAGTGATGTCATCTTATGATATAATCTTACACTACATTGCCAAAAGTATTCACTCGCCCATCCAAATCATTGAATTCAGGTGTTCCAATCACTTTCATGGTCACAGGTGTATAAAATCAAGCACCTAGACATGCAGACTGCTTCTACAGACATTAGTGAGAGAATGGGTCGCTCTCAGGAGCTCAGTGAATTCCAGCGTGGTACCGTGATAGGATGCCACCTGTGCAACAAGTCCAGTCATGAAATTTCCTCACTACTAAATATTCCACAGTCAACTGCCAGACCTCAACCTGATAGACCACCTCTGGGATGAATTAGAGCAGAGACTGCGAGCCAGGACCTTCTCGTCCAACATCAGTGTCTGACCTCACAAATGCGCTTCTGGAAGAATGGTCAGAAATTCCCATAAACACATTCCTAAACCTTGTGGAATGCCTTCCCAGAAGAGTTGAAGCTGTTCTAGCTGTAAAGGGTGGGCCGACACCATATTAAACCCTATGGATTAAGAATGGGATGTCACTCAAGTTCATATGTGTGTGAAGGCAGACGAGCGAATAGTTCTGGCAATATAGTGTATTTTCTAAAATGGGTTCTCAATCTGAATCAGCTTTAATTTTAAGACCTGGGAATGATTATTGTGAAATATTTAATTATTATTTAATAATTATTATTAGTAACATTTTAACAGTGTCACTGTCGAAGTTCAGCAGCACTAAACTAGCACTAGTTAGAAGAAAGAAGAAGAATGAGTGGTTGCTGCATCTACTGGCTAACCATTTTGGGACATCTTTCAGAACCGTTCTGATTAATCCAGGAGCAGGTAGTAAATGTAAAAGTAGAACCATCCCTTAGGTTCTCTGCTACAGTGAGAGATAGAGTTCACGATCCGTGCCAGA
Organism: Semaprochilodus insignis; assembly: GCA_034552555.1. NCBI lineage: Eukaryota > Metazoa > Chordata > Actinopteri > Characiformes > Prochilodontidae > Semaprochilodus > Semaprochilodus insignis. The sequence goes on along the minus strand of CM067484.1, from coordinate 206,429 downwards.
TGCTGGCGGTTCTACTGAGGTAAGTTTAGTCAGGCCGGCTGAGGAGCAGTAGAGGGACAGGACAGGAGTCCAGCCAGCGGAGACGAAGCTCTGTTGACTCTAGCAGCTCTGGTGGCTCCCATGTGATCACTCAGGCGAACGTCGCTCTGAGAATCCTGGAGAACATTTTGTGTTGTGAAAAGTTTGAGAACTAACAAATTAAGGATCCCACGTATTATGTAGCACAAGAGAAAACCAAGGCAGGGTGATTCTTTGTGGTCAAGGAAGCAGCAAAGATGAAGCAGCAAAAAGAAATTGGGACAGGCGACAGCAGAAAACTAGGGTAAACACTGGTGTGGCCTTTCCCAGAAGGAAATCGCAGGTGTGGGGCAAATGTTGTCAGAGTGATGCTGAAGTAACTGTATTGTACCGAACAGGTTAATTAGTGTACCAGTGCATGCTTGGAAAGGGGTGTGCGAGGGGTATTAAAATGTTTGCAATCTGCAACCTCACCACTAGATGCCGCTAATTCATACACATTGCTCCTTTAATGTTTAATGTTCTATTTCGTGTTTAGGTTGGACAGAGCTGGCAGTAATCCAACCTGGGTGTCTCTAGTTAAATCGAACCCAATTATCAACTAAATTTGGTTAACTGGTTGATTGAGTAACTAAGGGGGCAATTACTTTTTCACACCGGACCAGTGTTGGATAACATTTTTTTTCCTTAAATCGGTGAAATCAACATTTAAAAGCTGTGTATTATTATTATGTATTTTTTGAATTTGTGAAACAACTAACATGCATATCAGTGTACATGTATAAGGTGCGTTTTAATAAAGACCACTATGTACTGACGACAGTACCACTTTCTATGAATCGGGTATCCATAATGCACTATAAGTACATTGATAAAGATCTGTAAAGCATTCATTATGCTCTATAGTGCATGACAGAAGCCTGTATAACTGTACATAAATGTTCATAATCACACACATAAACTGGTGCAACATTGCATTATAAAGCTTTATAGCACAAAGTGACATAACATATTAAAATGTACAGATCTTTCCGGTCCTTAACATTACTGCTGAGACCCGTATCATCCAGCTTAAGCTAAGATAACCTTTATTATCCCACATGGGGAAATTTGCAAGAATAGCAGCAGAACAAGAGGTAGACTAAAGTGTAGGTTTACAGAATACAAAATAAGAAATTACAGAAAATAAATAAATCTCTATTGTTAGGTTAAGAATACAATAAAATACAATAAGAAACTATACAAATTTACATTGTAATTGCACAGATATACAGGGGTTGGACAATGAAACTGAAACACCTGGTTTTAGACCACAATCATTTATTAGTATGGTGTAGGACCTCCTCCTCCTTTTGCGGCCAATACAGCATCAGTTCGTCTTGGGAATGACATATACAAGTCCTGCACAGTGGTCAGAGGGATTTTAAGCCATTCGTCTTGCAGGATAGTGGCCAGGTCACTACGTGATGCTGGTGGAGGAAAACGTCCTTCTTGGTGGTATGCTGACATTACCCTGGATACCGTGGCTCTTGATACATCACAAAGACTTGCTGTCTTGGTCACAGATGCGCCAGCAAGACGTGCACCAACAATTTGTCTTCTTTTGAACTCTGGTATGTCACCCATAATGTTGTGTGCATTGCAATATTTTGAGCAAAACTGTAAAACTGTGCTCTTACCTGCTAATTGAACCTTCACACTCTGCTCTTACTGGTGCAATGTGCAATTAATGAAGATTGGCCACCAGGCTGGTCCAATTTAGCCATGAAACCTCCCACACTAAAATGACAGGTGTTTCAGTTTCATTGTCCAACCCCTGTATATATTGCACGGTTACTGAAAGATATTGCACAGATATTTTAAAAATACTTCACAGTTACGTTTACCAGCTACACAGATACTGATAATCTGGCAGTCACCTAAATACTGACGGTATAGGCAGTCAGAGTGCATGAATTATAGTGATGTTGGCAGTCAGTACAAGATATATACAGGTGATGTACAGGTGATAAGGTGCAGCAGCAAATATTGGTCAATAATTAAGTCACATTGAATAAATAGATAGAAATGGTCCATATAGTGTTCTACAGTGGTGAGTGTCTGATGCTCTGCTTGGGGAGGAGCCTAACAGCAGTAGGGAGGAAAGAGCTCCGGTATCTCTCAGAGCTCTTTTCTCCCTACTGCTGTTAGGCTTAATACACTCATTCACATGAAGCATTAATTCATAATAGTTAATAGCATCACTTGGCCTAGAGTCTGCAAAGAGAGCTTATAAGTGTCCATTACATGTTATGTGCACCTACAAAATCATTATCATTTTGAAGACACTGAGGAACATTAGAGAGTGTGTGAGTGGAAGTATCACTGGTGATCTTTATAAACCATTATGTAAATCATAAGAACATTAGTTAGTAAGCTTCATGATAATGTTAGTAACAGGCAAAATATATCCATCATAGCACATTATGTCACTTTGTTCTATGAAGCCTTATACTTCCATGCTAAAACAGTTCATGTGTATGATTATGAACATCTATGCATAGTCACAACGGTGTATGTCTAGTATTATAAAGCATTATAAAGGCTTTATATAACTTTATGAGTGCACTTATAATGCATTATGGCTACATGCCTCACAGAAAGCGTTGTCCTTATTAATTCATTAATTACTTTATCAGAAACACCTACTAAATACAGTGTCACGTTGCTGACCTTTCTTGGAAAATATGATTCATTGTGATTGAGTAACTCTCTAACTGTGTTAACCACAGAAACATGATGCAAGCGCTGCAGCAACAACTGGCTCATTACAGATGTTGTTCTCTTCCTGACAGTGCCACAAGCCGGGTGCAATGGTGATGACCTGTTAAGGCAAGTCCTTTTTTGCTTCTTGCTTTAGTCATTACATTGAACTGTTTTAAGCTACTGCATGTCTATGTAGGTCACCTTTATCATAATAATGTTTAATAATGATATTAATGTTTATTTATAGAGCACCTTTCATACCGTTGGCAGCTCAAAGTGCTTTACAGACAATTGACTTCAGTAATGAGAAGGAATACTACTACTACATACATAGACACACACACACACACACACACACACACACACATATATACACACACATATACTGTATTTATATATACACATGCACATATAAATACACATAAACCACACATACAAATACATATACATATACATACACATACACACATACATAGATACACTTAAATACCATGTTAATGTAGTTTTAACTAAATACTGAGTTAAACAGATATGGGTTTAGGTGTGTATTAAACGTGAGCTCTGAGCTCGACTGTCTAATAGAAGCTGGATATTGAGTTACACAATTCAGAAGCATAATAACTGAAAGAGTCTGCAGGCCAGCATCTGTAGATCTGAGATCACGAGCTGGAACATAAACAGAGAGGTTCTGTGATGTGAGCAGGTGCTAGATTATTCAGAGCCTTATAGACCAGCAGCAGAACTTTAAAGTCTATTCTAATAGATACAGGTAGCCAGTGCAGCTCTTTCAGAACAGGAGCGATATGAGCTCTGTGTTCAGGGTCTGTTAGGATCCGAGCTGCTGCGTTCTGTACGAGCTGCAGGGGATACACGGTTCTCTTGGGGACCCCAGTAAGGAGGGCATTACACTAATCAATTAGTTTCTCTGCATGACTCTGAGACAAATAAGGCAGAAATATTTAGCAATATTTCTTTATAATAAGGTGAATCATGATGTGAATTTTGCAGCATGCATACATATGCCAAAGAAGCCGTCGTTGTTCTTTCTTCTTTCCTTAGAGAAATAGAGAATAGAGAAAATAAGGATTTGTAATGCACTGCCTTTTCGACTATGTGCCTGTGCCAGTAAACATGTCTTATCCTAACCATTAGAACACTGAATAAGGAGTTCATCTTCAAGGCTAAGTTCTAAAGGAGAGTATGAACAGTAGACGCACTTTCTGCCTCCTTTCCTGCTTGGTCTGCTTGAGCCATTGTGAGTAGCACAGCACTGTAATTGCAAAAACATCTTATTTGATTCTGATCCAACAATGAACCAACTTGAAGTCAGCTACTGCATGTTTGTCCTACACAGATGAGCTTACATTCCAAAGTCAAGTAAAGCAACTGAAAAGTTACTCCTCTGAAGGTAACTGCATCCTTATACACCTACACTTTCTCTGTGTTAGTGAGTCGCTCTTCTATGTTTGCACTTTATAAGCTCCCCAGACTGAAAATGAGCCCCCTCTGTGGAAATGGGTTCTTTGGCTGAGGTGACAGTAAATGTGAGCCAAGTTGCCTACATTGAGCTGCTGGACAGCCAGGTTTCATCTTCTGCTCATGTTGTAATTTCTTTCTTTCGTGTTAATTGAAGAGAGACCGCTCTGGATATGATGTTAGTTTACTGTGCTCTGGTTCCAGAATGTGGTCCGGAGCGCAGTCTAGAGCAGTCCCGAGCAGTCCAGAGTGCAGTCCAGAGATACAAACTTTGAAGGAGTTTTTATGCCATTGTTGAGGACTGAAGCAACTCCTCTCAAAGGTCAAAGGAAAATTAGAAAATGCATAAAATTAATAGGGGAAAACAAACAAACAAATAAACAAGTTTATCTTACAGAGGAACATGACATTCCTATCCCTGTATTCCAAGATGACACTCACAGGGCTGCAAATGTGATTGATTGGCATAATGAACATACAGGAGCCTTCACACATCTGGACTGGCCCGCAGATTTAAATCCTTTTGGAAATCTGTGGAAACTACATGGAACAACCAGTAAAACACCAGGGAAGGCATCCACCAAATCTGGAACAACTGACCAATTCTTTGATGTAAGAGTGTCGGAACATTGATGTGGCCTACATCCAGAAACTTGTCCAGTCCATGCCAAATCCAATCACAGCTGTTATTGGTGCTGGTGGAGGTAGTACATGGTATTAGGTACGTTTCAGTCACAGGGGACTCGTTTTCTGTCCGGTGAGTTTATTTACTTAGTAGAAGGAAGGTTAAAAGACTCCCAGAACCTTGAAAAAGTTGATGATTTGGCCATTTAATCTCAGTTCGAAGAACACACTTGATCATAACGACGAGTTTTACACGTATATACCTTTATGCCTTTTCGTGTATCTGTTGATGCTTTCTGGTCAGATGCTGTGGATCTTTCTCAGTGGAAGTTCAGTGTAATAAAGAACCTTTTCTCCTACCATTACTGGACATGGGTTCTGATTCTAAAGGAGGGCATTAGCAAGGGTGACACATACATAAGATATTCCTAGTCGTATCTCGTTGATGTTGCTGACGTAAGAAAGTGAAGTAGTAGGGAGATTCTCTTTAGGGACTTAAATACGGCATATTTCAGGCCAGTTTTACTGCACGGTTTCTAATTATCTGCTTAGTTTAATGTGATAATAAATCATGCTACTGTTGATCTCCATACTTATATTCGTTGTTTGATTATATATATGTTTTGATTGTTATTAACAGAACTTACGGTGACGGGTAAAGATCTGACAATATGTGAGAGCCAAAAAAACGTCTGTGTTCTGGATACTAACAATTGCGGCTCTGTTCCAGCAGCACATGAAAAGGGTGAAGAATTTCTTGTCTCATGACTGATTCTGGATTCAGTTATTTCCCGATTATGTTTTATGTCATATTTTATGTCATATTGTTCCACTGTTTACGTATATCCAGCTGCTGTGCTTATTTCTTATGTGTTTTCACTCCACGCCAGACGTGTTTTTGAACACATCATGTCATTATGGTTATTATGAGAAATCTTTCGGATGCAAATGGACTTATCTAAATGATGTCAAAACCCAGATGAAACATTCTTTCATTTTCACTCAGTAAGTATGTCTTCTGGTGTTTATACTTAGAATCTATTACACTGGAATTCTATCTGTCTCTCTCTCTCTCTCTCTCTCTCTCTCTCTCACACACACACACACACCCACACCAAATGTCTGAAACCACATTGAGCATGTGTTCAGACGACTCTCGGGTGGATTTGGTCTATTTGGTCTGTGGCTTTTGAACCAACTTCTGAAGTGAATACCAGTTCAAGCACAAGTGGGGCACCTAACCAAAACCCACAATAACCAATCCAAATCTTCTAATTTCAAATTATTGTGCTGATAATAGAATCTGTAATGACTTTGTATTCAAATAGAAAGGAATAGAAAATGAAAGCATCTTCTGTAAAGGTCTCTCACTCAGTCAGTCACTAGAGAAAATGAGATGGAAAGATGTTTATCTGGGCAGTAAACATGTATGTGATTAAAAAGCAGTATTCATAATACCATAAACGCAGATTAAACAAATAGTCCATTCTGTGTGTGTGGTTGTGTGTGTAGTGTCAGATTGTAACGCTCTCATTAAGGAAGAATTTACAGTTTCTTCAACTATTTAAACCATTATTTTACAATATGACACAAAACGTCAGATTCAAATGATAACCTCACAGGAGAAGAATGTGCTAATTTGAAATGACAGTTAATGGGAAGTTAATGGTGTGTTTATGTGTTGCTTGTGTGATATCAGGGTGTGTAGATGTGTCTACCATGTAGTGAAAGTACACGGCTAGAGGTGAGCTGCCCATTTGGCTGTGATCCAGTTTTACATCAACATCTATTCACAGACAAATGAGCTTACTGGACCAAAACTGAGTCCCCTGTCACTGAAACCTACCTAATAGCATGTACTACCTCCACGAGCACCAATAACAGCTGTGGCTGGATTTGGCATGTACTGGACAAGTTTCTGGATGTAGGCCACATCAATGTTCAGACACTCTTACATCAAAGAATTGTGCAGTTGGGCCAGATTTGGTGGATGCCTTCCCTGGGACAATTCCGAGGAGAATTCCCTGTAGACTGGGATTTTAGCCACTGCTGGTAGACCTGTATGACCCTACGCTTCCATACACCTGCAGATTCAGCTACTTCCTTCACACTATGGTCTTTGACACGCCCAAATGCAGTCACTCCTTTTAGCCAATCATTAACATCTGCTTTGGAGCCATTTTCCACACATGGAACGAGACATTCACTGCACTGTGCCACCTCTTCCCAATCTATGGATCCCGTCACTCACACCCCACAGGTATTTGTAGCGCCATCATCCTCGTACAGCGCCATCTACAGGAGCCTGAAGTTGCTGCCACCTTAAACACGCAGGTTGACTAGTTTTTTTGTCCAGTGAGCTCAGGGCTTGCGATTCATTGCAACCTTAGTGTATGAGTACAAAAGCTAAGTAAACCTCTGAGCACAAATCACGGCAGATTTTTTTAGTCAGAGCTTTTTATTCGAGTGCCAACACGTTGTAAGACATGCTCTGCTGTCTGTATTTCAGAGCTAGAAAGGTCAACCACTGCCCTTCCATTTTCGGCCTACTTTCTGAATTTAAATTAACCATTAAGTCAAAGGATAAATCCAACAACATCGAAATATTTTCAGGAGTCAACTATATACGAATTCAAGACATAGGTAAGTTCAGAATGATTGATCAAGGTCTCTTTCACAAGAGAAAGGGGTTTGGGTTTGTCTGTAAGAAATGTATTTATAAAGTTATTTGTGCTAAATGATATGAATAATATGAAATATTTTGAATGGAATTGTGTTGTAGTCGAATTTCCAAGTCCTGAGATCTTATCAGTGTATGCAACAAAGACTTCAATGAACGTAACATGGACGTGGAGGAAACAATGGGATAGCAAAAAATGTCTTGTACGATACAAAAAGTCCACCATGGACGAATGGATGCAGGTACGATTTCATGTAATAAAAAGATTTTTTAATAAAGTAATTGGCATGTTGGGTGGGATTTCTTATCATAGGAATAACAGAAATATAACATCTTTGCTGGCGTGACAATTACATGCTTGATATGCAGATTCTAATCTAGGCTGAAGGTTCTTGGAAATCAGCTAGCCAGAAATCTATCCAGTGGGTAAACAGTATAACTGCAGTGATTGAATTCAATGATGCCTGTTCAACATGCACTTTACGCGTATATCCCACACCACTATCCTCAAGGAAGAAGATCCAGGAAACTTTCATGTTATTGAGGGTCTGCAGCCTTATAGCCAGTACAGCTTTGCTGTTGCCTGCACTGGGGAATTTGGACGCCAGACTGACTGGAGTGCAGAATTTCAAGCAAATACACCGATGGATTGTAAGCAAAGAAAGTGTGGACCATATGACCTAATTTGACTGTTCTGGATAGTCATATCTAATTAACATCTTTTCTATTTTCAGTCCCAACTGCACAACCTAATGTCAGTTACTGTGTTAAGTCACTGAACTATACCTCCAGGACTGCGAAGCTCCTACTTGTATGGAAGGTGAGTTCACCTTACACTCATCACCAAGAGAACAGCTGCGCCCAGAAGGAGGTGTGGGATTGCAGTGCTGTTGGGAAGGAAGATAAAGGTTACCAGGAACAATAAATTATGGTACATTTAGACTGATATGATCAATATTTATTGAGCTACACATACAGAAGTCTGTCTCTCAGTGTGGCGTTGGGCCACATGCCATGCCAGACGTCTCGCCATGGAGCTGTAGAGGTTCCTAATGGTGTCATGTGATAATCCATCCCATGCAGCTTGAATATTCTCACATAGTTCCTGCAGATGGTGTGGTAGGGGTGGAGGTGGAGTGACACCAGGCCTTCTGGACGTGTAACGTGTGACAACAAACCGTTCATCTTGGTGCTGACCACGGTGCCTCCACACACGGATGCGTTGGTCATCTCCACCAAGACAAAAGCGGGGTCACTGAGTCACTCCATGACAGTCTGGCACGACACCATTGCAGTCTTTGGTGACGTTGACGTGGTGCAGCCGTCTGCCAATGGTGCTGGCACTAACAGGATGACTCATGGAGGCATCACTGCTCGCTGAATGTCTGCGATTGTGGCTGTTGAGTCAGTCAGGTACAGGGATAAGGCCTGTCCTTGCTTATGTCCAGTGGTGGACAAAGTACATAAACCATGTACTCAAGTTAAAGTAGAGATCCCCAAGGTAGAATACTCCTCCAGTGTCAGTAGAAGTTCCTCCCTTTAGACCTCCACTGGAGTAAAAGTACTAAAGTATTTACCTTCAAATGTACTTAAGTATGGAGAGTAACAGGAGCATGATTTATTATGGCTCTAATGTCCTATTATCATTTCTGGAACAAGACTCTTAATCAGCTCAGTGTAGGTGAAGAGACTCTAGTGTCTCTCAGTCCACCAGTCTTTAATAGAAGCTCATTCATTAGTCTGACACTGATGTCTATTCAAATGATCATAAGCACAGAACACTGAAGGAGAACAGGTTCCATTAGCTAGAACTATAAAATAACTTTTTGCAAACAAGCAAAGTTTCGGTTTAAGATTTTAAGTTAAGGTTTAACAAAGAAACTTGCTTTAAACAGCTTTACAAATGAGTTTCTCCTTTACTGTACTGTATCTGTAGGTCTCTGTTCATAAACCAGCCAAAACACATTTACTATAAAATGAAACAGTGTTTGTATACATGCAGAAAAAGACACTCGCCAGTCATGACGGCATGTGTACATATTTCTATATTGTGGTCTATTTACCCACAAAGTCAGGAACAATATGTTTGATCTGTTCACTATCCCCGTCCTGCTTTACCTGCCTTCCTCCAGGTGGTCCTTGATGTAGTCCAGGCCTGAAATGGGCATTTCCATGGATGCCAAGAATCCAGGAATAAGCTTGTTTAGTTTTGACATGTAACGTTCTTATGCGCACATGCGCCGAAAGGAACTAGACATTTTGCATAATGTAGTGGAGTAAACAGTCAGATACTAGAGTTTGAAATGTGGTGGAGTTAAAGTACAAAGTACAAAGTAAAGGACAGATACACGGAAAAACTACTTACATACAGTAACTAATTACATTTACTTCGTTACTGTCCACCACTGCTTACGTCACATGCACGGCCGAGCGTGAAACTTGACTCGATGTCAAACCTACCCACCAAGTTTCATTCCTATCGGTTGATTCCTTCTGGGCGCAGCTATTTGTGCTATTTGTGTTTTTGACGATTGATGTATTAATAATTTCCCTTTTTCCATGAATCCAATGTGCATTAGGCTTTAAGCATATGTGAGGCTCAAGGGGTCATTCATGAATATGAAGTGACCTATACATCAACCGAGCAGCTGACCCTGAACACGCTAAATATCACTAACCTGAAGGCCGAGTTCGAGGTGCCTCTAGGAGAGTACAATATAACCCTGCTGGCCCGTAACCGTGCCGGGCCATCTCCTGTTCGATACTTTAGAGTCAACACTGCTTCATATGCACGTAAGTCGATCATTTCCCATTTTGATTCTCGTTGTTTTTGCATGAACATTTGTAGTAGTGGTTTATATGGTGCGTGTTGGCCTAGGCAAGAGATAAAATCTGGATAACATCTTTAAACTGTCACTGAAGCGTCACACCACTTGCAGTCTTTTCCTGGTTGTGCAATACTCAGTTCACATGTCAGTTTTATCTGCCTGTGAGGAAACTAGATATTTTGCTGTGTTACTATGTATCAGCCGTAATCTCCACATGCTGACATATGGATGTTTCTCTCTTAGTTTAATTCAGGTTTTTGGTCATTTACTTGCCTTAACGAAATCAGCTAAACCGAGCTAGTGCCAAGATGTGTTCAGGTTGTTGTTCTGGGCTGGGTTTCCCAAAAGCATCTTGGCACAAAGAAGGTAAAATGGTAGAGTGAGCTTCACAGTGAACACTCTCTCTACCAGTTACAATGATCTTAAAACTAAATTGTTCTTTGGGAAACTGGACCCTGGCTTGGTTACTTCATATAGGAATTTGTCTGGCCTATTGTTTACACGTTTTATGGAAATTGAGAAAGCGTCATGAGAAATATCTTAAGTATATTCATCACATTTACATTGCATGCACATTTAAGGCATTTAGCAGACGCTCTTATCCAGAGCAACTTACAACCGTGCTTAGTGTTCTGTCGGATAATGTTTCCCAGCTAGTATAAGAAGGTTAGGAGTCTAAAATTCACCCTGAGCTCAGACACTGCCCGAACAAGGGCCAGTGCTGATACCTAGAGAGAACAATACACAGACATATATAAGCATAAGTGCACTACCTGGCAACCCAACTCAGTGCTCATACCTAGAGAGAAGAAAGGTCATGGTCAGTATAAGTGCAAAAACAAAGTATTTCAACATACACATCTACTAGTGCTCACTCACTTAAGTGCTTTACAAAGAGATGGGTCTTCAGCCTGCGCTTGAAGACTGCGAGAGACTCAGCTGTTCGGACAGCCAGTGGGAGTTCATTCCACCATCTGGGAGCCAGGACAGAGAAGAGTCTGGACGCTTGTCTTCCATGTGTCTTCAGGGATGGCGGGTCGAGCCGAGCTGTAGTTGAAACAATGGATCCTGTACTCATGTAAAGGTCATTCTTTTAATGGTTTCCACACAGGCTTGCCTGGAGTCCAGGGACTCTGGGCCAGCACCAGTGAAGATTCACTGACGATTCGATGGGAGATTGAGAAGGCAGCTGTTGGTGTTAGTGAGTTTGCCATTGAGTGGTTCTCTTTAGGTGATACTACCTCAAAGTGGCAAAGAGTTAATGGTACCACATTTTCGACTGATCTAACAGGTAAAGATATTTACTTATTAGCTTTATTTCCTTTATTAGGATGCCTGTTGGATTATGAGTGACATAGGCTAATAAGCTCACTAGACCAAAACTGAGTCCCCTGTGACTGATACGTACCAAATACCGTGTAACACCTCCACGAGCACCAATAACAGCTGGGATTGGATTTGGCATGTACTGGACAAGTTTCTGGATGTAGGCCACATCAATGTTCAGACACTCTTACATCAAAGAATTGCTCAGTTGGGCCAGATTTGGTGAATGCCTNAAATGCAGTCACTCCTTTTAGCCAATCATTAACATCTGCTTTGGAGCCATTTTCCACACATGGAACGAGACATTCACTGCACTGTAGCACCTCTTCCCAATCTATGGATCCCGTCACTCTCCTGAAATTACTACCACCTTAAACACACAAGGTGACTCAGATTTTTTTGTCTGGTGAGCTTATGATGAAAAAAAGAGGTCTCCAAACCCGTATATAATGTAGCTTAACATTGGAATGCTTGTCTAGTGTTATAATAGGACAGTATATTGATTTATTTGTGTTTTATATCCATGTATTAAACTTTTTGTGACTGTTATAGTTAGCCCATCCGTTACAATTAACCCCACCTGTAGGGTTACTCGGAACGTTTGCACTTACTATACTTTTGGTTGAACAAAGCTGAATTGTAATTATGTTTAATTAGTATACTCCCGTTATTCATCAATGTACCAATTCTCCTCCCAACCCAGGTAATATCAGCCAACGACATACCTACAGTATTAACGTGTATCCCCTTTATGAAAGTTTCTGCGGGCCTCCACAGTCAATCCAGGTCAATTTACAGAGTGGCAGTAAGTAAAGCTGTAAATTCCATATGAACCATCTTCAAATCCTCAGAGTTGTCTAATTGTGCCGTGGGCTTCTACAGCTTTTTTAGACATCGTCCAACTCCAACTTGTGAACGTGACTAAAACATCTGTGACAGTCCGATGGGTGTGGCAAGAAAAAGCCCCAAAAACAAACGTTCTTAAGCACAAACTTACCTTAGAAGGGGCAGATGAAACAATATGTAAGCATGTTTTACATTTCTTTAATTTCAATTTTAAACAATGTTTTGGAGTTTTTAATTGTTTTTATTGTTTATTTCCTTCAGCGTTAATAGTTTTTCCATATCAGCAGCAACACTCATTTTACAACCTAGAGCCAAACACCATGTACTCAGTGAATATTTATGGAGAAACCAAGTTGGGCAATTTTTCCAAGGCAAATATTGAATTTACTACACCTCTTTTTGGTAAGTAGTCCTTTTCTGTTTGAGTAGAAGAATCGATTTTTCATTTCAATAATTGTAATTGCCATTTTTTTCTCCTTTTTTCAGAAAATGATGAAATTGTAAAAGCTGCCATTCCATTAATGCTGATGCTGATTGGATTTGGTATTTTCTTAGTCCTCTCAAGAACAATGTACGTACCATGTGTTTTTCCTGAAAGCTTATTAAAGGTAACAGTGGGATATCTTTAATTATCTCTCTATATATAGATATCTCCATAAAACATTGAACTTTTGTCCTACCGTGTTGCCAATGTTTCCAGTTCCTGCTTTCATTTACGGCATTTAGCTGATGCTCTTATCCAGAGCAACTTGCAAGGTTATTCATATTACAAATAGGACTACATGGTGTTAGGAGTCTTGCAAGGAGTCTTACTGGTGTAGCACAGCATAGTTACCCAGACCAGGAATCGACCCCAGTCTCCTACATGGGGTAGTAGCACCCTGGCGGGTAGTGGTGTTATCCGCTGAGCCACACCAGCCAGCCTGTACTTATACCACATTCCCATGTTGTTCGGATCCCTGTACATAGACATCCACCATTTCACATTCTCTGCTCTTACATTTCCTCTATTACAGTTATAAGGATTACTTCTTCCCCAGCATAGCAAACCCTGGCCATAGTCTCATTGGACGCTGGCTGCTAAATCCTCTTCATGAGGTAAGCCTGATGATTGACATTTACAGCATTTACAGCAGATGGTTCTCCAGACCGACTTACAGAGGTAGGTGAAAGTAGTGTTAGGAGTCTTGCCCACGGACTCTTATTGGTATAGCATGGGGTGCTTGCCTAAGCAAGGGATCCAACCCTAGTCTTCAGCATGGGAGGTGGTGGTTTTACCCAATACACTATTCCAAATGCCTGCTACGCTATACCAACACCTCTGATGTTGGCATATCAGTTACAATATGAGTCAAAGAGAAGGAATTAATGAAGAGTTAATATTGTATTAAAATCATATAGAAGTAAAAAAGGTCTACAGTGTAGTGACACTAAGGGAAAATTAAGAAAGAGATCTAAAAAGTGTCCCTTAATTGGGTCGATTAAGTGCTGGCCACTCAAGTTTCCACTGCGCTTAAGTCTGATTTAATGCTACCGTGTGGGACACTGTCGAGTATGACCAGACTGATTTATTATTTTCATGTAAACAGAGAAGAGATGACGAACATTGTGAAGTCATGGCATGAATATGGATTTCTTTGACAGAAAGATGCAGTTATGAGCGTGCTCAAACTGGAGGATTTCTCATTGGCCAATCAACTCGTTCTCATACAAATGGAGCACCCAAATTTCACTGAAAAAGAGATGGTTGATGAAGATATGATGTACCTTCCTGAGAACGGCACAGGGGAAAATTCTGATGGTGTTGAGAAATCGCAGACTCCACCCAGTCCTACTGAGTATGTTGATTTGCCTTTGCTTCCAGAGAACTTCGGTTATGTTGAGCATGGCCACAGTCTCGGTAGCACTAACAGTGACCATTTGTAAATGTGCAAGCATTTAAGCTTTTTAGCAACAGCTTAGACAGCAAGCCAATTATTACAACAGTGTTGACCTCTGTGCTTTCGAAAACACTTTGTCTTTGTCTTGTATGTGTAATAATATCCTTTAGATATCAGAAGTTTTCACTGATACATCAATGCAAACTCAAAAGCTCTTACGTTACTTACTTTGACCTTGACTTAATACCTGTAGTTTAGTTCAAAATGGATTTTAAAGCTGGAGTGGGAGATTTTGTAGAAGCCAGGAATTGTAAGCTAGTATTTGACAAAAATATTCCAAAAAATTGACAAAAAATTCCAAAAATTTACCACCACTTTTAAGCTACTCCCTGAAAATCACATGAATGTGCCCAGCCTAACCAGTCCAGGCATCATGGAGGTTAAAGAATCTTTCTCTTAACAACAAATAAACTCATTGCCTCATTTTTAAACCGTCCCGTTCTAAGCTAGAAGAGACCAACAGAAGATGAAACACTGTAACGTGGGCCTCCAAACTTGCCACAGAACATACAGAACAACATGCACCCTCACTGGTGGCCTCCCCTCGCTAGAAACTAAACCCAATCCACTGTATTCAGACTCTTCAACAAAAAAGTCCCTGTAGAACTGAAGCTGATACAGTCGCACGGTGATGCCCCAATACCATCAAACAGTACAGCTCAGAACTACGATGCAGACAGATTACATAAACACAGCTAGCTCCCTCACAACTACAGCTTGGCCGTATGATTGACTCCACACAAGCACTAATACGATTACACATGCAGAGGATGTCCATAGGGGCAGGTTGTGAGGCAGGTAGATGAAATGACTGGATGGGGTTTTTACAGTCCTGGGGCTTCCACAGATAACAGATTATCATCAGATCTGATTTATTGATTGCTACCTGAACGTAAAACTATAAAAAAAAGTACCTAAAACAAACAATCACCTGCTCCAGCTTTAATACCTACCAGCATATTACTTCAGTGTATTACAGTGTGGAGGTCCATGTTAATAATACAGACTTTTATTGCCATATATCAAAATGGACACTGTGTGACATTGTAGTACATTTTATTAAAAGAAATTAATAGTGTTTATGATGTTTTGTGTTATACAATTACAACTATAGCTTTTCCTATTGCGATAAGGTTAAAAAAGCTCCCTGCATAGCATATATCATAGTCTTTCTGTAAGATTTCCAACATTAAAAAAAAGACATTGATGTAATTTGCCTTGAAATGCATAATTTCCCCATGATTCTTAAATACTGTATGTTGTATATTGTTTGTTGTATGTATATGTTACATTGTATGGTTATGTATATTGTACTGATACAGAATTACATCTTGATGCACCAGAAACATCCTGTGACAAAAATCATCAATCAGTAAAAATCACAATAAAATCTTGTTTTGCTAATCTTGTCAATTACCAAGTGAAATCAAAACCAGTTCTGTTCATTGTATATTATGCATATTTCCTTGTAGAGTGCAGTGCAGTCCATACCTCCAAGTTTATTTGATGTTGCCTAATTGAAAACTACAGTTGAAACTCTAACTGGAGGGTGGAGCAATTTAATACAACGTTACATGATGCTTGTATGTGATGAATGTACTTTTATAACACACAACCACAACTATTCACTTCTGGCTCCATGTGTAACCCACATCCTTACTGGATTGGTCAAGTTGTGACAAGTGTCACACATCAACATGTACAGCCTGCTTTTCCCACCCACAGTATTATTTGATTGGTCAAAGGCACTCGTAATTTCATAAATACCATAAAGCACATGGAAAATGGTTCAGGGTGAACACCCCAATCATGTCAGTTAACAGGTGAACTCCAATCTGTAGTGCAGTTCATAGACAGTAGTGCAGTTCATACTTCAGTTTAGGTTCTCCAGTTGAACACTATAATTAAATTCATTGCATGATTATTCAGAGGTGAACACAGCTAAAATGAGAAACTTGATCAGGCAAGTTTTACATAAATCTCTTTTTTGAATATACATCAGATTCTCAAGCACACATGAGGCAATCTAAACATGTAGAAGAATTATATTCCATGGCCGTGCTTGTTTGTATTTGCAAACATTTTTTCTGATTTTTGACACATAATGACGACAACTCAGCTCAAAGGTTTGAGTTAATGCGAATCCAGTGTTTCACCAGATAATGCGCGATAGCTTGTTTTGGAGCCATGGTGAAAACTGCCTGGTTGCTCTTCATAATAGCATCTATGACCTGCAGAATAGACCGAGTCATGAAAATTAGTTATTACATTTGATCAGGTTTAACCAGATAATAAAAACCTATATATGAACATTACTACACATACAGCTCTGGAAAAATTGAAGAGACCACCTCAAAATGATCAGTTTCTCTAGTTGTACAGTTTCTGGGTTTGTGTTTGTCCAAAATGAGCAGTTCTGTTTTATTCTATACACTACTGGAAACACGTCTCCCAAATTCCAGATCAAATATTGTATTTAGATCTGTTTATTTAGAAAATCACTAATGACGCCTCCAGAAGCCTGTTCACCGCTTGCCAGTCTTTCTGTAGGTCACTTGAGGTCATCTTACGGTGGTTAAGTGACATTCGAACGAGGTGGCGCTCATCACGGTCAGTAGAGAGTGGTTTTGGCCCTCTGCCAGTCTGTAGCTGTGTTGTCCTGTGTGTTTGCTGCTTGACCTTGTTCTTATGAACCAGACGCTCACTGTATCTGCAAGTAAAGCTAGAACCCAACCTTCTGTTCCTCACTAAGAACCTGCTGTACATGTGGAGACGCTGATTTAAGAAGAAACTGGAGTGGTCTCTTATTTATTTCCAGAGCTATATACTCATAGTCCAAAATGGTTTCACGAATAGCTGCACCCAGAAGGAATCAATCGACAGGAATGAAACTTGGTGGGTTGGTTGGACATCCTGAGACATGTGAATGATTCAAGTATCACTCTCTGCGCACATGTGACGTAAGCAAGGATGGACCTTATCGCTGTACCTGACTGACCCAACAGCCACATTGCAGACATTCAGCGAGCAGTGACACCTCCATGAGTCATCCTGTTAGTGCCAACATCAGACGGCTGCACCACGAACGACTACGACGAC
>CM067484.1:167384-188347 GCA_034552555.1 Semaprochilodus insignis | reverse complement strand
TTAAACTGCATGGCTAAATCAACACACTTGCGTAAAGTTGTTAGGTAACCAATCCAATGTGGCATGATATACTCTCATCTATAGAAGATGCAAAAGAATGTTGCATGGTTAGACATAATAGTACCAGCCATCTGGAAGCCTGAAATATGTTCATTCTTTGACCAGTTTTTATAGATAACAGTTTGTCAAACAGTGTTTATAAGCAAGTCTGTTTGAGATGGCTTAATATACTTCCTGTATACTGATATAAGCACGCGATGTATTAACTGATGCTTATCAGTCTCAGAAGACTGTGTAAATTGTTTGACTTTTGCTTTTGAATCATATATCTATCTGACACAAATATGATGAATATTAACATACAGCTACTGTTACACGCCATGCACTAACTCCCTTCTCAATTGTTTCAGCGATGCATTTGACCTGCAGTGTGGTGTTGTCATCATAAGACTGAAGGAAGGTCTAGACATCTCCCATATTCAAGGCCAAGGTACGCTGTCAACCAGGTCTCTTAACAGTCCTGTCATTTATTAGATACTAGCCCTCTATTTGTCACTACCAGTGTGAAGTATGGATTTTAAGATTTGTGCAAAGCTGAAAACATCCATGTCCATTATTTCTCTGCCTTTTTCTCTCAGATGAATTTCTGTCATCCTCTGAGAAGGCTCCAGGGATGAAGGAACTGTTGGTGGCTATCAACATTGGAAAAGACACTGACAGCGGTTCTTTAAAACCATCATCCAAGATCACCAGTGGTCAAAGTAGTCCACTCATCATCAGAGGTCAAATGCAACACATGAAGCTTTTTACAAACCCAGGCATCTAGAGTGACGTAAACGGGACCATTGGCTGTTTGTGTGCATTGATCTATATGGCCTTGGCATGCAGTTTATGTCAGAAGATGTTCATGTGCATGCAACTAGGAGATCTCTTGGGGATATCCAGGAACTGACTGGGTTCCTTTTACTGTTCATTTGTGATATCCAGACACAAAGAGTTCCCCCGTGAAGCTCAGCCCTGAAGATGAGAAGTTGCTGGCCGCCAGTCAGCAGTTCAAGAAGAAGCAGTGCAAGGGCACCATTGATGTTTGGTGGCTTTTTGATGATGGAGGTAAATCTGTATGCTATTGGACAGTACTTTGCAAAAGTCAGAGACCACCCTTTATTTGTTCAGTGTCCAATGCAAACAGTCATTAAGGGCAAATTACATACTACCATAAGAGTATAGATGGATCACAATTCGTTCAAAATGCAGCAGCCAGAATCCTAACCCAAACTCGGAAGCATGAACTTATTAACCTATATGCTAACTGCACTGCTGCTCATTGTCTGAATAATAGCTGCACCCAGAAGGAGGTGTGGGATTGCAGTGCTGTTGGGAAGGAAGATAAAGGTTACCAGGATCAATAAATGATGATACATTTAGACTGGTATGATCAATATTTATTGAGCTACACATACAGAAGTCTGTCTCTCAGTATACAGTATATATGCTAACCCAACATGCCAGACATCTCGGCATGGAGTTGAAGAAGTTCCTAATGGTGTCCTGTGGTAATCCATCCCGTGCAGCTTGAATATGGTGCAGTAGGGGTGGAGGTGGAGTGACACCAGGGCTTCAGGCCGTATGACATGTAACAACAAACTGTTCATCTTGGTGCTGACCACGGTGCCTCCACACACGGATTCGTTGGTCGTCTCCACCAAGACAAAAGTGGGACTTGTCACTGAAGATGACCCGCTGCCATTCTGAGTTCCTCCATGACAGTCTGGCACGACACCATTGCAGTCTTTGGAGATGTTGACGTGGTGTTAAGGACAGTTGTCGTAACGGTCTGCGTGCATGTAGTCCTGCGTTGTGCAGCCGTCTGCCAATGGTGCTGGCACTAACAGGATGACATCACTCTTGCTGAATACCCACAATCTGGCCGTTTATCTCTTTATTTAATAGCTCTAGTTACTCCTTCAGTTTAGTAAATATTCCTGATGGACAGACCAATAGAACTGGTCCAAAATCCTGTTCTATCAGCCTCCACTGCAGATTAAGAAAGCTGGTTCATCCTCCTGTAAAGTTCCATTTGGGAGGGTTTTAAGGTGGACTGTATAATTCCATGAGGGCTAGTTTATAGTTTGGTGTCTTCACTTTTATTCTACAGTAAAGCTTTAAGATACACATACGGAGAACCTGCTATGAGTAGCCGTGTCTAAACCTTCTGGTAGTGTACCAGTCACATATCAGCTTCAGAACTCATTAACCCTCGAGTCATTCATTGAATTTCTAATTTTGTCTTACCTCATTTCAGGATTGACGCTGCTGATACCATATTTGCTGACCAACAAGAAAAAATGGAAGGACTGCAAGATCCGTGTGTTTATTGGTGGGAAGATAAACAGGATTGATCACGATCGCAGAGCGTAAGTACCAAAGCAGTGTGACAGTGCTTCTGCATAATGCAGTGGTAGATGATTAATCAGCATGTGGCTGATGACGATATGCTAGGCCTGATTACAGAATGACAATGCTAGTGAAAGCATCTACTGTATGTGCTATTGGCTGTACAAAGGAATACATAGAGAGTGAGATCCAACTAGTGAGCAAAAAACAGAAATCACAGGGAATTAATGAATCAACATGCGGTTCATAATGATGCGTTACTTCTGATTACAGAATGGCTGCATTGCTGAGCAAGTTCAGGATCGATTTCTCCGACATCACCGTTCTTGGAGATATCAACATAAAGCCAAAGAAACATAAGTACATCGAGATTCACTCATTTATCCTTGTGGAGCAATCAAATATGCTCTTTCTAGCAGTCAGAGAGTGACCTATTAACCCCTTCCTTCCAGTAAGGAAACGTTTGCGGAGATGATAGAGCCATACAGGCTGAAGGAAGAAGATATGGAGCAAGAGGCTGCTGAGAGGCTGAAGGCTGAGGAGCCATGGAGAATTACTGATAATGAACTAGAGTTGTACAAGGCTAAGGTAGGGCTGGTTTCCAACACGTAGTTTGTTCATGTATAAGCTCACCGTGCCTAGTACTGTGTAATCCACAAGCACCAATAACAGCTGTGATTGGATTTGGCATGGTCTGGACAAGTTTCTGGATGTAGGCCACATCAATGTTCAGATGCTCTTACTCATCAAAGAATTGGGCAGTTGGTCCAGATTTGGTGGATGCCTGCCCTGGCACAATTCCGAGGAGAATTCCCTGTAAACTGCGATTTTAGCCACTGCTGGTAGACCCGTATGACCGTACGCTTCCATACACCTGCAGATTCAGCTACTTCCTTCACACTATGGTCTTTGGCACGCCCAAATGCAGTCACTCCTTTTAGCCAATCATTAACATCTGGTCTGGAGCCATTTTCCACACATGGAACGAGACATTCACTGCACTGTAGCACCTCTTCTCAATCTATGGATCCCGTCACTCACACCATCTGCAGCGCCATCTGCAGGAGCCTGAAGTTACTACCACCCTACACATGACTATTGTTTTGTCCAGTGAGCTTATGACTTATAATCATATAATACTTCTAAGGCAGAATCACATGAACATGTAGCTGTATGGTGTCATTGTCATAATAATACCTGGCAACCACTTATTTTCTGTTGGTTTTTACTTTATTTACACCACATTAAACAGCAGCTGATCTTTACATCAGTGGCCATCAACAGTCCATCTATTTGCTCCAGATCAACTAAACATCGTTCCCGAGGTTCCAGGGCCCTGTGTTCCCAATACCCATTATTATGTAATATAGCTTTGTACTGGGCTGACTTGAAAGCCATTACCTTTAACTGTGTGCACCAATAGAAGTTCTATTGAAGTTGTATTGAAATTGGAATAAATGACTTTATATTGACGTACACTTTAATAAAATTAAAGGTGCCAGAACGGGTTCTTTGTACAATGCCATAGAAGAACCATACATGTTTTACTAACAACGTTTCAGCTGATGCCTTTTTATAAATGAGATGTACGAAGAACCTCTTGAAAGTTTAAGGAACCTACATATATTGTAAAGGTTCTAAGAACCCATGAACTGGTAAGGAACTTTTTCATTTTAGCTTTATATGCTTTATAGCTTTTAAAGATTCC
Organism: Semaprochilodus insignis; assembly: GCA_034552555.1. Taxonomy (NCBI): domain Eukaryota; kingdom Metazoa; phylum Chordata; class Actinopteri; order Characiformes; family Prochilodontidae; genus Semaprochilodus; species Semaprochilodus insignis. The sequence goes on along the minus strand of CM067484.1, from coordinate 184,245 downwards.
TCTCCTTTATCTCATTTGCAAACATCTGATGCTTCTCTGTGTCACCACTAAAACCCCTTTGTAGCACTTTTACAATAAAGTTTATGTAGTTTAGAAAGTTTATTTAGTTTTTCCTTCTTCTGTAAATGTTTCTTATATCAGCATTGATGTAGTTATATTAATATTCATTATTTTCCCCCTTTATTCACTCTTCTCAATCAGACAAACCGTCAAATCAGACTGAATGAACTGCTGCAGGAACATTCGAGCACAGCAAATCTCATTGTCATGTGAGTAACAGTTTTCACAAGACATTTTTTGATCAGAGTCATTCTGTAACTAAACTGCTCCAGTGTGTTTTAAAGGGCCCATATCATGCAAAACTGAAAACTCCCCGTTTTTGTTTTTAATAAAAGAGTGTAATGTGGTTTGTAAACATTCTTAAAGTCTTAAATCATGCTGTTCACTCTTCAGCCTATACAGTCCATGTATGGAAACTACAGTGCCCTCCATAAACATTGCCACCCTTGGTAAACTTGAGCAAAATGGGCCACAAAAACATTCTTTATTGCTGATTTTAGCCTATTGTCATGTGGGGACAGGACGAGGAGGCAGGATGTAAGTGCAAGTCTTTAATAGGATTCAATTAAAACAAAACCAAAGAAACTAGAACACTGAGAAATGACAGAAAACAGGGTGACAAAAACAACGGACATGGAGACAAAACACCAAGCAAGCACAAAGGGAACAACAGGGAGTATAATTGAACAAGGACTAACAAGGAACACCTGGGAAGGGGCGGGGCTACAAACTAAGGACAGGTGAGGGGCCTGACAAGAGGGCGGAGACAGGAGGAGCAATGACCAAAACAAATAGAAGCACATGTAACAGGACAACAAAAGGCACATGGAAATGACAAGAGAAAAAGACAAAAAACAGAAAATCAGAGAAAACAGAGACAAACAGGGGCAAGACAAGACAGGACGTGACACCTATTAACCTTTCATTTAGAATGTTGGTACAGATATTTATTTGAACAGTTAAAAGAAATGACTAAATCTTATCATGAAATAAATAACAAGGACAAAGAAGTACAGCAATAATGGGTTGGGGAGCTAGCCAACTAGATACGTTAAAGGTTCAATCTACCAAACCAGATCTACCTGTGGACCAATATGCTGCATTTTGTCTTTTGTTAATGTGATTGTCTTTCATCTGGGGATAATGGGTGTACTTTTAGCAGGTTTGTTGACCTTCAGACAGTGTTAATAAACATACCATGGCCCCCTAACTTAAGCTCCGCCTTCACAAAGCATTGGACTGGTCTAGAAATTGCACTTTTGGTTTCTTGCTACCCTATTAAGTCTGCATTCCCAAATAGCCCAAAATTTCTCATGGTTGTCCTCAGACATGGGCTGTGTCCGAAATGGCATACTTTAAGCAGTACATACTGAATTCGAACTAGTATGTACTGCTCAGCTGTTAAAGAAGTACATACTGTTAGTATGCGAGTGCGCAGTATGCACACGTCCTCAGACGCACTACATCTATATATTTACAGTACAAAATCCTAAAATTTGATATGACAATGATATGTCATCAGAAATAAAAAAGTATTGTAAGTTAAAATACTGCATTTCCGACAACAATGCTACAAACAATATGTTCTGCTTCGAAATTTCTGTTCTGGGGTGAAAAGTCTGTGTTTTGGCCTGGGCTCCAGCCCACTCTGGCCATTTCCCAGTACAATTTTGACATCTCAGGTCACCAGATAAGAAACTGAAACTGTCAGGCCACCACAGCGTGCTGCAAACAAGCAAACAAACTGGATCACAAAAGATAACTATAGATTCTACCCAACTTGTTTGCACTTGCACTCGTCCACTTGTCCACAACCTGGCAACCACTCCTCAGACTGCAATACCCATTTTAAACACATGTTGTCAGTATTACACATTGCTCCTTTAAAAAAAAAAAAAAGAACAGTGCAGCTTTTAGAAACCTTTACACTTGTTATCTATTAATAGAACATCTTGTTTTAATGAACTGGGAAATTAAATGTATCATTATTATCCAATTAATTTAATCAAGTTCAATTTTAATCGTTTAATTGTTGTGACTGAATGCATAAGATACATTTTTCCCCATATGGAATGATCAGAACAGTTGTAGGAAAATGACTGAAATGACATTGCATACAGTTTGTCTAGGGTTTAGATATCTGCCCGAGCCTTTCACTGGCCTGACACCTGGTAATTGGAGCTGCATACAGCCGGATGATTAAATCATGCATATGCCTCCCATTGTGTTTCCCCCCCCATAGGAGCATGCCACTTGCCAGAAAGGGAACGGTGTCTAGTGCCCTCTATATGTGCTGGCTGGAGACATTATCTAAAGATCTTCCACCAATTCTGCTTGTAAGAGGAAACCATCAGAGTGTCCTAACCTTCTACTCCTAAGATTCAAGGGACGGCATTGTGGGAGTAGAAGAACTATACACTGTTACAATCAGTATGGCTGTGTGGTGACTGTGTCTTGCATGTTGCCAAATCTCCATGTATTTCCTCACGTGAAGCCAGTCTCAGACGCTAACAGATCTACTGAAGTGTTCTAGTCCCATAAGTGTTGTTGTTGTTGTTGTTGTTGTTGTTGTTGTTGTAAATAAGGCCATTAAAACAAGACTATGGCTGTATTCGCAATGGCATACTATATCCTACTTGCATACTAAATCTACCTAAAAGCAGTATGTAGTATGCGACCAAATTGAAGCTCTGTAGCGTACTGGAGATACCCAGATGGTGTTCTAGTCCAGTCAGAGTTTCTAGTATGCAAGGTGAGCTATCTTCATCCTGTACTGAATCCCATCATGCAGGGCTGCATCCGAAATGGCATACTTAAGCAGTATGTACTGAATTTGATCTAGTACGTACAGCTCAGTCGTTAAAAAAGTACGTACTGTTAGTATGCGTTAGTATCCTCGGACGCACTACATCCGCCATCATACCCGTGTCCTTTGACCCGGATCTCCGCTGGCGTCACGTAACGGCGGCAAACCCCATTCTTTAAAAGCCAAAAGTCGGCAAAATCTACCATCTGTTAACGAAAGCAGTGTTCGCTGTGGTTAGTTTTCGATGAACACTTCCACATGGAGCAGCAGGTCACAGAAAACGCACGCTGAGGAATTTATTCACTTGTAAACAGTGGGCTTCCCGCTTTCCGCCATTTTTTTCATCGCTTCGAACGGCTCTGTAGCTCCCATGGAATCATGGGATAGGACAGTGTGCTGTGGTCGCATACTTCAAAATCGCTCCCGATGTAGTACATCATCCGGGGACTTTTCGCGTACTGCTTTATGAACACTACGTATTCGGACATACTAACTATTCTCGCATACTGCTTTTGCGTACTGTATAGTATGGAAGTACGCCATTTCGGACGCGGCCCAGCTCTCAGCCAGCCTTAGCCAGAGAAAATGGCGGCGGGTAACACTGGGGAGCAAAACGCAGCCAACTCCGAGTATAAATGTAGGTGTAGTGATTGTAGTGGGGTATGTGTTCATCAGAATGAGCCTCAGAAAGTTAAAATATACAGGTCTGAAGATTAATAAAAGATGAACTCGCTTTGGAGGATCAGTTTTAGAGTGAAATAGCCGAGGGTAGCTAACAGCTAGGCTAAACGTATTTCAGGTGAACTGAGCAGCGTTAGCAGCAGCTAGCTCTAAACAGTGGATACAGTAATAACAGCTCTGAGGTAAATGTGAGGTAACTGGTCATGTGACTGTATTAGTATACTACACTGTAGGTCAGAACTTGTTACTATACGGCATACTACACACAGGGGGCGTATACAGTATGCAGTACATACTACTGTAGTATACAGTGTGCGGTATAGTAGAGTGCCATTTCAAATACAGCCCGTATGTTTAGTATCAGGACTGACATTAGAAATGATAACATAGACGCTGATCCAGTTTCAAACAGATTAGTCCGTTCCATTTATACTCCCTCTGTGTTTTGACTGCTTATTAGAATGGCGTCTGCATGCATGTAATCTATTCATTTTATCTGGAGAGCTTCTGGTTAGAGCTTCTTCACACTACCTGCTCCGGTTACATGGGTGGCGGCATTAATGGCATTCAAACTGTTCCAGTTAGTGGTAGCCCAGAAGATCTCTATGCTATTAGCAGCCAGCATTTACAGTGCCATCTCTCATTATGCTGTCAGAGTTGTAATGGATTTATCATGTGCAGAGTACTAACAATACATATCCGAGATGTGTCCTGTGGCGTTCCAGCGGAAAGCAGTGCTGAAAGGATGTTTTCACTTATCTGCAACACTGAACTGATTAAATAAATGAATTTTAACAATGCTGTTTTTGTTTGTGTGATATCTACGGTTATGGTTTTAGGCTAAATCTGTTATTATGTCCATTATAAAGCATAAGAATTATAAGCTCACAGGACGAAAAATGAGTCCCCTGAAACCCAAAGGCCAGCAGTGTAATTGTAGTCAGTAGTCCAATAACAGCTGTAATTGGACAAGTTTTTGGATGTAGGCCATATCAATGTTCAGACACGCTTGCATCAAAGAATTGGGTCAGATTGGGCCACAGTTAGGCCAGATTTGATGGATGCCCTCCCTGGCAGAATTCCGAGGAGAATTTCCTGCAGACTGGGATTTTAGCCACTGCTAGTAGACCCATGCACCTGCAAATTCAGCTACTTCCTTCCTGGAGTGTTTAAACAGGACGCTGTTGGTTGGATAGTTTTGACTGATGGATGATTTTCAGGCCAGCAGTGACACTGAGGTGTCCAGCAGCACTGCTGTGTCTGATCCACTCACACCAGCACAACACACACTAACACACCACCACCAGGTCAGTGTGACTGCAGTGCTGAGAATGAACCATCACCCACATAATACCTGCTCTGTGGTGGTCCTGTGGGGGTCCTGACCATTGAAGAACAGGGTAATAAAGTATACAGAGAAACAGATGGGCTACAGTCTGTAACTGTACAACAGAGTGCTCCTATATGGTCAGTGGAGCTGACTCTACTATCTACACTATACTAAAAAAGGTCACTGGAGTGCTGCCCTCAAGCGTACACACTTGCAATAAGATTGTTCTTCAAGGGTTGCTAGCAGTGTCCTGCGATAATCCATTCCATGCAGCTTGAATATTCTCACACAGTCCCTGCAGATGGTGCGGTAGGGGTGGAGGTGGAGTGACACCAGGCCTTCTGGACGTGTGACGTGTGACAACAAACCGTTCATCTTGGTGCTGACCACGGTGCCTCCACACACAAATTCATTGGTCGTCTCCACCAAGACAAAAGCGGGACTCGTCACTGAAGATGACCCGCTGCCATTCTGAGTCACTCCGTGACACTCCATTGCAGTCTTTGGTTACGTTGACGTGATGTTAAGGACAGTCGTCGTAACGGTCTGCGTGCATGTAGTCCTGCATGGTGCAGCCGTCTGCCAATGGTGCTGGCACTAACAGGATGACTCATGGAGGACATCACTGCTAACTGAATGTCTGCAGTTGTGGCTGTTGGGTCAGTCAGGTACAGCGATAAGGCCCATCCTTGCTTACGTCACATGCGCAGCCAAGCATGAAACTTGAATCATTTGCACGTCTCACGATGTCAAACCTACCCACCAACTGAAGATATACATATACATCAATGTTTGGTCATTATGTCATTGTTTGTATATAGCCTGGTTGGATGAAAACAAAGAAGATCTATTGAGAGTTGATTCATGGCAGTGCAGCATCTTCTGAAACACGCTCTGTGCTCCAGCGGTCCAGTGGTCATCCACAAATAGCTCCGAGTTCATCTGGATAAGTTTAGATGCTGGGTGGGCTAGTCCCTGATCATAAACACATAAAGGGGAGCCCTGCTTTGGGGGGGAGGTCAAGGAAAACATGTGGCGTTTCGGTGGACGCGTTTTCCCCATGAAAACAATCGAGTCATTAATTCCCTCCCATCCTCTTGATTTAGGATTCATCCCCGTTTTCTGTCAGAAATCCTATGTGGAGAATGTCAGTCACCTCCTCCGTGGAGCGGAGTGCTAAGCTGAACGGAGCTGACGCGTACGACAGCGGCGATGAGTGGGAGATCGGGCTCGGGGATCTGATCATCGACCTGGACGCCGATTTGGAGAAGGATCGACGGAAATCGGAGATGAGCAGTCGCGCGCTGGCCATGAAAGGCGCCGAGGCTGGCGAGGAGGAGCTGGAGCGCGAGCGCGAACGCGAGCGAGAGCGAGAGCGCGAGCGCGCGCTGGACGGCNAGGACGCCCCGGAGAGGTATCGGGGATGAATGCTGCGGCGGCGGCGGCGACGGTGGTGGTCGAACGCGGCGGCGGCGGCGGCGGCAGCGGCCACCACGAGCAGCCCGGTGATGTAAGCGGCTCCTGCGCCAAAGGCAAAGAGGGGAAGAGAGGGAGGAATCAGGGTAGGGGGCTCAAGCGGGAAGCCAAGGAGTCGGCGCCGCGAGCGCGGAAGGACAGGCACGGCGGGGATGCCGCGGGATTCGGACTGGGCCCCGTCCCGCAGGACGACGGCTGGAAGGAGAAGCCGTGCTATTGTGGGGACAACGGCGCGGGAGACATCGGCAGGGGCGCGATGGACGCTGGGATGAGGGCTGGCGCTATTGTTGCCGACAAGGCTGAGGGAGCCTGCTCGCCCGAGCGAGCTCACAAGACGGTAAGGCGAACAAAAAGGGCCGTGCGTGTTTGTTGATCTAGCATATAGCGTGGGGGGTTAACGCTGGGGACCGTCTGTCACGTCCGATGATGACCGCCTTGTTGATCATATATGCGTGATGATGTAGAGTACAGCACTGTGGCATTGTGTGGCAATGCCATTGTGAAGCCAGACTGCAGGCTTTAGACCGTAGTGTTTATGTATACGTCTAGGTACGTGTGTAAACTGCAATCAAGGAGCTCTCATAGGCAAACACACATAGAGGGAGAGAGAGGGAGAGAGAGAGAGAGAGGGCTGCTAAGTGCCTCCCTGCAATCAGTCATGTTCACCAGCCTGGAGTAGCTAGCATTCTCCCTGGAAGTGAAACACTAGCCAGCCTCCATGTCACTCTGTCCATCCATCCCTCCATCAGGATGAATGGACGAGAGCTGGCCAGCTTATAAATACATCACTTCTAGGTATCCCATTGTTGTCAGCCATTTCCTTTGTATTTTGCTGGGCACCCCTTTGAATTCCTTGCTGGCTTGTTGCTATTGGAGACCCCGGCAGCATCACTCCTTCTCTTCCCTGACAAAGGCATAGCACAGCGTTTGAAGCTGGGATGTGATTTCATGTGGTATTTACTCTTTTAATATAGAGGTAAGCCCCCCCCATGGCCTTGCCCGTCAGTATCCATTGTCCTTATGTCTACATTGTGGTGATGTATCGTACTGGACGTCTCTGTTTCGCCATATGACCGATGTGTCAGTCAGTTTATCGCTAATGATTCGAACAGATTCAACTGCTCATGCATTGTTATAGCACCGCCATTGTTTAACACTGCACATGCCATTCATAGGCACTTTACCTGTCACTCATAAAGATGTCAACCTGCAGTCGGACTGAATGGCGTGCATGCTTTAGTCAATAGAGCGTATGTGCATTAAGCACACATAAAGGTGCAGTTTGTGGTTCCTATTAAGCACCTATGGGGCACGAATATGTGGCCAAAGTGACATGAAGTGAGGATTATAGGGCTGTAATGGTTCCATAAGCCTGTTTAAACATCCTACGTCTCTTGCAACGTCTTCCCTTTTCTGTCCCATCAGCTGAGCATAAAAACTAGGTCAGTGGGGACCAATACCCAAGAGGCTGAAAGAGTCATCGAGTCAAACTACATGGAGCCGTGTCAACCAGGAACCAGTGTAAATCTGGAGGGGATCGTGTGGCATGAAACAGAGGAGGGTAAGGCCGACTTACTGAGCTGTGATAACGCCATCGTGATAAGGAATGGGCCGAAACCGTGCACGGCTGTGCTGCTGTACTGATTGTATGCATAAGCTATTTAAGAGTGTAGGCGAGTAAATGGAGATGTGGTTCACAGGCGTGCATGTAGACGTGTGTCACAAACACATGTGAAGAGGCTGAAGGACTACTTTTGCCATAAGCCATGAACGCCATGGGGCTCCATTTTCAAAGCAGCTGGGAGACTGAACCACCTACTAAAGCGTTTGAGCGTTTGAGGGAAGTGGAGACACTGGTTGCATATTGATTAAGCCAATTAAAATTGCAGAACACCATCGTAACATCCCTGGTGTGGAGATCAAGAACATAATGAAGCCATACAAATATGCAATGCTAGAAGTCATTACAGTTGTGCATAAGAATGAAACATGAACAACATGAATGAGGCTGTAGTGAAGGTAGGGTTAATTTAATGCGCCATATACACACACACACACACACATATATATATATATATATATATAAACATAGGCATATATAAACATAGGCATCTACAAAATGGTAACTTTACAGGAGAGGGCAACAATAACCTAATTTAATTTTAACGAATGGAAGTCAACTTTTTACCATGCAGCTTTGGACCATTTCTGTTGGTCCGTTTGTCATGAAATGTTCGCACAGTGTAAACAGCAGCTCATGTGATCAAATGATGCATAAAAATAAAAATTAACAAAAATGGAGATATATTTCATTGGACAACACAATATATATGTATATATATATATATATATATGTATATATATATATATATATATATATATATATGGATGTTGTTGGTGATCTTAAAGACTCTACAGTCTTACACTTAACAGCTCCAGCTGATGAGAGTCTGAACCAGTACATACCCTGATATACCACATATACTCTTGATGTAGCACAGTATGATATTTCTCCATATCTCCACCTCTAATATATATTTAGTGGTGTAAAAACTTTGATCTCTTTTTCTGCACAGTGTAAAAGCTGTAGTTCTCCTTTCAGTTTAGTGAATATTCATGATGGACCGACCAATAGAATTGCTCCAGACCTGCTTAGTAATAAACCTTGTTCTATCAGACTCCACTGCAGGTTAAGAAAGCTGGTTCATCCTCCTGTAAAGCTCCATTTTGGAGGGTGTTTAAGGTGGACTGTATAATTCCATGAGGGCTATTTTATAGTTTGATAAAACCTTGTGTCAGCATTTTTCATGATGAATGTACCAATAGAAGTGGCCCGAAATGACCTGTTGTCATTTGTTACATTCTCTAACATTGAAAGTTATGAAGTTAAGGAAAGAGGTTTTGTTCCAGCAATGATGATATCAATAAAACCGTATCTCCACTGTTAGACGTTTTCCATTTTTAACGCAATTTGTAAATGCCTTTGTGTGAAAGTTTCAAGGTGAATGAATGAATAGAAATGATCTGAAATTGCTTGGAATACTATCTCTTTACATTGAAATTTAAGGATGCTCTTTCCTCCTTCTGAAAAGTTACCATTATGGAGATACAAGCATGTTGTTCCAATCTAATCTAATGTGGCAAATTAGCTGGAGCTGATACCTGGTATCGTACCGGAGAGTAAAACCTATGGAGGAGTGTAATTATACATTAGTACACAGAACTGTGTAATTCTTTTGGCCGTTTATGTCTGTTGTTTTTATCACGACTCATGGTGAGTTATTATTTCTGTCTGACTGCCTGACTTCAGGGGTTCTTGTGGTGAATGTCACATGGAGAAAAAGGACCTATGTGGGAACTCTCTTAGACTGCACCAAACACGACTGGGCCCCACCTCGGTAACATTTCACTCCTTCTTCCTTCTTCTTCAGATGCACAATAATGTCCACTTCGCCTCTGTCATTAATACTTTTCTTTGCAGTTAGAATGATGTTAAAATTATATAATGGAGGGTCTACAAACAGCATACGCCATTTTTTAAATTATAGTTCAGTTCAATTCAGTTCAATTCGACCAATACAGGGTTGTACAGTATAACAAAACACTGTCAGGCTCCATCTCCAGTGCGGTAATGAAAGAGAATAGATGAATAGTGAGTACAGTACAAAGACAAATAGACAAAGGACACATTACAGTATGTGCATAGACAGTAAGACCCATGCAAGAGCAGTAACTGCACGTCAGTATGTTAGAGTACTAGAACTGAGGTGCACACAGCAGTTAGCATATGCAGCTGAACGAAATACAGCTTAGTGTAAGTGTACATGTAGCAAAGTACAGTGTGTTGAGGTTGCCAGGTGTGCAGTTAAGTTCAGTATGTGGTCGTAGCCAACACTTTTATTACGATTTGTTAAAATATTGGAATAATTAAAAAACCCTTCTTTGTCTGTTATTGTGAATTTTGAGCTAATTTTGAGTCTTTTAGTTTGAGATATCTGTGTGAATGTTGAGGGATCTTCCTTTCAGAGCACAAGACAAAACCGCCACCCAACTTTGCTTTAAAATATGATCTCAAAAACCAACACAGGAACACTTTCTATGAATCAGGTATCCGTAATGCATTATAAGCGCATTCATAAAGATCTATAAAGCCTTCATAACGTTTTATAATGCTTGACATAAGCCTTTGTAACTGTACATAAATGTTGATAATCACACACATAAACTGTGTGTTATAAGGCTTCATAGCACAACGAGACATAATATGATAAATGTGTGTATAGATTATATCTGTTCCTAACATTATTGTTGAGACATGTATTATAAAGCTTAATACATTCGTTCACACAATGCTTTAATTCATAGAGCTGATCAATAACACCACTTAACGTCTGTAAAGAAGGCTTATAAGTGTTCATTAGATGTTATGTGCTAATCAGTTTCATTTTGAAGATACTGAGGAACATTAGAAAGTGGTCTCACTGTGGATCCTTATAAAGCATTATGCAGCACAACATTCATTTCACCAATAATGTTAATAACAACAACAACATTATAATGCATTATGTCCCTTTATGCGCTTTTATGAAGCCTGATAAAAAAATCAAGAGTGGGCAAATGAACTACTCTGACTTCTGCACAGTCTTGTATTTCCGGGTCGATGTTAGTTCAGTCATTGTTGTTTTACTGAACGTGTTCATGTGCTTTAGACACACAATGGAACCTGAAGATCAAAGCAAATGCGTCCTCCATATAGGTGCACTTGAAAATAGCTAAACATGATAACAGGAAGGTGGAATGCAAACTCTACATATAGCGCTTTATGATGTTTGCCCACCCCTTAAAGCCACATGTCAATGTTTCACTACTAATTTCCCTGACGGAGACTCTGTAAGGTGTCTGTAAGGTTTCGCCATGACAACGTACCCTGTAAATAATAACTAGCAAAAAGACACATTAATAACAGTTAGTATATGATGGTTTAATGAATAATAGAACTATATGTTTAAACCTATATGATGAGATTTTGAGTATAACCCAAACCTAAACTGTCCAGACTGCTATCGGTCATCTGTAGCTGCTAACATTCCAAACAGGATGTGACATATGACATATCTAAATCCGGAGCAACGCCGGCATATATGTTGTTCATTTGCTAATTAATCTTTATATTAATGAATATAATTAACATTTATCTTCTACAGTTGTTGTACAGAATTCAGCTGGTATTCTTGCTGGTAACGTTCCATAAATCAGGACTCTATAATGCATTATAAGTGCATTCATAAAGATGTATGAAGTCTTTAAAATGCTTTATAATACTAGACATAAGCCTTTGGAACTGTGGGTGGTACTAGGTATGAACTAGGAAGCATGTACATACATTAATCGGTATAAATAGAGCGAAGAGCTATTAACCCCAGGTTATAAAAGTGAAAAGGGTACATATACATATATGAAGTATGAAATATGCGCAGACATACGCAGGAGGAATGCTTCCCGGTAGGTTTGTGAGACGTGTATCTGTTATTTATAACCTAATCATCTATGAAAATGAATCAATTTCATTTCTGAATGAAACTTCAATGGTACGAAGCACGTCACATTTAAGCCGAAGCCAGACGTTTCGTTCTTGCTGTTTTATGCAGAAATTATGAATTTGCTTGGTTGTGTTAAAAAAGCTTTTAGAGGGGATTTTCCCCCCTTTAATGTGGTTTTTACACGAACGCTACATGCAAATATACTTATGCTGCATTGTTATTATTCACTAGGTTTTGCGAGTCCCCAATGAGCGATTCTGACATGCCGTGTGGGCGTGGACGCGGTAAACGGATGCGATTGGCGGTGTCAGACCAGCCTGTCATAGAACCCGGTCTCACCAAGATAAGAGGGCTAACACATAAGAGGCGCGGTGTGGGCATAGGCAACAAAGGCAGGCGAGGAAGTCTAAACCTTAGTACCTGTAGGACTCCTGCGTACTACTCAGTGGAGGACATAAAGTCAAGTCCGCTCATATGCGGCAAAAGGAAAGGCAAAGCCCCGGCCGATCTAGATTTGAGCCTGGTTTCGGAGGATGTTAGGAATGGAAACGGGAAACGAATCCGTGCCAAATCCAGAAGCGCGCCTTCCACTCCACAGGGGAAATCGGACCCGGCCTTCCTGGACCAGGTGTGCGCCTCTCCGATGCTAATCGATTGCCCGCACCCTAACTGCAACAAGAAGTACAAGCATATCAATGGGCTACGGTACCACCAGTCGCACGCACACTTGGACAGTGATAGCAAGCAGGAGTTTGAGGCAGAGAGTGAGGACAGGCTCTCTGACTATGAAGAGTCGCTCAGTAACGTGGCTTTTGACTCCACCGAGAACCTTGATATCATGTCCAAGAAGCAAAGAACCATGTATAAGCTCAATGCAGGTGGATCTCCAAAGAACAGGAAGTTGTTGCTAAACAGTGAGCACAGTCCCCCAGCAAACCCTAAGCCACGAAGGAATATGGTAGGCAAAGAGGGACCCATTGACGACCTCAGCAATCTGCCCCTAATTTCAAACATGTCTGTGGTCCTCGAGAACTGCCTCATCACAGATCGCAACTCGTCTGTAGAGATGCCCAAGCTCGAAGCTGAGGGGGTCATTGATAAGAGGGAGGTTAAAAAGGAAAACGAAGTCGCTGAAAGGTGCTCAGCCAAAGCTAGGGCTAACAGACTCATTGCTACTACCCCTGCCCCCCCAAAGCTTATTGCCATTCCCACCTCATTTCCTACTAAAATCGCAGACGGCTCATTTCATCAACCTTCTCCAACTGTCACTCTCACGAAAGCCAAGAACCTTTCACTCAAACCTATCAAGCCAAAGTTGGACATTGTCGCTCAAGTGAATATGGCCAATGCCACCATAGTTTTGAGCAAGGAAAGTAAGAGAAAGGATAAGCACAGACTAAAGGACAGAAATTGTAAGGACCCCAGAAGTCCGAAAACGGATCCTGTTTTCACGAAGGCAGACGATCCGAAAAGTATAGGAAAAGACTTTCCGGTTAGCCTGTTGAAAGAGCACTTGAGCAAGCAAGACGTTGCCAGCGGCCCTAACGAAAGTCAAGAGAGTCGGATGGCGAGCATCAGAGCCGAGGCGGACAAGGTGTACACTTTTACTGATAACGCCCCGAGTCCGTCCATCGGGAGCTCTGCAAGAATGGACTCTGGCACGCTGTCAAATGGAGATAGCAACACCACCAAGACAAACAGTCCGGCATACTCCGACATATCCGACGCGGCTGAGGACGGTGGATTAAACTCCAGATCCCGAAGAAACTCGGCTCCTGATTCCAGTCTGAATGGAAACATCAATCCCAAGATTCCCTGCCCAGTTACTCCCGTCTCTACCGCCCAGTCGTCCAGTCACGGCCATGGATACGAGTCCTATGGTCTTCCGGGTTACATGCACTCTGGCCAAAGCAACTCCGCTGCTTTCCTAAAGGTGTCCACCCCGTACAGCCGAGCCAAGGAGGACGCGAGAGACCTAAACGAGGACCTGAAAAACTCTGAATCGAGTGCAGATGCCAGTTCCCAGTCCCAGCTTCAGTTAGCCATGACACAAACGCAGACTGCTTTAGCTCAGTCCCTGTACTACGGGCAGTACAGCCGTAACGCCCCCATGGACCAGAAGGTTTTGATAGTACCGAACACCCACCGACAGCAGAATGAGACATGCTGTGACGACGTGCAATACAGCAAACAGAGACTGCAAGCAAGACGGGGACCTGAGCAGAAGGAGCGGACGAAGGAGGAGGCGAAACAGATGATAACGTCATCTGTGGCCATCCATAAGGGAACAAACTCGGTTAAAATCAGCTGCGCGAAGCCCGGTTTCATCTACGTAGAGATGGACAAGCATCAGCAGCCGCCAGCCAAGTCTACTCTTATGTCAATGGCCACAAAAGACCAGGGGCATAACAAGGAGTCGGAAGACTTCAACCCAGAAGGTCAAAACACAAAAACAAATGTGGACACAAATGTAACATATCTAAATGTAAGTCTCTGACTTTACTACGCATTTTTAGCCAAACGAAATGTGCTTGTAAAAACGTTACCACTTTTTATACATGTCCTTGATTTAAACATAGCAGTCCAAAGAGTTTTTAAAAGTCATGTAAGATTGTATTTAGGGACCTCTTAGTAATGTTGTAGCCTGACGAGAGTTTTTGATGATTGTGACTAATGTTGAGTTGGAGTTGTCAGACTTGCCCGTTCAGCACTACTAACACATAGCCACTGCTGTTGTATGACAATGGACCTCCCATGCAGATGTTTGATTGCCTTGGTTTGTAAGACCCTAAACTCTTTGACGGTAGATGTTCCTCTGGGTTTAGGCTTCAGAATCACAGTCCTGGAGCCACTCTTTTCAGTCCAAATATGTGAAGCAGCAAAATCAAGAGGTAAACAAGGTCTCTCAGGAAATAGGCCCAGACAAGGTGAAAGACTGGCGGGTGCCTCCCGAACCAGATTCCAGACTGGAGGCTGAGCTTCAGAATGTAAAGTGCGAGACGCCTTCCGAGGACTTGGAAGACAGCACCAGAGGAGAGTCGGATGAGATGCCTGGTGAAAGCCCCGAAGACTCTCAGAGCATGCGAGCGGCGGTATCGTCTTCTCAACAGTCATACATTCAGTACCAGCACTCCTACCCGTACCTGCACTTGTGTGAGGCGAACAGCTCTTCCTTTAGGGTGATGTCACCAGCGCTGGTGCACAACTACCCAGGTAATACTGTGGCACCGTGGCTTTCTCATGTACTTGTGGTTCCTTTATGCCTTTCACAACACTATTACTCAGTCGGTTTCATGGTTGCTAGGTTTCCATTACCCTCTGTATGGGAAGACAGCGGGCAGAGAGGACTCAGAGGGGACGCAGAACAGCAAGCCGGTTACTGACCCCACAGCTCTGGAGCTCCTGCCCCATCACAACCTTCCATACCATGGCAAATCGCCTGTGGTAAGTGTCCCGCCAATCCTAATTCCTAATAGCACAGCTGCACCTAGAGTCACTCAGAGTCTTTCTCTCTTCTCCAGCCTGGGGAGCGGGGATCTCCAGATGAGGACCGGGAGACTGAGCAAGAGAGGGAAACCGTTCCGTTCGCGCACCACCTCCACACGCATCATCACACCCACCTGGGCATGAGCTACACCCTTGTGTCGGGGCAGTATGACCCTTATCAAGGTGACAAGAAAAACTGAAATGAACCTCAGTACCAGTTGATGTTTACTAGAAGCATAATAGCTGGTTGCCATGTTGAAAACACGAGGAAGTCCTTCAAGCTAAATGTTTTTGGTTGTACCGTGTAATCTTTGAAGGTCTCAGTACGGCAACCCCGGTTGCCAGCCAGCTAGTGGCAACCACGCAGACCACTTCCTGTGGTATGTATGGCCTTGATGCATGACTGGAAATAGACCCCCCCGCCCATAGTTTGTTTGCTAAGGGGGATTTGTGAATACTGATTATTCATTTTAGGATTTCAGACGGGAAGATGTGAGTTTCAAACAGCAGGTTCCTGGCTCACACAAGGATTCATAGACATCAATTCCATGGTGTTATTCATTGCCTCCATGGGAGGCAGAAACTACTTTCCTTTTGTTTCTTAATTAATGAATGTAACGTTAGAGGAACAATGCAGTGCTAATAATATTACGGAACGATGTATAGGTACGTAACGGTATTGCCATAGTGAGACGAGGCTTTGTAAAATAGGCTAACTTGCTTTTTTGGGTGCCTGTCGTTAAAGACGAAACCTGTAAAGCTTTCTGTAATAGGACTTTGCCTGTAAATGGCTGCATCTAGCTAGTTGTATGCACATGTTATCGTCGTGTACCATACTATTGAATGTATTTGATATTTCATGACCTCAGTGTGGTAAAAGGATGATTTGCGGTAGGTTATAAGTGACTGTAAGGTGGATCTGTCTGCATTAACCTATTAACATGAATATACTGTAGCCACAGCCATTAACCGATTGTATCGTATCAAGTGAAAGGAGTTAATCCACACATCCCAGTGCCATATAGTATTATTGTGATGTACATTTTGTACATAGTTTAACAAAGCTTAACGGCAGATATTACTTGCTTATGTACAGTCGTTTTCAGTGCAATGTACCCGTCGTCTATTCCACCTCACACTTCCAAGGCAAACGTAGTCCCCTCTTGTTACTTGAA
This sequence comes from Semaprochilodus insignis, assembly GCA_034552555.1. Lineage (NCBI taxonomy): Eukaryota > Metazoa > Chordata > Actinopteri > Characiformes > Prochilodontidae > Semaprochilodus > Semaprochilodus insignis. The sequence goes on along the minus strand of CM067484.1, from coordinate 167,691 downwards.
TAGTGCTGCATTACCTAAATATGTTTACAAGTACATCTTCGGGAAAAACAAGTCAGTGTTGTAGTTTGGTTTGTCCTTACTGTCATTAGGGTTTTTTCTTGATGTCAACTATACAGTACCATGAAATTACAGTTGCTTTTTATACTGTTCTTGCCTTAACACATTTGTCAACCCAAATAAAAAGTAAAGGTTGTTTGTACACGAGTTCTTCGTTATTGATGCCACAGAGACATGGACTGTAGATTTAGACAGCTACTGGCACCCTTGGATAAAAATAGGCAAAAATAATAATAATAATAATAATAAT
>CM067484.1:147551-166884 GCA_034552555.1 Semaprochilodus insignis | reverse complement strand
GGGGGTCGAGGGAGTGAGGGAGACTGGGGAGGAGGGATCACCTTCCTCTGAGGGAGAGGAGATTCAGGGGGAATGATAATCTGAGGAGAGAAAGAGGAGACAGGAGGAAACAGGAAAGAATTGAGAGGCTGTAGAAACAAAAATGACAGATGAACAGAAAGAATGAAGATGCGTATCCCTACTTGACCTTAATTGCCCTCATCTACCTTGTCAACCTCCCTGTTGTGCTCCTCTCTAGAGCGTTTGGGGTTCGACATGACGATGACACCCTCCGTCAGCCAATCATCAGGCTGTTTTTTGGGACGCTCCTTGCGAGCAATTCCCAGCTTGCCTTGGAGCTCCTCGATGAGGCGGTCCTGGGAGCTGCTCTTATGGAAGATGAGCGGGCCCATCTTCCTGCGGATGAGGCCGTCCCGGTACATGGGGTGGACGTTAGGGGTTTCCTTGGTGCGTCTAATCACAGCCTTGAGCTGGGATAGCGGAGGCAAAGACCCTGTCAGATGCCATACACTCCAAGCACGGGGCATGCAGCGGTCAGCTGTCAGCAGTGGTGTGGAAGGTACAGTCAGGCGCAGGGGAGGGTTAGAAAAGCTAGTCTTACTGGGATTAGACACTGTTGCTCGTGAGAGAGGACAAGACCAAGCAGCAGATTCAGGCAGTCAAAACCAGAAAACGCTTCGAGCCAATATCTGTGTGATTAGGCTAATAATTCTGCACCGGTTAAGATTTATCGGTCAAAACCACAACTGTTTTTAATGATGCAGGTTGCTAGGAAATCTAGGAACCACTGGCGGTAACAACAGTAGTATGCTTTGCATTCACATGCCAACACTCCAAACTCTGGGACGCTAAGCACGCAGTCTTCAACTCAACAGTAACAATCTACGACACGCCATTCTACAGTTCCACAGAACACTGCAAGTCCCATCCATACATGTCCCGAGGCTGAAATCCGGTCCATAGGGCTGGTAGGGTGCAGCATGGGCAGGTCCATCTGGGCGTCTGGGGTACCAGGGCAAGAGGAGGGGGTAAGAGAGTCGTCCATCCAGCTGGCCTCCGTCATGGGTGTCATAGAGCCATCTGCTCCGTCATAAGGCAGCTTGAGCTCCATGTCAGCCCAGTCAAGCAGATCGCTCCTGCAGTCTGACTGATCCTCGAGAAGCCCGTCACCAACCTCACTTTCAGTATGCGTGTCTGGCAGCATCACTCTGCGATCCGCTGCCACGATAGTCTCCTCCGAAACCTCGGGTCGCGCTGCCGGGATCAATTTGGGAACGACTGGGGGAACCTCAGCCTCTGGCTTGTTGAAGCTCATGGCCAGGAGATTGTCCAAAGCATCATCCAAAGAAGGCTCCTGAGCTGGAGCATCAAGCCCTATCGGAGGAGGGGGTCGTGGTGTAACGGAGAGGGGTTCTGGCTGCTCTGCCGGCGGTTTGGGGCTGGATGTCTCGGGCTCTGAGAAGGGGGAGAAACTTTTCGGAAGTGTAGCATGTCGAGGAGAGGCAGGTTTGGGAGGTGATGGAGACGGTATGACAGGGACGGTGATGGGAGACCGAGCGGTAGGTTTGAGCTCAGGACTGGGTACATGAAAGTGACCATTAGAAGCGTGAGCAGTGAGAGGACTACCTCTGTCTGGGTGCTTCGAACTGGCAGGCAGACTTATTGGACTAGGGGATTTAGCGACGGGCACTGAAGCGAAAGGAGACGATGGCTTTGTCCCAAGACTTAGAGAGGTACTCTCAGACTTAACATTGCTAAGCTTTAGACCGCCAGGGCTGACAACGGACATGTTAGTGGTGGTAGTGGTGGTCTCTGACAGAACAACAAGCGAGTCCACTTCACTGCTAAGCATGGAGGCAGAAACATCAATGACGGAGTCAGGGTCTGGGTGTGCCAGAGGGGAGTACCGATGGCCGGGCTGGGCAAAAACAGGAGGAGCATAGAGGAGGGAAGATGGGCTAGATTTTGGGGCACTGGATGGTACAGTGGGCCCTGTTTCATTGGAATCTTCCACAATGTGTAGCTCTAAGGACACCGGATGAGAGGGCAGTGGGGAGTAGCTAGCTGGTTTAGTAGGCAGATTGGGGGTCAGGGATACTAGAACAGGTGCTTCTGTGGCAGGAGGAGAATGGATTTCAGCAACAGTAGAGAAGTTGGTAGATTGATCAAACAGAGGCTCTGAATTCAGTGAGCCCAGAGAACTTGGCTAGAAGACAACACAGGAAGAAAACAGAGGAGGAAAGAAAAGATGGACAGATTAAAAAGGAGAGAAAGTAAAGGAAATACACAACAGCTGAGATTAGATGAATAGACCAGATGACCGTTAAAAACCAACAGGGGGGTGTGTACTAGCGGGCATCTTGGGACAGATTCTTGGGCGACGTGTCCCGCAAACACACATTCTCAGGCATTATGTCGGTCGCCCATACATACAGTCCCCTGTGTTGAGGTCTTCACGGCACACCCACATGCACTCACATTGCTCTGCACCTTGAAATCAGACAGGGAGGCCATGAGCTGATCCAGCTCTCGAGTAGCTGAGGTGGCTGACATTCGACCCTGCTGCTCAGAGGGTGCATCCAAGCGTCCCTCCACCTGGATGCAAGTGGGGGTGGGCCTGCGAATGCGAGATTACATAATTATTCATAACCAGAAGCAGATTCATTTTTCACCATCAATAAACATGCAGCTGCGTGTCAGTTGTGAAGACCCTCACGTTGGAGTGGGTATGGAGCTCTCCAGTTCGTTCAGCAAGCTCTCCACTGTAGGGCGACTCTCTTCTGGCACTTTGGTTCCGTTTCTCTGAGGTTTTTCCTTGGCAGCAGGAGTCAGGGTAATGCCCGGGTGGGCTCCATTTTCTTGGATATAGTGCGCAGAACTGCAGGGAGGAAGGGGAGGAGCTGCATCCTCTATGGAACAACAAATCATAAAACACCACACGGTTATACACAGCCTGATACAAGGTTACGGTGGCCGAGAAGAGCTAAACAAATTAACATTTCAGAAAACAAAATAAAAACAAATTTACAAAAGGAAAAAAAGAATGACATTCAAGAAAACAAGATTACAAAACCAAAAACAATTTTACAAGGGCAAAAAAATATATATATTTCAGAAAACAAAATTACAAAAGTAAAAACAAATATACAAACAAAAAAAATACACACAAGAAAACAAAATTACAAAAGCAAAAACTATTTTACAAGGGCAAAAAACACTTTTACCAGTACCGAAACACTTTTACACACTGTGAATTCCGATGGAAAGGCGGGTCTAACACACAGGAAGTGCTTGTTGTGGACCCTTGTCAATCAAACTGTTTGGTGGTGGTAGAGCGGGTGGAGTTTGGGATGGTGATGATGCTAAAGCATGATTTGTCGCTTCTGTTTTTCCTGTGGAAGGTCTTTAGAGTTTTAACAGAGCAGACAGAAGAAACGGTAATGGATAAACAGAAGCGTGCCAGCTGGATAAAACATGTGCCACAAAGTGGACAAAACATGCTTTAGCGTCGTTACCATCCCAAATTCCGCCCACTCTACCACCACCAAACGGTTTGACTGACAAGGGTCCGCAACAAGCACTTCCTGTGTATTAGACCCGCCCCTCCTGTCAGAATTTGCAGTTTGTAAAAGTGTTTCGGGACAGGTAAAAGTGTCTCACGTCTTGTAAAATTGTTTGTGCTTTTGCAATTTAGTTTTCTTGAATGTAATTTGTTTTCATTTGTAAATTTGTTTTTATTTTTGTAATTTTGTTTTCTGAAATATTAATTGTTTTTGCACTTCTCGGCCACTGTACAAGTTCCTACAAATACACAGACAAACTAGACGGCTAACAGAATAGGGTGATGATGTATGTGCTATGGAACAGTGGAACGCTACACGCATAGGCTTACACACCTGTGGTGGGGAAGGAAGGCGTATTCTGCTGGACAGCATTGAGTTCCAGCAGCAGGCGGTCCAGCTCAGATAGGTTGCTGCCCAGTGCAGAGCTCATGGCTGCTACAGATGAGTCTGATGGCTTCTGTTTGTTGGGGAAACTGGAATCACAGATGGAGAAAGTCAGGTTTCAGTATCACAAAGTTTCAGTACACACAGTGGCAAAGTGTGCTGCTGTAGTCCTGCGACTGACCTGTAGACGTGGTCCTCTTCAGAGTGAGACAGTGGAGGGCTACTGCTGTCCCGAGACAAGGTACTTTTTTGGGCTGAACCCAGAGACTAATGAAGGCAGGAAAAACAAGAGATGGATAATTAATGCCACAATGACCACAATCATTTTTCATCACGCCTTAAAAGACTGACACATACTTACCTACACTGAACACCAAAAACACAGTGTCCAGACTGCACATGTGACTCAATTTTGACCTCTACTGCTTAAACAAAGGTCCTGTCACACAGATCAGTTGTTCAAAACCAAGGATAGCATTATGTCAGCCACACTAAAGCCCAAAGGTGTGTTATGAGAGAATTCCCAGAATGCCCTGCGAATCATCGGCAAGACGGCTGCACAAGCGACCAAAGAGACCCATAAATATGAGTATGTTCCCTGTTATGTTACCATGGTAACAGAGTTTTATGGTCATTTTCTTCATAACACACGTAAAAATCACTAGTAATACGCTGATGTCTCGGCGCTACGTAGCGAAATTTCCTGTTCCACCTTACATGGTGCAGCAGTTACGTCCTGGTACCTGAGGTTGCTGCACCATTTAAGGTGGAACGGGGAAATACGATCATGAAGCTGGAGATTAAAAAGCTCAGTTCAGCTTCATATCACTGAAGAATTCTTGGTAGTGATAATAAATAATGCCCCCCCTCTTTGAGGTCATATGATGCCCTAAATGTGTTTAAGCAGTGAGGAGCTGAACTCCACCCTCCTCTGCTGTCACTGCAGACTGGCAGGGTCGCCTACAGAGCTCCGCTAGCAGCCTGTTAATGATGTCATTTAGTTTTTGTTTGTGCTCTTGTTTATTTGGTGACTCGTTAGACTGATTGATGTGTAAATCTGAAGTCCGTGCTTTTTGTCTGTTTCCATAAAAGCCGCTGACGACACCTGATGACGTATCCGGTTCTCATAGGGGGAAGACTTCAACCACTACTCCTTGTAACTGTTACACTCGAAAACAAGGGGTAGGGGTAAAAATGAGAAATGGGGCTGGGACAAAGTCTACATTCAGGCTTAAGTGGCACGTCTTTGCCTTAACGTGGCACAGATCAGAGGTTTTCAGAGCTGTATAGAGACAATAATGAGATTGATAATGAGAGTTGAACCAGCTTCAGGTTGGAATTCATGTGGAGCTTTATCCTGCCATTTTTCATTTTGTCATTCCGGGTTAACGTGGCTAAGAATTGCTACCAAACCAACACATCAAAATTCGCGGGCAAATTACCTTTACACTGATGCTGCTTTCTGCTAGCCATTTCATTTACTGCTGACTGAATATGAGCAAAACCACCAGAATTGAGAAGTGAGGCTTATAATGTGGAAGTAGCCATGCAGTGGTGTAACACACTCCACATACATCTCTAGAGAAAGAGGCATGTAATCAGGGCTGGGTCTAAAATAATCATGACCATACGCCTGTTTTTTCGGATGATAATAACAGTGTAGATATCACTGAAAATTACCACCAACATACAGCAGCAAACACTAGAGCAGGTGATTATTTCAGCAATCATACTCACTGACGCACCACGAAGGAGCTGCTGGAATCGAACGAAGCTTCCTATGTGTGAACGTAATGATGATGTGTGTAAGTGATTACAGTATTAGAGTGAAAGAAGAAGTTTGGAGTAAGCTGTACAGCTGAAAGTGGGCTCCAGGACCCTGTTGGGCCGCCTCTAGCCTGGATACAAGATGAGATACGATTGGGCATGGAGGTTCCGTATGGCATCCTGCAGCACATTTGCCCATAGATGTTGCAGCCGGACCTGTAGATCCTGCACATTAATAAGCTGCTGAAGCTCGCGTCCCAGCTGGTCACATAAATGCTCAATAGGCGATAAACCTGGTGACCGTGCAGGACAAGGAGGTGTTGCAGTCTGGTGGAGCCATTCCTGGGAAACCCTTGCCGTGTGTGGGCGAGCATTATCCTGCTGAAGAATGCCAGTTGGAAGCCCTGCCATGAGAGGCAGCACATGTGGCCGGAGGATGTCCTGCACCTATCGCTGAGCTGTCAGTGTCCCTCGTATCACTACTAGGGGTGACCGACTGTCGCATATGATGACTCCCCAGATCATCACACCAGTGGTTGGGGCAGTGTGTCGCTCCACAGGAAAGGCAGGATTGAAGCTCTCACCAAACTCAAACCCGACCATCGCAGGACCCCAGACAGAGCCTGGATTTGTCGCTAAAGACAGTTACAGTCCTTGGCAGTCCAGGTTCATTCACGACACCACTGCAAACAAAGGCGACAGAGGCTGGCTGTCAATGGCAGGACACATAATGGCCGCCATGACACCAAATTCCCTTCTGCTAAGCTCCTGGAAATGGTCAGGGCAGAGACAGGGGCATGTAATGAAGGTGCCACCTGTGTCTGGACGGTGGACAAGGAAACCGTGGGAGCAGCTCGCGCTTGTCGGTCAAGCAAGCAACCCCTCTCTACTGGTGATTGGTCTGAGCCACCCAGAGCATGTTTGCCGTCTGTATGCCACCTCATGTAACCAGACCACACCTGTAATCACTCACATATCAAGTCAAGTCAACATTTATTTATCTAGTGCCTTTTACAACAGATGTTGTCACAAAGCAGCTTTACAAAGAATCTGGTGTCCGAGCCCCCAGTGAGCAAGCCCAGGGCGACAGAGGCAAGGAAAAACTCCCTCAGATAAAGGAAGAAACCTCGAGAGGAACCGAGACACCAGATAACAAGACAAGCAAAGGAAAAGAGTGAAGATAGAGAAATAAAAGTCTGATTAGTCTGTAATTAAGTAGCTGGGTCATCGGATGGGTCAGCGGGACGCTTCTACAGTGCAGGACAGCCAGGAGCTCCGTGGTGGTTAGAGGCAAGCAGTGGCTCCCAGTCAGAACAGAGCATCAGACCACACAGGATGGGCAGCAGTTCAGCTCAGGCAAAGAGAACAGACAGACTGTTAGCTCTGACAGAAGATCTGAACACACTATATGGTGTTAACAGAGTGCTAACAGAGTGCTGTTATATGCCCAAGACATAACTGCATGCTGGGTTTTGCAGCAATCCGACATTTTTATCCGAGTGTTCACTTCGTCTGAGCATTCTGGCCAACCTCAGATGTCTCACGCGGGTTTTCTGCAAGAGTTTGTGAATAGTAGTGGCCAAACTGCAAAAATAATTACAGTTTCTATACAGCAGGTCAGCCCTGATCCACTGATGTCTTCAGTTCATGTACTACCACTCAAGCTGTACCCAGTATCAACAATCCAACTCTGAGGAGTTTGATGAATATGGGCCATCGGTAGAAGGGCATGTCCTGAAGAGTTTAGTGACTTTAAACATGCCTCTGCTGTAGCATGACACCTTTGGCACAGGTGAAATTTCTGCCCTGTGAGATCTAGCTCAGCCACGAAGAGGTGGACCATCACTCATCACTGAGTTCCCTCCGGAAGCATCATCAGCTCATCATCTGTGTGTCCGATGCTTCATGAAATGGGTCTCCATGGCTGAACAGCTGCAAACAAGCCTTAGACCACTACATGCAAGGTGCTGACTGAAGTGGTGTAAAGCACAGTGCCACTGGACTCTGGACTGGAGAACGGTGGAAACGGGTCATCTGGAGAGATGAGTCACACCTCACTACCTGACAGTCAGATAGACGACTCAGGGCTTGGCGGATGCAAAGGGAACAGCACATACAGGAATCGAACGATTGGTCAACATGTGTGCCATTAAAGTTGCCCCACTGTGGTGTATTTGGAAAGAGCAGAAATGATTCACCGGGTGCTTTTGCAACATGGGTGACTGTAAGACAGGCCTTTAAAACACTGCACGGTATGCTGCATGCCTCTGCATCAGCATGTACGGTCTTGAAGAGTGACGGAATGTTTGCAGAGGCCGATTCACAGCTCGGCAAGGTATGTGAGAGGCATGCCGGCTAAGACAAGTTGAGGAAAAACACTCAGGACAGGAAGAGTGGTGCCAAATTAAAGGACAAATTTAAATGAATGAGTGGAGAAACATAAGAGCAGACGCTCTTAGCTGCACTGCATGCTTATAATTAGCCAATTAACTGCTGAGCAAACCCAGCTGACCTTGATTCTGCATCGTGATAGCAAGAAGAGAAGATCTAAGTGACTTTGAAAGAGGGTTCAATTACTGGGGCATGGATAGCAGTCACAAAGACCGCTCAAACGGGTTAGCGTTTCTGACGTAAATGGCCATTTCCGGGCCCAAATGTGCCTGCAGAGCCCCAACCCAAATCACAGAACCCATGAACCTTTTTCACAGTCACTTCCTTGTTTATTCAGGGGACTAAATTCTTTCCAATCTAATCTGTTTGTTAACACATCCAGGTCCAAATCTCCAGACCGGCTGAGGTTCTTGTCGTTTCAGCATGCTGCGGTTCTGTGTTCCTTGTTTCAGTCCAAAAATGACTCGGTTATCATTCTAGCTCTTTCCTTGTGATGGTCAAGAGGAGAGTCTGCAGGTGACAAGCTGAGTTACAGTTCCTACACCAATGAAGAACAGCAAAGTCTGGTATCAGTGGGGTTTAATGTTAGCTAGCTAGCTAACCTAGCTAATGTTAGCACCTACTGACAAACGCCAAACTGGCCCTTTGTGGAACTCAGTCCTTGATGGGTTTTATAGGGTGTTTCTTGCCATAAACCCACATCTTCATGTTCCGTAGTTAGCTGATGTGCTGCCCAGCTAAAGCAAAGACAGACAGCCTTAGCCATCTATGTCCACCATAGCTAGATATCTAGCCTAAGCTGTGTGTTTGATAGCTAGCTAGCTAGCTAGCTATGTTCATCAGGCCTTGTTTGACTAAAAGACTAAAAGACCTGGACATCAAAGTCGATGCGTCCTGGCTTAACAAACAGATGGGAACTAAACGGATCTCTGCATTTAGATCTATATAGAACATCAGTAAACAGGGATGGAAATTGTGGTCGACAGCACACATTCAATGGCGGTCATGCTCAAATGCACATCTGAGAGTTCAGTGGAGCAAAAACCACAGGAACTGGTCTACAGAGATGTGGAAAAGTGAAGTCATTCTTGAGCACATTCTTCTCAGGTGGGCGCACACAAAAAGAAAGGGACAGGCCTAAATGTCTAACCCCTACAATCAGGAAGAGCAGTGGCACTGTCAGGGCGCTGGAGGTTAGGGAACCAGCCTGGTAACTGGAGGGTCGCCAGTACCGAGAGTAACGACTGAAGTGCCCTTGAGCAAGGCACCTAACCCCCCAATCGCTCCCCGGGCGCTGTGGATAGGGCTGCCCACCGCTCCGGGCAAGTGTGCTGACTGCCCCTCAACTACTCGGTTATCATTCCAGTGCTTTCCTCAGGATGATCAAGAGAAGAGGGAAAAGTCTGGAGTTGATAAGCTGAGTTACAGTTCTTACACCAATGAAGACACACACAGCTTGGTGCTAGTGGGCTCTAATGTTACCTAGCTAGCTAACCTAGCTAACGCTAACACCTACTGACAAACTCCAAGCTGAACTCCTTGATTTATGATTGGCCTCACCTAAAATGGTCGGGGGGAGCAATTTGCTGGCAGGCTTGGGTCCACTTGTCCTCTTGGAGCAGGAGTCACCACCAGTCTTACCCAGAATGGATGTGTGGCTGCAAGCCTCAGGCCAACAATGTATTACCAATTATGAGGTCTCCTTTTGCTGGGTTGGAATGAAACCTGAAGCCACACTGGCCTTTACTGGATAAGACTGGTGACCCTGCCTATAAGGGAACAGTTACTGCCAATCAATTCAGAGGGCATGAAGGGTCACGTCAATCATAGCTCATCACATCAGCCATACAGAGCAGCTATTGGCCTGGGTCGTTAATATGTATGACCTGATTTCTGTTGGCTCTTGCCATGAACAGTGGTGAAAATACTGTATGCCCGGTATTACGAATCTGGCTCCACAAGTCCCGTTTCCCCTCCCATGTTTTCCTTCGTCACTCGTCTTCGCTCCGGGTTAATAATGCACCGTCAGGGCAGGAAGCTGGTGACCCAAAGCTCCATTTTTCCTTAAGTGAGCAACACAAGCTTGAATGACCGAAGCCAGCTCTTGGAAACATCATGACACAGCATGGACAAAAGTTCAATTTAGGTCAATTATGTACTGGTTGCTTTACTTGGTGTAAGCATCTAACTTCACATACCACCAAACTTGAGTGCAGCTTTTGATGAAATCAACTATAATACTCTAATGTAGCGACTTAAGAACATTTAGGGTCAGAAAGATCTGGTCTAGTTTAGATCTTACTCCTCAGACTGTTTCCAAAGTGGAGCTTTCTAAAGATAAGAGTGTGCACGTGTGGTGTCCCACAAGGCTCAGTCCTAGGGCCCTTTACTGCTGTATAACCTGTATTTACAGCCTTGCTAAAACAATGACGGCCATCAACTGTGTGGTTATGATACACAGGTATACACATCAGCTCAGCCAGATTAAGCTACACATAATAAAAGATCAAGCTCAAGTTACAGACTGATTAACAGCCCAGACTGCACTTTTCCCACATATCCTGGTGATCAATGTATCAGTTCTATATAAGGACCAGTATTATTATGTTTATACTGCATTATATCCACTGTGTATATGATACATATAGACTTAATAAGGATACTTGAGTCTATATTTGGCTGCTGTTGTACAGTTCTGTCATTTATTTGCACTACTACTGTACATACTGTTCTGCTCCTATACCTTTCAGTCTTATATAGCATTAACTGAACATTTTCTTAATTTATATACAGTTATATCTATTTTTCTTCCTTATAAGAGTATTTCCTCTTATTTAGTACTTAGTATTTATATTGTAATTGTTAGTACTAGCGCAGAGTCAGAATTTCACCGTGCAGTGAAACTGCTTGTTTCTCTGCGCATACGACAAACGCTTGAATCTAGAAGTTACAGTCACCAGAAACCTAAATATTAACAATGCTAAACTCTATGAGAACAGAAGTACTGCTGTGGGGGCCTTAATCTGCTGTAAGTAAGCTTGCAGATTTGAACCTTGACCTAAATAAATGTTCTGTGCAACCTGAAGGTACAGCCAAGAACTTTGGTGTAACCCTGGAAGCGATTTTACCATTTTAGTTCTTTTCTATTGTGATAAAATTGTCATATACAAAATAAGACATACACTACAAGATCTTGAGAAATCAGCTGATGCTCCCGTCACTTCACTAACCTGTTTATACAACTGCGAAGTGTTACTGACTGGTTGCCATCTCTCTCTAAATAGCCTCCAACTAATTTAGTGCACAGCAGCCTGTGTGCTTACCAGGAAGAGAAGGTCTGAGCGTTTGGTCTTTTTCGGTCTACACTGGCTTGGTTTTAACGTCAGACTATACGGACTCACAGCATTTAAAGGCCATTCTTGCATATTTGTTAAGGTGTTCAGGCCCATTCAGACCACTTCACTTAGTTGAAATAGGCTCACTCACTCAGCTGGAGGAAGATCATTTACTTATAAGGCCCCTAAAATCTGGAATAACATCATGGAGAATATTAGAAATGCAAATACAATGTTTATAATTCCAGATTTGATTATGTTAAGCATATGCTTAATACGGTGGGGGACATTTTCTCCTGTTATTTGTAAGAGGGCTGTTATTTAATTTAGACCATGGAGTTCTATCGTTCAGTGCTCCTATTTAAGTGGGTTACACAGATATACAGCAAATACATTCCTGTTATAACTACTGTTATAACAAGGCAGCACTCGGCACAAGCGTCTCATCATCGTCATCATCAACAGAACAGCTGCACCCAGAAGGAGGTGTGGGATTGCAGGTCTGTTGGGAAGGAAGATAAAGGTTACCAGGATCAATAAATGATGATAAATTTAGACTGATATGATCAATATTTATTGAGCTACACATACAGAAGTAGTGTCTCTCAGCATGGAGCTGTAGAGGTTCATAATGGTGTCCTGTGATAATCCATCCCATGCAGCTTGAATATCCTCACACAGTTCCTGCAGATGGTGCGGTAGGGGTGGAGGTGGAGTGACACCAGGCCTTCTGGACCTGGGACGCCAAACTGTTCATCTTGGCGGCTGCCGTTCTGAGTCACTCCATGACAGTCTGGCACGACACCATTGCAGTCTTTGGTGACGGTGACGTGGTGTTAAGGACAGTCGTTGTAACGGTCTGTGTGCATGTAGTCCTGCGTGGTGCAGCCGTCTGCCAATGGTGCTGCACTAACAGGACAACTCATGGAGGACATCACTGCTCGCTGAGTGTCTGTAATCGTGGCTGCTGGGTCAGTCAGGTACAGAGATAAGACCCGTCCTTGCTTACGCCACACGTGTGGTCGAGCTTGAAACTTGAATCATTAGCATGTCTCACCATGTCAAACCTACCCACCAAGGTTCATTGCTGTCGGCTGATTCCTTCTGGGTGCAGCTATTCTTCTGAAGATGAGATATTTTCTCAGTGATGCATATGTAGACCATGCAAATAACAAAAATGGACTTCTTCCATGTGTGTAGATCCTGTGCTACATCCTGTGACTAACAACTGTGTCAAAAATTGGTCAGTCCTTTGCAACAGTGGTTAAAGTGTTTGTAGCTTCTGCTTTTTAAGGTGTGTTCACACCGGCTGTTTAAATAAGTACATACACAAACATCATGCAACAGTGAGGGGTGGATTGTGAGAGTCCAAGAGATTCAATACTCCAACTACAATTAAGCATCATCCGAAACACAGAATTGCTGATACTGACGGCGCTGATCCATGAGTCTTTGAAACCAGGGTCAGCCCAACGTATCCGAACACTTCAGTATTTGCTATTGGGGTTCATTTCAGAATCACCGCAAACCAGCCGCAGGGTCACGCTACTTTTCTGCACTCTACTCATATCAACTGAATGTAATCAAACTTCATCGCACCAGTTCACCACTTCTTCACCTGGCTAGTTTCGAGCTGAAAGATGAAGCTGAAAAGGGCTAGGATAGCGATGCGAGCTGACTACCGCCATTACCATTAAACATGTCTGCCTACCTTGAAGACCATCTAACTTGTTCGGTGTAAATTTCCAGCAACATGTGACCTACTGTGGTTGTCGATGTGGCTTTAAATGAATCTAGTAATAGTAAAACGCTGAGTGGCGCACGGTGACGTGCTGAGAAACTGGAGCCCTGAGTGTAGCCACCAGTGCACGTGTGTATCCCTGTGAAAACCCTGAGTGCTGGTGCATCCAGTGTGCAGTGGCCTTTAGACTACTTCTGAGCCCTAGAGAGTTCTTGTGGAGTCCTTTGAGGCTTCAGAGTCAGATCTTTATTTATGGCTGTTTGATCTAAAATAAGGATGATGCCCGTTAAGCTATATAAAATTAAACACTGTAAGCTATAATAGTTAAACACCGCAGTCTCTAAAATTTATGTTGAACGATTGAAGTTATTTTATACAACTTTTTTGGGAGGAAAGTGACATTAAATTTGTATTAGTTTCTGACAATTTAAAGTACGTAAATATTCTGATTAAAGCCCAAATGAAAATTAAAGGGGGAAACCTAAATTTGTGTTCTTTGCAATCTTGTTCCTCTGGACCACAACATTCACAAGCAGGCTGAAACTGAATATATAACTTATTTTTTGGGAGGCAAACTGCAAAACACCGTAACGTTCTGGGTTGTTTTTGAAATGACACACTACTATACCGCACACTGTATACTACAGTAGTATGTACTGCACACTGTATACGCCCCCTGTGTGTAGTATTCAGTACAGTAACAAGTTCTGACCTACAGTGTAGTATACTAATACAGTCACATGACCAGTTACCTCACATTTACCTCAGAGCTGTTATTACTGTATCCACTGTTTAGAGCTAGCTGCTGCTAACGCTGCTCAGTTCACCTGAAATACGTTTAGCCTAGCTGTTAGCTCCCCTCGGCTATTTCACTCTAAAACTGATCCTCTAAAGCGAGTTCATCTTTTATTAATCTTCAGACCTGTATATTTTAACTTTCTGAGGCTCATTCTGATGAACACACACCCCACTACAATCACTACACCACATTGATACTCGGAGTGGGCTGCGTTTAGCTCCCCCGTGTTACCCGGGTATCTCCAGTACACCATGAAGATAGCTCCCCCTGTACACTAGAACATCTGACTGGAGTAGAACACCATCAGGGTATCTCCAGTACACCATGAAGATAGCTCCCCCTGTACACTAGAACATCTGACTGGAGTAGAACACCATCCAGGTATATCCAGTACACTACAGATCTTCCATAAGGTCGAATACTGTTTACTACATACCACTTTTAGGCAGATTTAGTATGTGAGTGGTATGTGGGATGCCATACGAGGTTATGGTGTCTAACTCGGCAAACATGACCAAACACGGCGCTAACAGCTTTTCCTGTGCTAACAACTAAAAACACAGCCCTCTCCTAAAAAACCCACCACTCCACCCGTATTCAGGCTCTGAAGTGTGACAGGCTTTGTTTGAAATTAACCTAGAATTGACCAACATTAACATTTTTACACTTAAAGATAAATAAATAAATAAACCTGTTTATAAATCAGCCCACCCCAAAACAACCAGTGTGCTTCACCTGCAGTGAGGAGTGGTGAGAATCTGGTCGGTTTTGGAGTGATCCGTTCAGAGCCTCAGAAGAGGGAGGAGGAGGTAGGGGAGGAGGAGCAGAGTCATCCTGAAGAAGGCTGCTGCCGCTGCTGGGGAGAGAGTAGGGTGTTTCCTCGGGCAGGAACACTGGACACTTGGAGATGTGAGCGGTGGAGGACTCCAAGTCCGCCAGTAATGCGTCTGCGGAAAGAGGACAGTGGCATCGTTAGGTTCTCAACACACTCAGATACAAGTACTTAGGCAGCTTAGCACACAGCCTGAACAGGTGTCAACAAGAAGAGCCATTTTAATGAGCATGTCCATTCATGCATCAAGCCAAAGACTGCTTTGATGCTCAAGCTAGGGATAGGCCACCTCCCAGTATTCCACAAGCTGATGTCTATGGAAAAACTGGAATCATTCACCTCTAGCAACTAAAGCATCCGTATTTGCTCCAGGTAAGACGGAAAACGTCAGAACAGTGTTTCTCATCCATGCACATCTCGGTCGACTCCCCGCACACCCCACCCCCTGCAGCTCTGAAAGGGCTTGTTAATGAGCCGATAAGCTGAATCAGGTGTGGTGGGAGCAGCAGGGAAAGCACTACAGTGTGCACAGCAGGGTGCCTCCAGGACCAGGGATGAGATACACCGCTCCAGAAGGTAGCTCATTCAATACTACAGTGAGCCTCTCATGGCACCTCTCTGACACCAAACTATAAACTAGCCCTCATGGAATTATACAGCCCACCTTAAAACCCTCCAGAATGGACCTTTACAGGAGGATGAACCAGCTTTCTTAACCTGCAGTGGAGCTGATAGAACAAGGCTTATTTCTGAGCAGGTTTGGAGCAATTCTATTGGTCGGTCCCTCATGAATATTCACTAAACTGAAAGGAGAACTAGAGCTTTTACACTGTGCAGAAAAAGAGATCAAAGTTTTACACCACTAAATATATATTAGAGGTGGAGATATGGAGAAATATCATACTGTGGTACATCAAGAGGATAGGTGGTATTAGGGCTGCACGATACTGGAAAGAATCGACATTGCATCTTTTTTTTCCCTGCGATATTTAGGAATAATATTCACCAGGTGACTTGAACATCAATATTTAGAAAACATTCACTGTAAAGTGATTGGAGATGGAAAAAATAATAAATGAATAAATAAAAATCATCATCATCATCATCATCATCATCATCATCATCATCATCATCATCATCAGAGAATTAACAAACACTCTTGTGAGTGCGGACTGTGTTTTCTAGTATGTTAATGCTCTATAATCGGTTTCAGTGCACCAAACACGAGAGCAGGTGAATGCTGTGACTACTCTTCTCTGAGCCCAGGACCGTGTAACGGCTGAACGATATGGGTAAAATATCTAATTGCGATTTTTCTGATCAATGTTACAATTGCAGTGTTAGTATTGTGATAATTGCCTTAAACACAGCCAGTTACCCCCCCCCCCAGACAGACTGCCTGTTAATGAGGGTTGTGTTGATGTACGCAGCACATGGGTTATTCTGATGGCTCTAGATCATCTGTAGCTGGTTTACAAGCTCCATGCTATTACTGTCTACCTTAGAGAAGAGGAGACGACTGATAAAACCAATAATAATAATAATAATAATAATAATAACAATAACAATAACAATAACAACAACAACAACAACAACAACAACAACGACAACAATAACAATAAGAATAACATCATAATTATTATTATCATAATTATCATTATTATTATTATCATTATTATTATTATTGTTATTATTATTATTATTATTCCAACTTTGTCTGATTTGAAAATGCGATTTCAATATTAAAGCGATCTTTCAGCTCCAGTGCAACGTTTCCTTTAGTATCAAGCAACAAAAAAAGTTGTAGCATGACGTTTCTTTTAATTTGTCCTTTTTATTTAACTGCAAGTCCTGAGATGTCCACATGCTCACACTGTGATGGCGATGCTGCAACGATATACTGTGCAGCCCTATGTGGTATATCAGGACATGTACTGTTCCAGATTCTCATCAGTTGGAGCTGTTAAGAGCAAGATCACCAACATCATCCATTTAGAGGGGTGTACCTAAACTTCTGACTGGTACTGGGATATTCCTCTACACTATGAAGGTCTGCATTAAAGCACAGTATGTCTGGTGCCAACTGAACCTGGACTGCAGTTAAACATTTCCTGCAAAGCCCAGATTACTTCCATAATCACAAACGTGTGACTTCAGTACCAGAACAGGATTCGTTTTCCATGGAAGTGTGGGGGGATAGACTCATTATTCCCAGAGTTTTCCTATGATTTTACTCTTGAATCCCATATAACCATGATTTTGGACTGCACACTCGCATCAATAAAAGTTCTAGCAGCTTTTACCTGCTATAAACTTCACTGAGGAAACAGCCCCCAAGGTAGATCAATCCCAGGGTCCTGCCATGTTGGTCAACATTCCATCATATTCTGTGGAATAGCAGTTTTAGTGCAGTACTAGTGCTCCCTACGACACGGATGAAGCAGATGTGCAACGTTCCCGCTCGAGCTCTCTCATTTAAAATGTGCAAACTGGCCAAATACTGCTTGATTTGAAAATGAGATGCTGATTGGCTAAATTCCCAAACAAATGTCAATACTAATGACTAATTACTGCTTGTACTTTAGATCAGATCAGATTAGACTTTGTCAATGTGCAGGTACAGTACAGGTACAGAGCCCATACAATGCAGCTAGCATTTAACCAGAAGTGCAAAATATAATAAACAAATATTATTTATATACGGAGTGCAGGAAAGTGTCCAGGGCCAGCGATGGCGAGGATATAATATGGATAATTATGAACAGTGGAGAAAACAGAACACAGATGTTACAGATGTTCCAAGGTACAATACCTACTGTACATACTGATATACAGAGCGAGTGGAGAGAATTCTATGTAGGTTGTATGTACTGTGAGCGCGAAAAAATAAATAATAAAATAAACCAGGTACAAGAAATTAGTATTACACCTACTGTTTTGATGTGTGTACAAATGTGTACAAATGTATACAGTTTAAACCACGCCCCTATGCAAATTAGCCATAAACTTGAACACAGAAAACCTAACTAGAATGGCATGTCAGGTGATAGTAACTGTAAGTTTTCTTTATATTCCAATTACATGCTACAAAAGTCTGATGTAGTATCTGTTATTTTGTGGTTTTGGGCAAATCAAACCACGTTTACTATCAAATGACGTTTTGGCAGATTGCCAGTGCCGACAGTGGACCAGCAGTGCCATATCTTTGCCAGGTGTGGCCCACATCTGCTTGCTATCTGGGATTTAGTCTATTTAATTCAGGCAATGGTGACAAATGACGGTGAGTGGACAGTCCTGTATAATTACACACACACACACACACACACACACACACACACAGTCACTGTCCAATGAGAAACATGTAAGCTGCTGTTTACACTGTGTGACGTCTGGTTCCATTGACTTACTGCCTTGGACAGTGACAATATACATGTAGAAGCCATGATATACTCATATACGTAAATTATGTAACTAAAGATATATAGCCATACACACACACACACACACACACACGCACACACACAACACATCTATATACTGTTACGTAACCTATATATATATATATATGTATATATATATATATATATATATATATATATATATCAGTGAGTCTGAGTGAGTCTGAGGCAGATAAAAAGAGACGTAAGGTATATACAGGGGACAGAATATTGATATACAGTATATACTTCAAATTAGACAACATATAGATGTAGAAGATGTACAAGATCACTGGGCAGTGAACAGTAACACGCAGAGAACTAAAAGAATGATCCGACACACAGAACCAAAATCGGTTCTAAAACCTTCAATAAGCAAGAAGCTGTTAAAGACATATGCAGAAAAATTAAATCTACGGACGACGGACACCAGGACAGCGCTAACCTGTCAGCAGGCACATGGTCAGCACCTAAAATAACCGCAGAGACGGATGAACAACAGGGCTTAAAATTAAACAGGGAATCTCACACAGTCAAATGGAAACAGCAGCAAGTCATTCCTCTCCAGCTGAGTTCATGCGCCTCCCAAAACAGACCAGCGTCCGCATGAGTCAGTCTCATTCCGAACAGTAACTGTCCTCAATCATACTGCCGCTGCTAAATACAGCACATGTAGAAAGCACTGTACATGACAATTCCCGATCTATACAGGGCTCGGGAATGTACGTCACGTCATGCTGCATTATGGGATGGTTCCGCCATACTCACAGGGTTCGCTCTGTTTACATGCTGCACATTCTCACCTACACTGGATCCATACAGGTAGCCGAGTTGGCTAACTAATCTGAACAGGCCTGTACTGACCAACCTTGTCAAGCCTAGGGATGCACCAATATGGAAATTCCAGGCCGATATGATATGTAACATTTACTTATCCGCTGATTCCGATATCTGATATAGTGGATGTATATTTTAAGTAGTTTCATGATAAGTGGACAAAGGGAAAAGTCTGGTTCCATTGAGTTACATTAGGGATGCATGGAATGTTCGGCAACAGAATAATATTTGGCAAAAAAAAAAAAAA
>CM067484.1:120051-137810 GCA_034552555.1 Semaprochilodus insignis | reverse complement strand
ACACACACACACACACACACACACACACACACACACACACACACACCTCAACTCGACTTTTAAGCCCAAAAAGGTATGACCACATAAGCTGACTGTGTTCCGAGAGCGTGTTCCTTATTAATGAAGGGCTACTATCCAACTCCAGGCTGACTCAAGCCAGTGAATTTCAATCTGATGACTTAATCCCTGGCCCTGTACGTAATCAGCCCAGGAGGAGGCAGTCTTGAGTCTGATATCAACATGGGAGGAGGGCTTTGGTGAGAACTGCAAGTCTGCTGTTTACAGAGAATGCAACAGAGTGGTTCGTTAGCAAGATTAAGAATGCAAACAGGAGCACAGAGCCAAGGGTTAACTCAATCCCCATACTGCTGGAGTGATCCGAGGAGGACAGGAAGGAAGAGCGTGCTCAGTCCGTCTGCAGGGTGTGAACTAGGATACATGGAGAAAACTTTCCACTGAGGAATAAAAGAGTCATTCATCTCACTGAGTGCTTCGTACAACGTTAGACCCAAACAAGCCCACTGGACCTTCTGATGCATTCAAATACACACACACGCGCACGCACGCACGCACACTCACACACGCGCGCGCGCACACATGCACGCACACTACTGCCCAACAACTAAGAGAGACCACGCTCCAAAACACAGGTAATGTAGTACGAGGTTCAAGGTGTAAAGGTGAGATCTGATCTCAGATCACCTCAGCCAAGCAAAGCATTCATGGGAACCTCCCCTCCTCCTCCACCCCTCCCCATACAGCAGCTTTATATGGCCTGTGGCCATGTCTTTATAAGCCTTCGTTGCTGTGCAAACAGTTATCCCCTCCACCACCACCCCCTCCTTATCTGGATATCTGAATGTGAACAAAGAATTCCTGGCATTCCAGGACAGATTCACCAAAGAAGCGAGTTACAGCAGAGAAAGGTAGGGGGACGTGCACTCGACAGCATCACAAGGACTGGAATGCACTGGAATGCGTACAATCTCACAACAGACAGCATTCATCTGGGCAATTCGGCCACTTCTGGTGGCTAGGCTGTGCTCCGACTTCCACCCACCTAATTGCAGAAGAACAGTCGAAGCATTGACTCGAAGAGGATCCCAACTGGCAGCAGCAAAGACTGTGTTGTTTCAGAACTGACCAACCCTGCAAGATATCCTGGTGTGTAAAAGACGTAAGCTCGGAAGGCTAATATCTTAACGCAGGAAATGTTGCATTACACATTTTAAAAAGTTGGTTGGCCCTCATTATCAGAAAAAAAAAAAAAAAAAAAAAAAATCACTGTACAGGCTTTGAACCCTCATTGACATTACCCAAATATTCGTTCTCAAAACCACCCTAAAAGCAATTCAGGCATTTTAGGCAAATACGCTAATCAGAATTTCATTCAGGCTGGCCGCACACTACAAGCACCTGATGTCCATCAAGACTTGGCCACTTGCAGATATGGCTCGAACTTCAATTCTGTAGAGACCCAGTCGTATCACACTCTTAGTTTCCAGTGTTTGGGCCTCAAACACTCAAATAATAGTTCACTAAAGTATGATTTTTATTGTTGTGGCAGTCACAGAGTAGCTCCTGCACTGTACTAATGGCGTATACAGGAAACTCTTCTCTGTAAACAGTGTTTATAAACCAACAGATCTGCCATCAGAACTATCAGATTTTAAACCTGCAGGAAAGCAAATTAACTAGACCAGAAAAAGAGAGAACTGGGCTAATACTGCCACCTTAAACGGCTACCTGACGGAGCAGAGAACATTATTCTCACATGGCCCTCTAGTTTTTATTATCGTCTGAAAACTTAAATTAAGGACGCGTCTTCTGAGGAGGCAAGTGAATTACCTACTATGGTAATCACATCTACATCAGCGTAGTGCTGATCATGCATAGCCACAAAACCCGCCCCACAACCCGCCCCATGATCTGACCAACGTCCAGAACACCACTTAATGTTTACTATTTTAGGCCAGGCCTATATGAACATAACAGCACATAGGGCACCATTATGTGAGATTCACTGTGTTAAACTTAATTGCCTTGCTATTCAAGTACGTTAATTTACAGCTGACTTTTCATTTGCACATTTAAAATGCCAATTAAAATGCCAGTTTGGCCAGTTAAAGAGAAAATACTGTGGTTACTAATGAGCCCATACGACTTCCAGCTAATAAAAGTTGACGACTCTGGCTGAAAGATGGCTGCACCCAGAAGGAATCAACCTACAGCCAAATGAAACTTGGTGGGTAGGTTTGCCATTGTGAGACATGCTAATGACTCAAGTTTCATGCTCGGCCGTCCATGTGACGTAAGCAAGGACGTGAGCACGGTGTCACTACATCTCCACCCCTACCGCACCATCTGCAGGAACTGTGTGAGGATATTCAAGCTGCATGGGATGTATTATCACAGGACACCATTAGGAACCTCTACAGCTCCATGCCGAGACGTCTGGAATGTTGGGCTAGCAAACACGGCGGCCCGACGTCATACTGAGAGACAGACTTCTGTATGTGTAGCTCAATAAATATTGATCATATCAGTCTAAATTTATCATCAGTTATTGTTCCTGATGACCTTTATCTTCCTTCCCAACAGACCTGCAATCTGGCACTACTTTCCTAGCGATGACTGTACATGCTGTTGTTCAGTACTGTAGGAGTCCTGCTTCATACGGCTTCATCATAACGCCCACCACAGCTCAGCACCGAGCAAAATGTTTTCTTTCAGCGCCTGGGGCCGAGAGTGAGCTCCTCCCATTGTGTGTTGTGAGCATGCAGCTACAAGCCGACGACCATCCAGGCCTGGCTTGTTTACCAGTGAAGACAGAACCACCACCCCGCATGAGAAACACTATACCGCCTATATTTATACCAGAGCGCGAGAGTGAGCAAGCGCGAGAGCGAGAGAGAGAGAGAGAGAGAGAGAGAGAGAGAGAGAGAGAGAGAGAGAGAGAGATCATAAACGATAGCTCACAACGGACTGAAAGTCAGACTAATGCAGAGATATGACATGGTGCTGCCGTGGGAGGGGTAGATCTGATAGGGAGCTGCTGTTGGAAGGGTGGGCAAGGAATGCAGGAAGTAACTCTAGGGCTGTGAGAGACAGGTAAGAGACTGCCCGAGAGAGGGACGTGGAGCAGATGGAGGCATGAGAGCGAGTGAGAATGTAGAGAAGGGAATCAAAGGGTGGGGTCGTAAAGGGTTCAGCTAGAGAAGAAAGGGAGGAAACCGAGAGAGAGAACCCAGACAGGGATGACAAAAGATCTGTGGTGGAGGGAGACATGCGAGATCCTGAGACGGAGAGGGTGGTCTTCTCACTCTTCCCACCTTTTCTCACTCCCTCCGCAAGCAGAAAGTCGACACTTGGCTGAAAAGAACCCAAGGCCCAAAATAAAAGCTCTTCCCCATGGACCTTCAGGCCTAACAGACAGCAGGGTGAGGTGGCGGGGGGGTGGCTGCGATGACACGAGGCTATTCTGGACACACACACACACACACACACACACACACACACACACACACACACACATATACGCAAGCAAGCAAAAGCAAAAACAAAAACACACACGCGCGCGCAAGCACGCACACAAGCAAACAGACAGACACACACACACAGACACAGACAAGCAAGCAAGCAAAAACCACATACACACACGCACGCGCAAGCACACACACATATACGCAAGCACACACGCACGCAAGCAAACACACAGACAGACACACATACAGACACACAGAGTCTGGATGACCACCTTAATGAACACACTTTTTGGGTTAGTTGTGCTAAGTTTGGAAAAACTCCACTCTGACTCTCCACCAAACACCTCTACATCTGCTGTTCAACACGCAACTCTTAGCATGACTACATGCACCCACTGGAACATCTGACACAGACGGCTCACTGGGGTGGAAGGGGGTAGGAGGGGGGTCTCCCTGTTTCAGTCATGAGGGAAGAATTCTGTTCGAACTCTGAGTCCAGCGCTGGAACATCCAAGGCCATCAGGAAAACAATCGCCACTGTTGTCCAAGCCAAAAGACATGGCCAAAAAGAGAGAGAGTGAGCCTTTTGAAAGGGCTGGGGAGAAGAAAACAGGAGAAGAGAAGAAGGAAAAGTGTTCCGTAGCACGACGGGGCTAGAGCTGGGTATCAAAACGTAATACTCAAAATTAGAAACAGACCTTGGAGCTATTTGTCAATTGTGTTTCACACAGAGGAATCTGTCTACCGCATTTAACCCATCCGTGAAGTGTAACCCCCACACTAGGGGGCAGTGGGCACACTCGCCCACAGCGGTGCACAGCCCTATCCACGGCCCTGGGGAGCAGTTGGGAGTTAGGTGCCTTGCTCAAGGGCACCTCAGTCGTGTCGTCTCGGCTCAGGGAATCAAACCGGCAACCCTCTGGTCACAAGGTCCCAACCAATGACAGACAGAGCTCGAGCTCAAATAAACAAACATCACTCACTACTGCCCTCTAAAGGTAACACTTGGAGTTGTACCACTTGAGACCGGTCTCATGACCATGAACTAGTGGTCTCAATCTCATTTGTACTTAGATCTCGGGGTAAGGTGGACTCGGAACTTACTTGTTGGGAGTTTCATCTGGGACTCGGAGCAGCAGGTGAGCAGTCGCTTTATGTGAGAGAGCAGAACATGTACACATATCGCTACGCTGATCTGACGGCACTTGCACCAAACTCAGTCCCACCCAATTTAAAAGTAATTCTCTTACCAAGAAACAACATCACTCCTCCTCCGCCAGTTCAGGGTAAAAACACAACAACGACTACGGATAAAAGAAGGAAAACCAGGAAAATGAGTAGACAGGGGCTTTAAAGTACAGGTCTGCTATTTTGGCCTTGAACACCAGACCACTCCGGCAATTTAAACGACATTCTGAACGCATGTTATTAACTCCAGTGCTTCCTGTTTAGTCTTTAACCAGTCGGTGAATATACACACTTGTCAGTTTCTGGATTAAACCACACCCACTTTTGGTATGCAGTGAACAGGAGGACCCTTTCGCATTGAGCTCCAGGTATCGGTATGGACCGGGCAACCTGAACGATGGCCGGTCTGCTGCAGTGTCACATGATAATGAGAGGGAACGCATAACACTCCGCTTTGATCATGGCTCATAAACCACCCCAGCCTTTCTAATTGGGAACAGATAGAGCAATATATCCTGGAAATGAGGAACACGGGCAGCGTCACGGGATTCCAGAGCGATAAACCCAATAACCTTTAATTAACTTAATCTTCAAGCATCCAGCGTCGTTTTCATAGCACACATGAAAGTGCTAAACGAAAAACGTGGGCTTTATTTTTGCGGACCAACGTTAAAGACGAAGACGGCATTCGCTTTGTCAGGCTACAGGTCACGATGCTCTGGTTCTCTAGGAGCTAGAAACCTAAACACGCTGCCGAAAGAACCCAGCGGTTTATTAAGATGACTACTCGTGAAACCACAGACTATTAGCGTCACCATCTGTGAGAAAGAGCTCTGTGGTATGCTGTAGTGAGAGAGGGTCACTTCCTGTTTCTGCAGCTTCCTCAGGAAGTGCAGTTTGAGCCTCTGACCATGGGGGCTCAGGGGGGCCGGTTGGCCCACAGGACAGGGTGTGGGGGACTACGGACAGGAAGTTGTTTAGCTTGCAGCCACTTCGTTCTCTCTCCCTGCTTTCCTCTCGCTCCATATTCCTCTCCCTCCAGCAGCCTTTTCTCGGTTCTGCCTCTCGGCAAAACCACAGAAGGGTGTGGGAGTGAGTTAGCAAGCAACACCTCGTCAGTGTGTGAATAAGGCCTCGGCACCGAGACATGGAGGTCCGTATTTCAGCTTGCCTGTGGTTGAGTTGGATAAACACGAATGCATGCAATTTGGCAACAGACGGACTCCCATTGTTCTGCTTATCCTCTGTTTGTTGTTAGCCGGAGAACACTAAGACGGTCCCAACGACTTGGAAAACGGCTTGGTTCAAACAACACGCCCATTGTGCACCTGCTTGAAATGATTATAATGACCCTTCTGAAAAGCAGCCAACCTGCGGGTGCGTGGCAGTGTGCATGCGTGGCAGCATGCACGATCCCAGCATTGCTTAGTAATGCTGACAACACTGCCGCAGGAGGGAATGCCAGGATTTATAGGAATTCCACCGAGGCTCAGGGGACACAAAACTGCACTCTTCCTTCCCTGCAATCTCTTGTATATACACACACATGCACTCGTGCGCTATCAAGCCTTTGCTGTTTGTGAGTCTTGATGATGAGACTGCTGGTCAAACTATGATCAGAGTTTCTGATAAAAAGTATGATCTGATTCTCTGACGATGCGAATGTTGGTTAAAACTGCAAGTCTGCCAACTGAAAAAGCTACATGGCTCTTAATACACTCCTCATCCAAAGAATATCTGCACCCAGAAGGAGNCATCCCATGCAGCCTGAATATCCTCACACAGTTCCTGCAGATGGTGCGGTAGGGGTGGAGGAGGAGGGACACCAGGCCTTCTGGACATGTGACAAGAGACCGGTCATCTTGGTGCTGACTACAGTGCCTCCACACACGGATGCGTTGGTCGTCTCCACCAAGACAAAGGCGGGACTCGTCACTGAAGAGTCACTCCATGACAGTCTGGTACGACACCAT
Organism: Semaprochilodus insignis; assembly: GCA_034552555.1. NCBI lineage: Eukaryota > Metazoa > Chordata > Actinopteri > Characiformes > Prochilodontidae > Semaprochilodus > Semaprochilodus insignis. The sequence goes on along the minus strand of CM067484.1, from coordinate 131,164 downwards.
TGCAGTCTTTGGTGACGGTGACGTGATGTTAAGGACAGTCGTCGTAAAGGCCTGTATGCATGTAGTCCTGCGTGGTTCAGGCGCCTACAAAGGTGCTGCACTAACAGGATGACTCATGGAGGACATCACTGCTCGCTGAGCATCCGCAACCGTGGCTGCTGGGTCAGTCAGGTACAGAGATAAGGCTAGTCCTTGCTCACGTTACATGCTCGGCCGATCTCGCGATGTCAAACCTACCCACCAAGTTTCATTCCTGTGGGTTGATTCCTTCTGGGTGCAGCTACTTGTGCAACTCATTTTTTGAGCGTATGTAATTTGTTGAGAAATACTTTACAGGGCTGTTTATACGATGTCAGAATGAAGCTTTTGAGAAACAGAAGGCAGATATTTAAACTCTCACTAGAGATTATTTTAAAAGTACTGTATCCAGGAAGACTGATTAATACTCCTACAATGAGGCATGTAAACATGTCTGGATCAAGACACAGCAAAGATGTTCCTGGGTAAGTGCAGCTCGCAGAGGCTAGAACTACTGTGCGTCCAGCAAACGATGACCGGCTGTCCGGCAGCACTGGGGTGGACGAGGCCTTAACAATGGTCAGTCTGAACCTGAACTAGCGCAAAACTAAAACTGAGCTGTCTGTGACTGACAGTCTGTGGCAATCATCGAGTCCATTGAAGACAATGAAGACACACAGTTTGGTGTTAGTCGGCTCAAACGTTACACCTAGCTAACGTTAGCTCCCACTGACAAACACCAAACTGGCCCTGTGTGGAGACCCCTTGACTAGACCGTGGGGAGTTTATAGGGTGTTTCTTGCTATGAACCCACATCTTCATGTTCTGGTTGTTAGCTGTGTTATGAGCTGTCCAGCTAAAGCTAATATAGCTAGCCTTAGCTCTGTCTCTTAGCTAGATGGCTAGCTCTCTTCATCAGCCCTTTTCTGACCGACAAGCTTGAGAACTGAAACATGAAGACGTGACATTCATAGCAAGAAACACCCTAAAAACCCCACAGACTATATCGAGTATCTGCAAAGGGTCAGTTCGGCTTTACCAGTAGGTGCTAACATTAGCTAGGTAGCTAACATTAGAGCCCACTGCCACCAAACGGAGTGTTTCTTCATTGGTGTAAGACTGTAACTCAGTTTATCAGCTGCAGACTCTCCTCTTCTCTTTCTCATCACAAGGAAAGAGCTGGAACGATATCTGAGGAGTTTTAGACTCTGATCTATTCTTGGAACGAGAGCCTCAGCCAATGCAGTAGAGGCTACGACCTGGTCTTCAAGTACCATGATAGGGTATTTGTGGCCTCTCCTTTCCCCGGATCTTGTGCAGGCAATGGTCACAAGACGACGCCTGATAGACAATAATTGCCCATTTGAAACAAAAATTGAACTACAGCAATTAGGGATGGGATAAAACGTCAATACAGCAATATCTCGTATCGATACACAGGTGCCAAATTTCGCCAACCTTACTAAAACGTGCAGCAGCTCTAACTGAATGTACAGGGTAACCCTGCAGTGAAGGAACAGGAACTCACGGGAGAAATGGCAGACAATGGGAGAAAACCAAACATACAGGTATCTCCCTCTTTCAAATCGTACGTCTGGGCCCACTTTGGCTTTCACAACACTAAAGGGACAAACTAAATAGACACAGACCATGCGATTCGCAAGAACCATCTCGTTAATATAACGTACACAGGCAACACAACAAACACTAGACCAACAAGCTTGTTGGTCAACATCCACAAAATGAAGGCTTTCACCAAATGCCCAACCAGTGAGCAGTAATGCTCTCCCTGAGTCATCCTGTTAGTGCCAGCACCATTGGCAGACGGCTGCACCACGCAGGACTACAGCACAGGTCCTTAACACCACGTCAACAACACCAAAGACTGCAATGGTGTCGTGCCAGACACTACAAACCTAGCATAACAACCTTGTTGGTCATCATCCACAACTTAGAGTCAGCCTACAGCCAACAGTCTCCCGTTGGGTTTAGTTGCAGGGACCTTCGTCCGCCCGGGGCAGGACCTTCGTCCCCCTGGGGCAGTCCAAAACGAAGGTTTTCCCCAAATGCCCGAGCAAATAAAGTGCTCAACAAGCTCATATCAGATGTTGTCGTCCGATGGAACATCGCCTACAAGATGCTCTTTCGATTTCTTGAGCAGCAGTCTGCCACCCGTACTGCCGTCTTATCTCCCGTTATCTGTGCTGCCGTCTTATCTCCCGGTATAGTTGCCAATCTCTCACCTTACAGCACTAACCCTGGAGGGGAAGATTATCATTATAACATGATTCCATTATCACCGGTTACTGTTAGTTTATAAGATAAAGAGGAACAAAACAACAACAACAACAACAACAACAACAACAACAACAACAACGTCTGTTTATCAACATTCCACAAGGTAAAATAGTTCTGATGTGGACTGTAGTGATAATTCAGACACTTTAACACTAGACCTGTCCTGCTTTCTGGGGGGTTAGGGCTGTTTTACATTGGAATGAAGACACACATAGGCAGCATGTGTGTGTTAAAGAGGCATGAAGCTAGGCTATGCACTTTATTGCACATTCTGTTTTATACTGGTTGTCAAATTCTGTGAAACTGACACTAGTAAATACGGCATTCTGGATATTTTCCAATTTAGGAGTATTTATTATCCTAAAGAATGATCTTGCAATAAATTGAGTATCACAGTCTCATGATACCATCGTTATCGTGATATCGTATCGTGAGATGCCCTGTGATTAACAAGCTATTCATAGGATCCCAGATCCCAGATTCCTATTGCCTTGCTGTCTTTACCCTGAAAGTAAATGTCACATTGACAGTTTGACTGCTTAGTCAACCCTGTTCAGCGGTCATTTACTTCCTCATAATACTTCCACTTAAACTTTGGCTTCCATTCACTTACACAAAGCATGTAATGGCCGTCAGTCTGAAGCTTTTTGTTCAATCAACTGTAGGAATTACACTCATCATCAAAGGAACAGCCGCACCCAGAAGGATTCAACCAACAGGAATGAAACTTGGTGTGTAAGTTTGACATTGTGAGACATGCGAATGATTCAAGTTTCACGCTCAGCCACACATGACGTAAGAGAAGACAGGCCTCATCTCTGTACCTGATTGACCCAACAGCCACGATTACAGACACTCAGCGAGCAGTGATGTCCTCTATGAGTCATCCTGTTAGTGCAGCACCATTGGCAGACGGCTGTACCACACAGGACTACACAGACCACCACGACTGTCCTTAACACCACATCAACTTCACCAAAGACTGCAATGGTGTCGTGCCAGACTGTCATGGAGTGACTCAGAATGGCAGCGGGTCATCTTCAGTGACGAGTCCCGCTTTTGTCTCGGTGGAGACGACCAACGAATCCGTGTGAGGATATTCAAGCTGCATGGGATGGATTATCACAGGACACCATTAGGAACCTCTACAGCTCCATGCCGAGACGTCTGGCATGTTGGGTTAGCAGACACGGCGACCCGACACCATACTGAGAGACAGACTTCTGTATGTGTAGCTCAATAAATATTGATCATATCAGTCTAAACTGATCATCATTTATTGATCCTGGTAACCTTTATCTTCCTTCCCAACAGACCTGCAATCCAGCACCTCTGTCTGGGAGCAGCTGTTCTTTTGAAGTGTACTTGCATGACCAAATTAGCATGATAAAGCTGACAGTAAGTTTGCTGCAGCATCCTGTATGTGTTGCTCAACTGTCAACAAGTGAACTGCACCACACTGTTATAGTACCACCGCAGACAACTGGCTTCGGCTATGCAGATTAGAATCTCGGGTTCTCAAGTCACATCATGTCTGCTGAAAGCAACCTTCAAGCCATTTTCTCTACACCATTCCAGCCAACCTCAGCCTGTGAGGTTAACGTCTTTGCTAGAAGTTAATTAAGTTATTTTCCATGACAACAAGGGAGTGGCCATCTTTGTTCACTTTGTGCCAGAACTTCCAGTCCGGCTGCTGATCCACTGTTATAGCGTATGACCACAGCGATAACAAACAGACAATATGAGTAGTATGATATGCTTAGTTAGAGTGGGAATTGGTGACATTTGTGAGTCGGACAGGAGCTTACTAATTGACTAGCTTTTAGAGGGCTGATCTGCGGTTAGCCGGTAGGCGATTCACAATGTCACATGACCTTGTTAAACCAATGAAATGCAAGGCATATATTGTGACACGGACGTGAGCCAACGGCACACGTAACATTGTCGGTGAGTTTTAAATAGTTCGTCCCAAAAAGAGGACTAACAGGCGTCCGTCCAGGTACTGCACCGGATGGAGGAGTTGAAAACCCGGGAGTTGAAAACCTGGACGGTCCTAAAACCTAAACTCCTAAAGTATGAAGCCCATATCACGGTATGATATTGTCTGTGGAGCGTAAAGCCTCAGTCAGGGTCAGGTGATCCTTCTGTAGTCAAAACAAACCTACCTCAGGCAAAATCCACCAGTCCAACAAGGACACGTAACGAAACCCTTCTATTTCAGCTACACTAAGGCCCAATCCCATTTCACCCCTTGCCCCCAACACTGAGCCCTACCCCTGCGTTTTGCCCGTTCACATCTAGTGGTAGGGTTGTCCCGATTGGTGTTGAGATGGAGGGGTAGGCGAAGTGTTAGAGCTACATGGTCCTTCAAACTGAGATTTTTTTGGAGGCACACTCCAAACAGAGTGTTATGAGAAAATTCCCAGAATGCCCTGCGAATCATCGGCAAGATGGCTGCACAAGCGACCAAAGAGACCCATAAATATGAGTACCTCCTCTGTTAAAAGCCGCTGTACTGGAAGATAACCACTGTAAAAGCTTTTTATGGTCATTTTCTTCATAACACGTAAATATCGTAAACATCGTTAGTAATACGCTGATGACTCGGCGCTACCTAGCGGAATTTCCACCTTACATGGTGCAGCAGTTACGTCCTGGTACCTGAGGTTGCTGCACCATTTAAGGTGGAACGGGGAAATTCAATCATGAAGCTGGCGATTAAAAAGCTCAGCTCAGCTTCATATCACTAAATGTATTTAAGCAGTGAGGAGCTGAACTTCACCCTCCTCTGCGGTCACTGCAGACCGGCAGGGTCGCCTACAGAGCACCGCTAGCAGCCTGTTAATGAAGACATGTAGTTTTTGTTTGTGCTCTTGTTTATTTGGTGACTCGTTAGACTGATTGATGTGTAAAACTGAAGTCCATGCTTTTCTTCTGTTTACATAAAAGCCGCAGACGACACCTGATGACGTATCCGGTTCTTGAGGGGTGGTCCCATTTCATAAGGGGGAAGATTTCAACCACTACCCCTTGTAACTCAGTTTTAAGGGGGTAGGGCTAAAAATAAGAAATGGGATTGGGCCTAAGACTCTCTTTCCCTTTCCTTTATTTCCTTACCTCACATATCACTCGCTAACTGAATGAGCAGAAACAAGAAAGCGAGTTTTACAGTGTCTCTGAATGGACAGAACACATGGATGGGTCAGTAGCACAGATAATTCAACTCTCAGCTGTCAACAGCCTACATTTGTTAGCCAACCTGCAACTCAATCCAGTCCATGTCTGGCCTTTTTGTCTGTATTGCTATGCGCCAGGTTATAAGCAGATCATAAGCATAAGCTGAGAACCTGTGCTGCCTGTTTGTTCTTCCCATTTGGTACCTTGGGAAACTCGTGCTTCGTGTACCTTTAAGAAGGGCCTGCAAGGTGTAATGCAATCACAGTTAGATTATGAAACGGCTGTAACTGTACACGTATGGCAAGGTGATAAATGACTTAACTTAGCAGAGCTGGTATGTAGGTTGTTGACTACGCTAGAGGGCTAATGTGGCGGTATTGTAGCTCTTCATGTTTATAATTATGCACCCTGAGGCTCTAGATAAGCTGCTTCAGCCCGACCACTGCTTTAACCCCTTAGAGGTGAGGAGCTCCTGCAGCTGCTGCTGTTGTGCTGAAGTATTCAAAAGTAGTTTTGTGTACACAGTACAGAATACAGTAAATTTCAGGGCTACTTTCTGCAGACAAGTTGCTGTGTTTGCATGTTTTCAGTCTGCTTGGACGTCAAGAAACCAGAGCAATGTGGCCAAAAATATGACGCATGTTTTTCTTTCTGCCGTGAAATTCAAACCATAATAAATATCACCTTTAAAGCTTAGAAACCACATTTCCAACAGAGTATTTAATTATTTCGAGCAACAACGGCGACTTCTAAAGGGTGGGTCCCAATTGTGCGCTAATACTAATACGACTGTTTGGGTATGTAGTATGTAGTACAGTTCTGAATGTTAAAGTTGAGTACAGCTGAACGATTTGGGAGGAATATCTGTTCAGTACTGCGACTGCGAATTAAATCGCAGTTATTTTCTGGGAACTGAAGTCCAGTAATGCTAATCGGTCCATTAGAAAAGAGCATCCCCGTTCTCCGTTAGCTGTGGTTGTGATGTCACAGCATATAGTTGTTTGGGTGCCCCTGATTGGTCTAACTCATCTATAAGCAGTTTAAAAACACAGTGTTGATAAAATAACCTATAGGTCTAATTAAAATTGCAGCTCTAGCGATTTGAAAATCACACTGTTTTAAACTGCAATTTATCTTTCAGCCTCAGAATGATTTTTCAGGACGGTAATGATGGACACTGTGGTCCCACAATGCAACAGGAAACAGAAAGGGCGGAGCTGCTCACGTCAGAAATATTCTGAAAAAAAGATTGGTGGTGATGCGGTGGCTGCTGTGGTGCTGTGGTACACTATTAAGATTAGTAGAGTATGTACTGTGTAGTGTTAGTGTGTAGTACACCATTAAAATTAGTAGAGTATGTACTGTGTAGTGTTAGTGTGTAGCACACGATTACGATTAGCACATAGTATATACTGTGTAGTGTTAGTGTAGTACACTATTAAGATTAGTACATAGTATATACTGTGTAGTGTAGTTCACTATTACGATTAGCACATAGTATATACTGTGCAGTGTTAGTGTGTAGTACACTATTAAAATCAGTACATAGTATATACTGTGTAGTGTTAGTGTGTAGTACACTATTAAAATCAGTACGTAGTATATACTGTGTAGTGTTAGTGTGTAGTACACTATTAAAATCAGTACGTAGTATATACTGTGTAGTGTTAGTGTGTAGTACACAACAGAGACGCAGCCCCTGGCATCATGCTTGCAGGGCTATAGGAGGAACTTTGATTTGGTTTGTGAAAGCTGCCTCACTTCCTCACCCATTTAGAAACTTTCTAAAGTAAATTCTTAATTTATTCTCTCTCTCTTTAATGGTTCCACTTTTCAGGGTCCTTTCAGTTCAAACAGCGTCACATAATTACACAACACTCAACAACCAACTTGAGGAACCAACTTGAGGAACCTCCGTCTCCATATCGAAGGCCACTATGCTCTGTATTGTAATCAGACCCTTGAGAATCTTCTCCCGTTCAAGCTGACCTTTTGACCCCTCCGGCATGTCCGACCCTTCCCACACTCCTGGAGGAGGAGGAGGAGGAGGAGGAGAAGAAATGGATCTCTAATCACACCACACTGTAATGTGTGCTGATCTGACAGGGATTCTTCCAGTCATCACTACCACGAGGGCTCTGCTGGAGACTCTGACTGGCAGTACGGAGGAGAAGGGGCGGGGGACTTGGCTCCCAGACGCTGAACACACAGTGACGCCATACATTCCACCAACACCTCAGTTCCTCTGGCCAAACTAAGACATAGCGACAAGCCCAGGGTCTGCACACAATCAACCCTTTCTCCTGCACGGCTCAGACCATTCGGTCAAAACACTGCAGCGCTGCACCTCTGCGAAATCACCTCCCAAAGAGGACACCCCCGAGAAACTCAGGCCGATGTTACACTAGCTGTGCTATTTTGTGATATATGAAATGGGGCGGGGGCTTTAAGAATGCTGTGGAGTATAAGGGGCATGACCTGCAAGGTCAAAGTGGCCTGACTCTGGACAACAAGCCCAAGTTATTATGCTGACAGATGACTGGCTGCTGATTGGACAGGCCATGGTGTAGCCTCTATGGATGGTACAGGGTGTAAGAAGATACTAACATACTGGAGTATCGCAATATTATGGTTTTGTGTCGACTTGTATTGCATAGTGTACATGCAAAGACTGGAGGCAGACAGTGATTCATTTTGTGCCATATTTAAACCACTGACCGCTAGAAAGTAGTGATGTAAACCACCTTCAGCCATTAGACTCAAGCAGGGCAAGGGTGCACTGCTAACGTTAGCATTAGCAAGCCTATGCATTTGGTTTGCTTTAATGTTTCATAGTAATACAACATCTTGCTTATAGTACCCCGATATATAGCACGGGGGTTAGCCAGTATGGGTGGCAAATTAATTAATTCTAATAAACAGACAAATTACATATAATAAATAGAATAAAATTCATTATATATAATACATGTATATAATATATATAGTAAATAATAATAATCATCATCATAATTGTCATAATTATTATATGATTATAATATATAATAAATAACTATAATAATACACAAATTAATTAATTAATTAATTTATTTATTAATTTATTACAGTTAATGAATTTTACTACACAAACAGCTACTACTATTTGCTAAATTAAATAGGGGATGAAATGTCGTTAAGGCTCAGATAGCTAACTAGCACACTCACTCACTCACTCACTCAACTTCTAAACTACTCTACCCTTCCAGGCAATAGGGGGAGCTGGAGCCTATCCTAGGGCTCAAGGGGGAGGGGGGGGGCAGACACACAGACATACACACTCACACCTGGAGGGTGCAAGACTGCAGGTCTTTGGACTGTGGGAGGAAACCGAAGCACCCACACAGACACGGGGAGAACAAGCACACTCCACACAGAAGGGACCCTGGACACCCCAGCCTCCAGCCCCTTCTTGCTGTGAAGCAACAGCGCTACCCACTGTGCTGCCCTAACTAGCTAACATCACCCGGTTCAGTTGTTTGGTGTGGATGTGTACACGGGTGGAGTGCTCACACGATAACCGCTCTGCACCAACCGAGGTAGGACTGAACGCTGAGCAGCAGCAGCAGCAGGAAATGTTCAAACTGGCATTCAGTAACTTCACACAGTAACTCTCACTTAACACAACCACCTCACACTTTACTGTCTGCAAAATAGGCCCCACCCTCAACTGAAACGAAAGCCTATGATTGGTCCTGCTGTGATTTCAATAGGCTCTGCCAAATAAGTTTGACCTTCTGTTTGCACCAGTCGGGGCAAAAGCAGTTTTTCATGCAGCCATTCTGAAAACACCTTAGTGGGTCACATGCCCCCTCGGCCCCATGGCCCCAAGCCCTGCAGGCAGAGACCAGCATTCCAGGTAGGACCTAAAGAGAGAGATCAAAGCACTGCAACCACACAGACAACGAATAGCGACTGCAGAAGCATTTTCGGCGATTTTGAAGTTTTTGGAGGACATGCCCAGGAAAGAGAGATACGGGCGTATGGTCACCCGACCATAAACAGCCCCCAACGGATGGTCAAGCTTTTCACAATAGACAATAAAGTCCTTGAGCAGCAGCAGCACTGACTTCCCACTCCTCAGTGGCCGTCTTGATGCTGACATCACAAGCTGGGGGTGGAATGAAGAGTCGGCTGGCTTTGGCTCAAAAATCACTCCCATGCTCAAACATGTGTAGCACATATTGGCCATAGTCAGGAATCACAGAGGTTCAGTAATCGAGAGAGAGATTAGACCAGCAGTGACAGAGAGAAGGAAGCCTTATTAACGTTTAAATCAGGGCAGTAATGTACTTAATAAGAAGGTCTTAACCAAAGGCTCATTATTTGACCCAACACTTGTTGTTTGCTATAACCACATTCTTCATAACCAGCCCAAAATTAAGTGTTCGTGTGGAGGAACACTAATCTACTGAGCTCATTACAGACTATACGCCTCCAGCGTAGAGATTCACAGCCGTCAGTTCCGTTAAAGAACCTCTGGAAATAACTTTAGGAGCAAAACACAGCATAAAACCAGCTTAGTAAACAACTTCCCTGGACTTCTCAGCTCCCGGTCTTATAAACCAGGGGGTCGTTACATTTCAGAGCGGTGTTAAACACCAGACATTCGGTCACAAGACGCCGATTTTACCTCAGAACTAGCTAGTTAGGTTAGCTAGCTAGTTAGTTAGTTTAGCAAAGTTAGCTAGTTAGCCGCACTCCCAGCGCGTCTCTTTTGCTGGGAGAACAGCACACAACAGAGAACCTCAACACCGAACCTCGGTCAGAAGACAGGGAAAAAAACTTTTCCACGCTCAAACTTTACAGGCTACGGGCGAAAACTCCTCCGTTTCCACACTGTGGATCCATCGTTAGCTAGCAGAGCTAGCCACAACGTAGCCAATTAGCTGTTCCCATTCCCACCCATTCTTTTTCCGCTATGTTGTTTTTGGCGAACATACAGAAAAGATACAAGGTACAGAGGAGGAGGAGGAGGAAGGAGGAGAAGAGCCTTACCTAAATCATCCATGCTTCTTGAACGTCCCCGCGTCCCGAGGAGAAACGCTACGAGCCCGGTTCCTCTGAAAGGAGTTTCCCCTGAACTTTCTGAGATGTTCCTCAAACGCGCAGGTCTGGCTGAATGGAGCCCCTCGCGCACTTCAAACGAGACGAGCTCGCTCCGCTGGGGTGACCTCTAGTGCCCGTTCCTTCCTCGCACCGGCCTGGAAGGCACACATGCAGGAGACTGTTAAATGGGCACAACCGGGGTCTGAGTCACAGGGAGCTGCAGTGGAGGAGACTACATTAAGTTCAGGAAGATGTGAAACGATGAGAGTAACCATGAAGGGGCGGGTACAGTAAAACATCTGGATAACAGCTGCTGATCAGGAGCCAGTAAACCTGCTCGTCAGATATACCTCTAGGAGGGGAGGTCTACTATTTGCACAGGTAGAATCAAATTAAGATGGAAACAAATTCATTCCCAGTGTTTTGCTGTGAAGGGTCTAAAGGACTGTTCACTGTGGTAATGATGGTAACCAGACGTGTGAAGTGTTTCCTGCCTCTATACAAGCTCCTGCACAGAAAGGTCCTACATGCAAAG
>CM067484.1:77669-95326 GCA_034552555.1 Semaprochilodus insignis | reverse complement strand
AGCTGAAAACCCAGGCGTGACACAGGGCATATTTGAGGCTTAACTACCATGATAAACCACTTACTGAGATACTCACTGTAAAACATGTTTTCGTTTTCATGCAACAGATCTGATATTTTAACTCAACAGATTTGGTCTGTTTACCTGTACTGTCCAGCGTGATCCACCAGAGTGACTTGAGCTCTGTGCACATTCATCAGCCGATGACAAACTTTAAATTGCGCAAAACGTGTGGTGCAATTGGCAAAACGCATTTTTGTTGTGAAAGATGGTCTTTAAAATGCATTCCTTATTAAGAGCAATGAAAAAAAGTGCTTAATACAAGTACCTGACAGAGCAAAGACCTTCGAAATAGATCGATTTTGTTCTTGTCCCCGGGTTCTGTAAGTGTGTTCTCTTAATTAGGCCTAAAATGTACAGACAATGCTAATGGTCCTCATGACCTGTGCTTTTGTGGTCAGGACAATGATGTTTTGAGGAGTTCTCTATTTTTCCATTCAGTGCTGAGTTGACTTCAGGTAGTTTCCGGAACTCTGAGAACTCCCCAGACGTTTACAGAACTTGTCTGGAATTTTCTAGAACTTTGAAAAACTATTTAGAACTGTCCAGAACTCTCTGGGACTGTCCAGTAGTGTACACAGCAGTATAAATACAGGTGTGTTAAACAGCCGTTTCAGTCGATGCTCCAGCTGAGTGAGTGGATAGTGGATACAGAGCTACGGGTAGTTTAGAGGCATCAAGAGGCCGCAGCATCCGGCAGAAGCATCCTGCTCCATCTGTGGACCGATTTATCAAGACCAGAGTGGATCAGTACTCAGAGAAAGCATCTGCTAAGATGTACGAGGCCTACAAAGCATACTTCAGCATGCCTGTCTGGGGGTAGGACAAACCATGGGCACCTCATTTCATGTGCAAGCACCGCAGGAGAGCTCTTGAAGGAGGTGAGGTGGAGGAGCGCTACTCGTTTTATTCTGTAGAGTTTTGAAGATTCACTGAAGTCTAAAAGCTGTTATTTAGAAATACATCACAGCAAATATATCACTTTGAGCAGCAAAAGTATGTGAACATTCAGGATCTCTTCTGCATTAACACCTGCTACTAAGCGTGTTCAGTAACTGTCGATCAGTCCTGCAAATGGGTGGAGGTATTTTAGTCCATTCCTCTGTACAGAACAGCTTAAGCTCTGTTATTCTGGTTGTTCTGGTTGGGTTTCCTTCCAGTAACTGCTCACTTCAGGTCCTTCCACAACATCTTTACTGAATTAGTGTCAGGAAGGACTTTGACTTGGCCTTTGACTTTACTCTTCTTTAACTGTTCTTTGGTAGAACGACGTGTGTCCGCTTAGGGTCACTGTCTTGCTGCATGACCCACGGTCTCTTGAGATTCAGCTCACGGACAGATGTCCTGGCGTTCTCCTCTAGAATGTGTTGGTATAATTCAGAATTCATTGTTCCATCGAGCCATCCTGGCCCCGGTGCAGCAAAACAGGCCCCAAACCACGATACTACCACCACCATGCTTCACAGGTGGGATAAGGTTCTTAGGCTGGAACGTTGTTCTCCTTTCGCCAGACATAGACTTCTGATTTAAACCAGAAAGTTCTATTTGGGTCTCATCTGTCCACAAAACACTGTTGCATCAGCCTTCTGGCTTGTCCATGTGATCGTTATCAAACTGCAGACGGGGAGGAATGTTCTGTTTGGAGAGCGGTGAGTTTTTACGCACCATGGTAATATCTTACACATTCCTTTCGTTGTCCTGCTCACAGAAACACAGTGTGTGATGAATATAGCTGTCAGTGTTTACGTTTTAGACATAAGCAATAGGAATATAGCACAGAGAAGGTTTGAAAACACAGAATAAGCCATGGGTACGAAGACAGCAAAAACAGACTCACTTCCCTGCTGTAACTCACTCACACAAGCATTCACACGGGACGACTGCAGCCACTGGCCATTTTATTTAGCCTGCCTGTCAGAGGACCTGTGTAATTCTGACACACTGTCCCTAAACACCCTCTAACATAATCTGTGGGCTCTAAATTTAGCATGGCACCCTGCGCCACATGAAAATGTGTTTTCAGTCACCAGTGGTCCCACTATCCGACACGCTCAGCCACACAAGCAAGCTGTACTCTACTCTGCTATGCAGGCTACAATAACCCTTGCACGTTTACTACAGCGATACATGTTAGCCTGAAGGTAAAACAACTGCAGCAATGAATCAGTTAGTGGCAGACCGGGGTGGGAAAAAAGCGCTGGGAATTTAGCTGAGCTCTAAACACTAGGAAATATTTGGTTGGAGAGATCTGACGGCAACACGCCCGGCAAGTTACTAAAGCTTAGAGATCGCTCTGAAAAGCTTTTGATTCTGTCGCTGCCAAGCACGACTTGTTAAGAAACTCCGGTTATGAGGTTCGGACAAGGCCAGGTCGTGTTACGGATGCTTACTTACATTGACTATAGACTCTTTGAACTTGATGTGCAGGCGGTAGTTTGACATGGCGATGACGGCGTCCTCCGCCCTCCCCACATACTTTGTGAACTCTCCATCTAGCTCTGGGAAGGGCACCTACAACAGCATTGTCATACACAGGGGTATATAAACACAGAGAGTGTAAGCAATGCATTCTGAACACTCACATTAAACCACATGCTTCAAGAACAGCTGCTGATGTACCTGCTCCAAGACTAAAGATGGAGGACTTTAGATGAGCACGCAAAACTACTGACAAATTACATGCAATTAATTATGTACATTTACAGGACTTGGCAGACGCTCCTACCCTGGGGCGACCTACAATCTGACCATTTCTTACACATGTAGGCAAAGGTAGAGTTAGGAGTCTTGCCCAATGACTCTTATTGGTATAGCACAGAGCAGTGTTTCTCAACCCTGGTCCTGGAGGCACCTGAGCCTGCACATTTCAGTGCTTCCCCTGCTCCCAACACACCTGACTCAACCTATCAGCTCATTAACAAGCTTTTCAGAGCTGCAGGAGGTGTGTTAAAGCAGGGAACCCACTAAAATGTGCAGGGCAGGGCGTCTCCAGGGCCAAGGCCGGGCAACAGTGGTGTAAAGTGTCTGCCCCGGTGTGGGATCGAACCCCGGTCTACAGAGGTGCTGGCCAGTATGGTATACCAACCTGCCAATCCAGTTACACAGCACAGGTCAGATCATCTTTAGGGTAGGTATGAGCACAATGATGGGGAGTATCTTCTTACCTGCAGATCCTCCTCCTCCAGGACAGGGGGCTTCCTCGGAAAGATCTGATTGGCCTGAATACACTCCAGACTTTGCTGCCCCTCCTCCTCCTGCCAGACAAAAACACAGGATATGTGGAAACCACAGCACAACGAGCAAAGACAATGACCTAATGACTGGCCAGACAAGTCCTACGTTTTGGCCAGTCAAAGGAATCTAATGGAACGATTCTTTGCCAAATTACTCCAGTTAGAACCAGTTCGATACCAACCACGATCGCCTTTAACTATACAGCTGTACAACATGTACAGCAAGCTCAGCTCTCATCTGCCCCAGGGGGCCCATATCAAATTGATATAACACCACGGTAGCAGTTATTATTAAGACGTTCAGCTGAATCTTAAGTGGAAGCTGCACTGTTCATTGGTGCTCCACTTCCCACCCTCCGAGACTTGTACTGTTCAAGAACCAGGAAACAGGCAGGGAACATCATCACACATCTGTCTCACCCTGGACACAACATATTCCAACTCCTCTCCTCCGGCAGGCGCTACAGGACCCTGTACACCAAGACAACCAGACACAGGAACAGCTTCTCTCCTCAGGCCATCACCTTCATAACCAGCTGACCAGTCACATCATCTGCTGGACCATAGTTACTCCTGTTCCTCCATAGTGTTCACCGGTTTCACTCACATACCAGATTATACACCACAGTCTCTTCCCCATACATGTACACTAACGCTGTTGCCTCTACCGCAACACTACTGCCTCTACCGCAATGCTACCACCTCCCACTCAACGCTTCCGCCTCTACCTCAACACTACCACCTCCCACGCAACGCTACCGCCTCTACCTCAACGCTTCCGCCTTTACCTCAACACTACCGTCTCTCACTCAACGGTTCTGCCTCTACCTCAACACTACTGCCTCTACCTCAACACTACTGCCTTACACTGTTTGTAAATAATGTGTAAACTGTATATTATTAGTCCATATACAGTTTGTTTATTGCTTGTATATTGTGTAGAGTGTATATCGTACAGTGTCTGTATGTATCGTGTACATGTGGTGTCATTAAGTATATTGTGTATACGGTGTACAGTGTATATGTGGGGTCTGTGTGTATATCGTGGACGGTCAGTCAGTTATGTGTATACTGGTACAGTACTAGAGAGATACGAATTGCCAAAACCAAATTCCTTGTGTGTGTCAACATACTTACATATATATATACACACCAATAAACCTGATTCTGATTCCTGACCAAAACAAGAACTAACGCATGTAGTCCTGCTCCTGGTAGAGGTGTTCCAGGGTGTCATGTATAGTGTGTAAGACTATAAAGATAAAGCTGATCCTAGAGCAGCACTGCAGTAAAATGCCTGCGGTCAAATCCTGCCAGTTCGCTCACTCAGCTTAGTGACACCGCTACACCCCCCACCCCCCCAAACAACCACACACACACACACACAACCACACACACACACACTCTCTCCAGCTAGTAGAGTGCATGTTCTTTAACCCGTGCTGAAAAGCCCCTCTGTGTAGGCCTCATCTCAACTCACAGCCAGGCAGCTACAAACACCTACACCTACCACACCGTTCAAACCGCCATCAGCACGTTTAGCCGATATCCAAGTCTCTTAAATAACTCTAAATTTCATTTGCATGGCTAGATCTCATTAGAACACCTTGGGGCCTGTGACTACGCCACCCTGTGCCATGAGTTTAGGAGGGCCGTCCTCATGTAGGAGGCTTTTTGTAGCTGCATGCTGACTGAGTGGGTCAACATGCTGAGCATAAGCCATTCCATTCATTTCTGCCCTGCATCATGTGCAGTAGCTTCAAACACAGCTCTCTGTGATCGGGCTGCCAAAGAATGTGGGCGGACGCCCACAAGTAGGAGAGAGGTTGCCAGTGTCGCCACCTAGTCTACCCCCAAAACATTGACCTGAGCACCTCCTCTTGGTGCCACATGTACCGTGTGGTCATAAAGCGAAGTGATTTGAGTTATGACTACTTGGGGTTGTTTACTGAGGCCATCACTGACACAGCATCAACCGGATCAGAAACAATACTGATATTTCACCTTTCTTGTTTTAGTTATGGTGTTGTTGAACATATGAAATCAATTTTAAATTTAATTTTTAGTTCTGGTTTGCTTAGAGTGCACACCGACATATCTGACATTGAACCAAAATATCAGCACAAACGTCATATAGGTAAAAGGTCAGATTATCTAGATTCTATGACACATTTATCCAGAATAACGGCAATAATATCTAACAAACAGAGTAAAGCATGCTGTATTAAAGCCTAACTATGGCGCGTGTGGCTGTTATGTACAGTCATGGCCGAAAGTGTTGGCACTCCTGAAATTTTTCCAGAAAATGAAGCATCTCCCAGAAAATTATTGCGATTACGCATGTTCTGTTATACACATGTTTATTTCCTTTGTGTGTGTATTGGAACAACACAAAAGAACAGAGAAAAAAGCCAAAAATTATATTATAAATTGGCACCCTCAACTTAATATTTGGTTGCACACCCTTTGGAAAAAATAACTGAAATCAGTCGCTTCCTATAACCATCAACAAGCTTCTTACACCTCTCAACTGGTATTTCGGACCACTCTTCTTTTGCAAACTGCTCCAGGTCTCTCATATTTGAAGGGTGCCTTCTCCCAACAGCAATTTTAAGATCTCTCCACAGATGTTCAATGGGGTTTAGATCCGGACTCACTGCTGGCCACTTCAGAACTCTCCAGCGTTTGGTTTCCATTCATTTCTGGGGGCTTTTTGAAGTATGTTTGGGGTCATTGCCCTGCTGGAAGACCCATGACCTAGGACGCAAACCCAGCTTTCTGACACCGGGCCCTACATTGCGAACCAAAATCCTTTGGTAATCTTCAGGTTTCATGACGCCTTGCACACAGTCAAGGCACTCAGTGCCAGGTGTGATTTTCATATTGCCCACACCTGGTACTTGCCACAGGTGAGTTTGAACGAGCATCACATGCTTGAAACAAAGTTATTTACCCACAATTTTGAAAAAGTTACAATAATTTCGTGAGTTTTGTGTGAAATTATGTCAAATTTGCCTTTTTTTCTCTGTTTTTTGTGTTGTTCCAATACACACAAAGGAAATAAACATGTAATTGCAATAATTTTCTGGGAGAAATATTTCAGGGGTGCCAACACTTTCAGCCATGATGGATGGAGAGATGGATAGATGGACAGATAGATGTTCGCAGTTCAGTGCTTTACAAAGTCTTTTCCTACATACTAAAGGTTTTCATAGTGGAGATGATGCTGTTTTTGGCCTTTTAGATGTCTAGATGTCTTTTCATTCCTCAGCTGGATCACACCTTTTAGTTTGGTGGTGGACCAAGACCAAGCTCCTCAAAGGAGTTTGTTTAAGGCAAACCAGACCTCCACGAATCAGATGGAGTCTATTAAAACAGTAATAGTTAATGGATCGTCTGAGCCCTGGTTTTCCACCTGTGGGTAGCAGACCACCATAAGTCACCCTTTAGTGCAGTAGTGGGCTGGTAACATCTTATATAGCCATATTAGTGTTATATTTATATTAATATATCTAATATACGTATATTAAGGTACACATGTACAAACACACACGTCACAGTAGCCGGCTAATTACACAGCTTCAGTGTGAGACAGCATAGCCGCGGGCTAGCCACTGATGGAGAGGTTTCTGGGGGGCGGCTTCATAGCTCGCTTGTTTGAATTTGGACGTATCATACCCAGTGAGGGGAGTCCGAGTGGGGTTCTCTGGAATCGAAAAAAACCCTCAAAACTAAAGAGACAATATGAGATCACTGCTCTTGTTAGAAAGCCAGTGGAGTTTTTACAGTGGACACATGATGGAACTGCAGCTCCAAATCACAGTCCACATCCACTGTGCACATTTCTATTCTTTTCTCTCTTCGTTTAAAGTTATTTTTAACACAACAGCAAATTCCGTGTTTCTGTGACTGCAGCGAAATGAACAACATGATCTTTTTCTGGCCCCAGTTCTCAGGTTTTCACTGTCAGCACCTAAGAAAAAAAAAAAGGTAACTGTATTCTTAAAGCTGGTTTTAGCTGTCCGGTGGGCCGCTACGCTTTATAGTTATTAGCAGGTGGGCAATAAGGTGGAAGAGGCTGAGAAGCCCTGGTCGAAACAAGCTGCATACACGTCTATCTGTTGAATCAACAGCATGGCAGGTTGATTGTGGTTGGTGTAGCGCAATGGATAACACCACTACCTGCAAGTGAGCCATCATCCCATAGTGGGAGACGGGGGTTCGATTCCCGGGCTGGGTGACTATGCTGTGCTACACCAGTAAGAGTCCTTGGGCAAGACTCCTAACACTACATTGGCCTACCTGTAATACGAATATCCTAGTCACTCTGGATAAGAGCGTCAGCTAAATGCCGTCAATGTCAATAGCAGGGAGAGTGGAACTGACAACGGCAATCAGCATGCCTGCCTACAGAAGACAGGAGGGGGGCAGCCCAGTGCGAATACGACCACAGGAGCAAGCAGGCCAGCAGGCAGACAGACAGAACCCTACACCTATGTATGGCCTAAGATACCAGCCATCGTAAACACTGTACAAAGTCAGTGATTAGTAAGTATTACAATTAAAAACGTGAGAAATGTAGTCAAAGGAAACAAACGCACCTAAACAAGTATATCTGGCTCCACATCTCGGGTATAGATTCACAGCCACAAACAACAAGGCCCGGCAGGAACCACTTTAACCACAACTGCAGTTACTTCCCTAAACAGTGCCGTACCATTTGCAAGGTCCACTCAACTGCCATCTCAATTTCCCAACATAAAGAAGAGGAAGGATTTTCGCTGAAGTGTCATCTAGGGCGGAATTCTGAAACTGGGCCTGATAGAGCTGTCTGAGCCGCAACTGATACATCTGATTAAAAGCCAGAGAAATCAATGACCAGTTTCCGATTTAGCATATGGACCACTGCCAGTCGATGGCTGAAAGAACCGACAGATGTGGGGGACTTCACTGGTTCTTTACCATGGCCCTGGCGAAGGAGTGTGGGTCACCGCTGCCGGCTTTCAGCTGGAACTTTTCACTCCCTTAATTTGGTGGCTGTAATGACAAGAGAAGAGCTCAGTCAGAGTCAGATTAACGCTGAAAGCAGATCCACACTGATAAGATTAAAATGCAAACAGCATGGTTTACAGTGGTGGACAGTGAGGCGGTACATGTATCTGGTTTCTGTACTTAAGTAGTTTTTTCGTGTATCTGTACTGAAGTATTTCCATTCTGGACGACTTTTTACTCCACCACAGTTCAGGGTCTAAAATCTGACTGTTTACTCCTTTTGCTGTGTGCATAAAAAACGTAACATGTTAAAACGAAACAAGTTTATTCATGGATTCTTAGCATCCATGGAAATGTCCATTTCAGACCTGGACTACGTCAAGGAGCACCTGGAGGAAGGCAGGTAAAGCAGGATTGGTGGGTTAATGCAAACACTGACTGACAATCACACATCAAAGCCTCAGTGAACAGATCAAACAGACTGTTCCTGACTTTGTGGGTAAATAGACACAATATAGAAACATGTACACATGCACTCGTGACTGGCGAGCGTCTTTTTACTGAATGTATATAAACACTGTGTCCTTTATAGTAAATGTGTTTTGACTGCTTTGTGTTTATGAACTGAGAACTGAGTTTTTAATTAAACTTTAACTTGTAAGTTGCAAATAAATCTTAAACCAAAACCAAAAGTTATTTTATAGTTCTAGCTAATGGAACCTGTTCTCCTTCAGTGTTCTGTGCTGATGATGATTGTAATAGACGTCAGTGTCAGACTAATTAATGAGCTTCTATTAAAGACTGGTGGACTGAGAGACACTAGAGTCTCTTCACCTACACTGAGCTGATTAAGAGTCTTGTTCCAGAAATGATAATAGGACATTAGAGCCATAATAAATCATGCTCCTGTTACTCTCCATACTTAAGTACATTAGAAGGTAAATACTTTAGTACTGTTACTCCAGTGGAACTTCTACTGACACTGGAGGGGGATTCTACCTTGGGGGATCTACTTTAACTCAGGTACATGGTTTGTGTACTTCGTCCACCACTGATGGTATACAAAAGCAAGTGACTGGAGTCAATAAACAAAGAAGGAAAACCACATCACAAGACCATTTACTTTATCTTAACAAAAGTGATGCTGCTGCTGGACCCGTCTGCGTCGAGCGTCTCAGTCAGAGTTATGGCATTGAGATCTGTGGAGGTAAAGAGAAATGGGATTATGTGAGGCGGCAGAAAACAGCATGAGTGAAAAACAAACTGAACATATGAAGCAGCGTACGGTCTTCTACAGAATCCCTCACAGCAAACACAGCCTGTCCGGTAGTGCTGGTACGGGAGACAGGGAAGCATTACTCATGTGCACATGTGGAGTAGAACTAAACCACCGAACCAGTGGTGGACAGTAAGGAGGTAAATGTAATAGTTTCTGTATTTAAGTAGTTTTTCCGTGTATCTGTACTGAAGTATTTCCATTCTGGACGACTTTGTACTTTAACTCTACGACAGTTCAAACTCAAATATCTGACTGTTTACTCCACTGCATTATGGGAAATCTGTCCTTCCTTTGGGCTTTTGATGTAACACATCAAACCGACTCCTATTCATGGATTCTTAGCATTCATGGAAATGTCCATTTCAGGCCTGGACTACATCCAGGACCACCAGGAGGAAGGCAGGTGAAGCAGGATGGTGTTAATGCAGACACTGACTGACCATCACACATCAAAGCCTCAGTGAACAGATCAAACAGACTGCTCCTGACTTTGTGGGTAAATAGACACAATATAGAAACATGTACACATGCACTCGTGACTGGCGAGCGTCTTTTTATATAAACACTATTTAGTTTTATAGTAAATTTTTCAATTAAAAAAAAAAGTTTTTAATTAAATTTATTAAATCTTAAACCGAAACTTTACTTTGCAAAAAGTTCTTTTATAGTTCTAGCTAATGGAACCTGTTCTCCTTCAATGATCTTCTATTAAAGACTGGTGGACTGAGAGACACTAGAGTCTCTTCACCTACACTGAGCTGATTAAGAGTCTTGTTCCAGAAATGATAATAGGACATTAGAGCCATAATAAATCATGCTGCTGTTACTCTCCATACTTAAGTACATTTGAAGGTACATACTTTAGTACTGTTACTCCAGTGGAGGTCTAAAGGGAGGAACTGACACTGACACTGGAGGTTGTTTACCTTGGGGATCTACTTTAACTCAGGTACACAGTTTGTGTACTTCATCCACCACTGCACTGAACTAACGCCAGCAGGAGACACAGGCCGCAGTGTACACACCTTCACCAGCTCTGCCGTGTGCTCCTGAGTGATCATTTGAGGCCGATATGCAAAATCATTTTTTTAAAGGCTCCAGCGCCTTTAAACACACACACTAACTACACATCTGAGTGTACTGAGTCACTTAGCCTGGGGCAGCACATTCCATCGGAAGAACCTAACGGGGACTATTCAAAGGAAAAGTGAAAGTGCCTGCAGACTGGATTTCACCTCACCTGAACCTTCTCTTCAATGCCAGGCATACAAGGGCTCGGCAAGCACTCGTTTCCTGGCTGCACGAGACCAGTCTTAAAGCTGCAAGAACGACGTGCAAGAAACGTGCATGCTTCCCATATGCAGCCGACCGAGGATGTCTCCAGCTAAACAAGCTAAGTAATTGCTATGTCTTGGGAGGGAGGAATTTCTCCTGCCAGAGGGCTTCTTTCGCCCCTGTGGGTCTCCTGAGAATCATATGGTATGAGCACACAGACAAGGGCAGCCCAGTGCCCGAGCAAAACCCAGCGCGCACTCTCCCTAGAGCAGATCTGGCAACCACTGATAAAACATATCTGACTGGCACATACACTAATGTTTACCAAATGCACGGGTACGGCCTGCTTCGCCACAGCAGCCCTTCACAAACCACTACAAACAAACCATTTTAGGAGCGCGCGTGACGGAGAGGTCTAAATAACGGCCCTTAAAGCGCTGCCCCAGTCGTGGATGCGTTTTCTGGTAGTCGACCAAGGACCAGAAGAAATGAAGCAGCCCTCGTTCTAGCTTCAGGCCAGGAAAAAGAAATCCCTTGTCATACAGGGCAAGTCCTGTCAACACTAGGCATTCATGAGACACACTGCAGCTCTGTCCTGCGCGACAAATGTGTGTCTTTTCTCCAATTCTCAACTTACATTTAGGTCAATGCCTCCAACTGTGGGCAAGTGTAAGAGCCGTTCAGCATCTCTGTCTCAGATGTCACTCTCGCAGTGACACAAGACAACCTGCCCCTTTGTTTGCTCTGATTTCCTGCCTCATCTGGGTGACCGTCTCACTCCAAACCTTTCCCTAAATGAAACGTGCTCCAGCAAATCGGAGTACTGATCTACTGCAGCAACATTTTCATAGGTCCACAGGTCACGAGCAAATCCATATCAGCTCAGAACAATAAGGACCAGCTGCCCTCATTTACAGCAACACGTACATGTCTGCAACACATGATGTAAGGGTCTGAAATGAACTAACAGGCTATTTTCAATTCCACATTTTCATTTTCCTCACTAAAGAATGCATCCTGGAATACTGACAAGGCAAGGGCATCAGATCAGATGGGGATCCTACCTCGTTTAGTCAGTGGAAGCTAGTGCCAGTGCTTGGCAGCTCACTACTGAGGTTTGATTCATAGATCCCATCACGACAGTCAGTTAGCAATGGCCCATGTAACGTTCGTCAAACTCACTTAGTTACTTTACTCGTTCTTAAACCATCCTCACCCAGTTCCCACATAAGTCGCATGACTTGGGAAAGCAACCTGGTAAACAAGCGACTGCCTTTAGCTAGTTATCGTTAGCATAGCGGACTTGTCACAACTCCAGTCAAACCAACACTGCTGAAGTAACGACATGCTAAGCAGCAAAAGCTTTTTGGGGGAGAACTAAAAAAAAAAACAAAGTAGCTAAAGCAAATAAAAGCACATGACTTACAAACAACACACACACCCAGCTTCTGTTTACCTGGAAACTGCCAACGCCGACTTAGCCATGTAGCTAACGTGCAAGTTTGTATTAGTTTAGACCACAAGCACAGTATTAGCAGGGTCTGCTAACTAGCATTTCAAATACCTGTCAGCCTTCTCAACACAAGTTTAGATACGGCGTGCCGGGCTATCCTGAGGAGCCTAAAGTCAGAGTCTGACTCCACACAATTACAGGAGTTCATAGCGTTAGCTAGTTCCGTTACTCCCCCTGGGCCTGGGAGCTGAGCTAGGCTAGGCTAGCCGAGCGGACTGTGTTTTTGTTGTTGTTATGAGAGAGAGGGCGGAACCCCGCGTCAAGGCCGCAGCCAACAAACGCGGCGGATAGAAGTGGAGAAAACAAGCCGAGCACAAACCTGGGGGGAAACTCCGAAGCAGAACCGGTCAGCACTTTCCTCCGAGCCCCGCGAAATAAAACTAACGACAAGAAAATGGCCAAATCGCGCCTCGTATCCATTTGCGGTCCTCAGTCCGTCCCTCCGCGGAGCCCCGTCGTCATCGCCAGACTCAAGCAGTGTCGTCATCGCGTAAGGGCTGCGTTGCGTGGTGACGCACGGCGCTCGGTCGCTAGTAGCTTAGCCTCTTTGTAAACACGCCACACAAACAGTCCTTTACGACCCGATGAAGCTCTTTAAAAGGGCGAACGGAACTGAAATGAACAATCATTGGGTTTTATCAATGGTATTTAACGTTCCGTAACGCAGCATTGCGTCTCGCAGCCTCACCGGCTGGACTTTTTGTGCTGTTAGCTGTTAGCTCGTCGGCGTTCTGTCACTACAATACCCAGCATGCATCGCGCGAATACGTTCAATAGCGAGCAGGGATGCGCAATACCACTGATATTCCATTCGGTCCTTTATCAAGGCTGATATTCCTAAACCGATACATTAACGTATGTGTTTTTCAACAGTGATTAATAGTATAAAATTATAAAAGTCTGACGTAATTAAACTTTCAGTAATTAGAGTCTCTCTCTCTCTCTGCTTCTATTTAAATATCACCACTTAAAATTCAATTCATTGTTCTATAATGTTTATGTCATATGTTCAGCTAACCTAATACTTTACATGAAAATTCAGTAACTGAATGTGTATTCATTAGATCAGTACATGAAAAGTTACATTTAAAAGTAAATATATATGTACAGCTCAGACCACCTCAAAAAGATCAGTTCCTCTAGTTGTACAGTTTCTGGGTTTGTGTTGGACCAAAATGAGCAGTTCTGTTTTATTCTCTACCCTACTGGAAACACGTCTCCCAAATTCCAGATCAGATATTGTATTTAGATCTGTTTATTTAGAAAATCACTAATGACCCTCCAGAAGCCTGTTTTTAGAACCATGCTCGCTGTGCATTTCACCCCAGCCACCGCTCGCCAGTCTCTCTGTAGGTCACTTGAGGTCATCTTACGGTGGTTAAGTGACATTGGAATGAGGTGGCGCTCATCACGGTCAGTAGAGAGTGGTTTCCGCCCTCTGCCAGTCTGTAGCTGTGTTGTCCTGTGTGTTTGCTGCTTGACCTTGTTCTTATGAACCAGACGCTCACTGTATCTGCCAGTAAAGCTAGAACCCAACCTTCTGTTCCTCACTAAGAACCTGCTGTACATGTGGAGATGCTGATTTAAGAAGAACCTGGAGTGGGCTCTTATTTATTTCCAGGGCTGTATATGTGAAGAAAGTTAAACCTTATAACCTTATAGAATAAGTATATCTGATACTCTACCGGGTGTTTTAGTGGTAGTGGAGGACAGGTGTGCCACTATATTTACTATATCATGTCATATTACACCTTATAAGACTTTTGCTCCTGAGTATTTTGCTAATTAGTTCAGGGATGTCTACCAGCACATTTCAGTCTCACTTTTATACATCACGTTTAAAGTGGCTGTTTATTCACCAGCTGTTTTGGGGGGACAGATTAAGAAGGCGGAAGGAAAAGTAGTGCCTGTACGACACCATCATTTACAGTGATGAGAGATTAACACATTCACGTACTACTAAATAAATAAACAAATAATACTGGTATTTTTGAGCTAGAATTGATTCCCAGAAGTAAAAGTCGGGATTGGAAGGATAGATATTTAGGTATTGATCCATTGCCTATCCTTACCGTAGAGATCCTTCCCTGGAATAAAGAAATCCTGCTTAGAAAGGGAAATGTAGAATTACATACATGATATTCGGTCTCCTTGTGGAAACTTGAGTCACCTGGTCCATTTCTGCGTTAGGAAGCCAAACTTGGATTTAAAATTCCATAAAAATAAACAGCATGGCCAAGAGTTAATATACTGAGGCCACAAGTTAAGCTTGTCATAAATGAACCTATTACTTTGTGACCTCAATATAATTTGTGGCTATAATATGGTGAATTGGTGGACTGTGGTCTCAGTATATTGATTTGCAGCCTTGCCTTATTAAAAATAAGTGACTAAGTATTTGTTCCAAAATGCCTGTAAGTCGTCCAAAGTGTCTCATATCTTCGGGATACATCATCAGAGGGGGGTTTCCCTGTGCTTAACCCATAAAGTCTTATTCTACAGCAGCGCCACTGTAGCATGCTTAGAGAAGGTGCAGCAACAGCCCTTTAAAAGTAGCTAAATTAACATCTTTAGGAAACAGACATGGGTATGATTGGTTGAATAAGTAAAAGTAAACTAGAATAATTGAATTATTAGAAAGAAATTAATTTAAGCTCATTACTGCAACACAGTCTTACTTCAGGCATGTATACACTACTGGCAAATTAAATATTTAAAGTGATATATTTTTTATTTACAGTCTGTAATTGTATAACTACAAATTCAGCTCCAGGGAGTGTATATACAAGAAGGTGTACCAAATGAAGAGGATGGAGGGCATATACACTGTATATATATATACATACACACACACTCATCATTAAAAGAATAACTGCACAAATAGCCTTACCCAGAAGGAATCAGCTGACAGGGATGAAACTTGGTGGGTAGGTTTGACATTGTGAGACATGCCAATGATCCAAGTTTCACGCTCAGGCAAGGATGGACCTTACTGACCCAACAGCCACGACTGCAGACATTCAGCGAGACAGCGAGCAGACATTCATGTCCTCCATGAGTGATCCTGTTAGTGCAGCACCATTGGCAGACGGCTGCACCACGCAGGACTACATGCACACAGACCGTTACCACGACTGTCCTTAACACCACGTCACCGTCACCAAAGACTGCAATGGTGTCGTGCCAGACTGTCATGGAGTGACTCAGAGCGGCAGCGGGTCATCTTCAGTGACGAGTCCCGCTTTTGTCTTGGTGGAGACGACCAACGAATCCGTGTGTGGAGGCACCGTGGTCAGCACCAAGATGAACGGTTTGTCGTCACACGTCCAGAAGGTCTGGTGTCACTCCACCTCCACCCCTACCGCACCATCTGCAGGAACTGTGTGAGGATATTCAAGCTGCATGGGATGGATTATCACAGGACACCATTAGGAACCTCTACAGCTCCATGCCGAGACGTCTGGCATGTTGGGTTAGCAAACACGGCGGTCCGACGCCATACTGAGAGACAGACTTCTGTATGTGTAGCTCAATAAATATTGATCATATCAGTCTAAATTGATCATCAGTTATTGATCCTGGTAACCTTTATCTTCCTTCCCAACAGACCTGCAATCCCACACCTCCTTCTGGGTGCAGCTGTTCTGTTGATGATGAGCGTATGTATATATGGCTGTAGTGTAAATACCATCACCTTATGTAGTGTGTCAGTGCTTGAGACAGAGAAACCCACACAACACAGAGGCTTGTATACAATAATGTACTGTATTCAATGATGGCTTGATACATATGATTAAAAGACACATGACATTTTCTTGCCCTCTCTTTAAAACCAAAGCTTAAGTGCTCTGCCCGATACGGTGATGCCAGATGAGTGCCAAAAAATGTGTGTAAAATGTCACGAGAAAAAGGGAGGAGGGGGGAAACGTCTCTTACGGGGTGCACCGCCTTCTTCTGGCTGCTCAAAAGAGGAACAAGTGAACACTTAAGTACACCCCCCCCCACGCCCCCCACCCCCAGCCAAAGTCAAATAAATTCAGCATTCCAGTCAACGTCTCTGAAGTCGAGGCCTTCCACTCTACAGCAGCTTACTCTGGACAGGTTATGCTAAGGGCTCTGAGATACGCTGAGTTCACGCTACACCCAAGCACCGGAGTAACAGTATGTCATGGCCGGAATCAATTTGAGGTAAAAACCCATCAGTCTTAGGCTCCTCACGCTACGTCACCCAAGAGTCTTCCAGTTCTAATTTCGGCATGCAGGGATCCGGCTCTCCAACCTTTAGGGAGCGCGAGTGCTGACTTCTTCAGATAATACAAAAGACGACGTACGATTTCGTCCGGAAGGAAACGGAGGAAAAGTGCATGCAAGGAAAAGAAAAGGCATAAAGACAGATATAATCAAAATAGACCTCAGAACTGTAGGAAAGTTAATCTCATTCAGGTGACGGCATGTCTGTTGCTGTTATGAATCATCTGTATTTTGGGCAACAGTGCAGGGAGAGCTGAAGGGGAACTCCACTGATATTTCAAAATTTGGGCACATTTAAATAATTAGTATGTAAACAGAGTCATTGCGAGCGGCTTGACTTGAATTAATTCAGTCTGGAGAAACTTACTCATATTTGGAGGATCGTTTGATGCCTAAAATCCCCCTCATATGAAGTTATTACATAAAATTCACTGCAAAAAATGAGATCTTGGCAAGTAAAATATTCATATTCATCAATAATACCTTAAATTTCTCATTTTTAGGTTGTTGTAGCTCATTTAAAAAGATTATTGTACTTTTTTCCAGATATCTTTTTTTTTTTTTAGTGTTTTTAGTAAGCCAAATTGTCATTATTATTATATTGTCTGTATTATCTACTATATTGGCAGATAATTTGGCCTGTTTCAAGCAAATTTCTTAAAATTAAATTAGCAAAATTATCTGCCAACATATTAATAATTGGCTTATTAAAATGATCCAAAACAAGAAAGAGCAAAAATCTGTATATAGGTACAATAATCTTAAAATTATATTACAACAATTACAACAAAATTCTCAAAACATGATAAATATAAGACATATAAACTAGATAGAACTAACTTTCTGTGGTGTAGTTATTAATATGTATGGGTCAAGGTTTTACAATAGCTTTGCAGTGAGTTTTTGGCCTTCAATGTGGTTTAACATACATTAAAGGGTGGAGGGATACATGCAGGGTGTAATTTATGTAAATTTGGATTTACCACTATTTCTCCATTATCAGCATCATATGTATAAACTGAAAAGACTCATGTACGTTCACCAGTGCCGGTGG
>CM067484.1:59009-77576 GCA_034552555.1 Semaprochilodus insignis | reverse complement strand
AGCTTTTTTAACTTATTGATTTTAGTAACCCAAATTTTCTCACTATGTTGGCAGATAAATGTACTTCTTTTATGAAACCTTTCAGGAAACCTGCCAAATTATCTGTGAGATATAGTAAGAACAATATTGGCTTACTAAAATTAAAGTTTTTAAGTAAAAAAAGCCTGAAAATAAGTAAAATTATCTTAAAATTAGTTTACAACAATCTTAAAATTATATATATATATTATAAACCAAAGAAAATTGGTAAATAGGCTAGTAAAATGATCCTATTCCTAAATATATATATTGTATTTCTAATTTTTAGATTGTTGTAGGCTTATTATAAGATTTTCTAACTTTAAGAAACTTGCTTAAAACAAGTAAAGAATAACCTGAAAATAATCTTAAAATTAGCTTTGAACAATCTTAAA
This sequence comes from Semaprochilodus insignis, assembly GCA_034552555.1. Lineage (NCBI taxonomy): Eukaryota > Metazoa > Chordata > Actinopteri > Characiformes > Prochilodontidae > Semaprochilodus > Semaprochilodus insignis. The sequence continues at coordinate 77,163 of CM067484.1, read as the reverse complement.
TTACGAATTTTAAGGTATATAAATTAGATACAGTATCATTTTACTAGCCAAGCTCTCATTTATTGCAGTGTGTATTGTAAACATAGTGACCCCTGGTTCCCATATGGTTCCCATATCTTCCTCAAAGAACTGTTTTACATCAAACTACTCCGAATGACTTTCTGTTTATCTTAACAAATTAATTTGACCAAAATTTTGAACAAAAAAAATGAGTTCCCCTTCAAGTGGGCAGTTGCAGTGTTTCTTCATAGGTACACTTTGTAGGTGCCTAATGGCCTTACCACTAAAAGGATACAAAAAACCTCTTTAAATCTCACTTCTAATTCAGTCAGCATCGTTTCTATCTTTTAACTGCTGCGTGCCAAAAGGAAAACACCTCCAGGATACGGTCTGGATTCAGCACGGACCAAAACAAGAAAAAACTGCAAAAAATGACATTCTGAAAAGTAAAATTATCTAGTTTAAATATCTTATAATTCTAATTCTGAGATTATGTAAGATCGTTTTAAGATTCTTTTATCCAGATATTTTTGAATATTGTTTCAAATACTTTCAGTAAGCCCAATTTTCTCACTATATTGGCAAATAACGTTGCTAATTTTAAGAAATTAAAAATGATATTGGGCAAATTATCTGCCAATGTAGTGAGAAAATTCACTTCGAAAAAAAATTGACTTAAAATGACTCACAAATCATCTAGAGATAAGTCAAATGACCTTAAAATAAGCTTCCAACAATCTCAAAATTAGAATTTTAAGATATTGTAACTAAGTATAAGATCATTTTATACGCCAAAATCTCATTTTTGTGCAGTGAAAGTAAGCTTGAACATGAGCACCACTAATTAGTCATTATCCTGATTTCAGCTTTCAGCACCTCTCTTCGTCAGCTAACAGCTATGCTCCGGGTTGCTCTGAGCTTTCCACCAAAAGCCAGCAAATTCGGCCGAAAAATGGAATCCCTTCACGTCACAGGAAGAAAACAAACAAACAAACAAACAAACAAAAGAACCCAATCAAATGAACAGTGGTGGTGAACAGTTAAAGCTGACCAGTGACGTGACCTGACAGGTTCTTGTAAAGCTTAAAGAAGCAAGACTACCCTGAGAGAAGTTTCTAGAACATGGGCAAGCTTGCCAGACGAGGTCTGACTCTGTGTGTTTGGTTAATATAACTGTACACTCTATTTTTTGTTAATATATCAGCACGCTAGTGTCGAGAACCCCTATTATTTCTCAGTACATGTGTAATATTTATATATCTATACACGTGTTTATAATTCCAATCCTCAGTACTAGTTAGACATGTGCAAGTGTTTACTACCGACTTCAACAACACATCAAGGCAAAGACTTGTGGAACACCAAAGTTAGAAGGATTTCCCAACTCAAACTTTTCCCCCACTCCTCACGGCTTTTACGCGGTAAGTGCTGTAAGTAGTTCTCACGCGAGGTATAGAAGACCTATACATATTCAGAGAGACGGAGAGAAAGAGAGAGAGAGAACAGAAAGAAGAGAAAAGATAAACCCAGTAGGAAAACAGCACTTGTAATTGTGTCAAATTAGAAATTATATATGTATATATAAACAGCATTTGAACCAGCAGCAGGACGCCCAAACGTCTAGGCCTGTTTCTACTTCGAACCAACGTTTGGGAGAGAGCTTGGGTTAGGGGCGGAGCTTTATTAGCAGTCACGTGAGCACACGAGTCTCTGAAACAGGTTGGGGGGTTTAACGAAGAGTGTGTTAGAACCATGTTTGGGCGAGTTTGGGCCAACAGTTCAGTGTGTTTGAGCTTCTTTGACCTTCTTTTCTTGCTTTTCATATTAATGAAAAACTGGAACCAACAACCGATATAGGCTGAAACAGTAAACAAGTAACCTCAAACTCACTGAATCCACTGAATAAACTGTAAAATGACCTTATTAAATACGCTGGATCCATAAAGTCGAGCTTTATATTGTCAGCTTTAACAGTCAGGTCCTAATTCTCAGTCTCCTGGCGAGGACATCACGAGGACAGTCGTTGCAGTCACATCAATGACAGGCGGTCGCCGTCATGCGCTGCAAATAAAACGAGGTTATATCTAGTCGATGAGTTGTAAAATTCTCATTTTAAGCTCATTATAAGATTATTTTACTTATTTCCAGATATTTTGTTACTTCTTTTAATGGATTTCTGTAAGCCAAATTTTCTCACTATACCGGCTTTCACTATAATTTGGTCTGTTTTAAGCAAATTTCTTGAAATACAGAAAATTATCTGCTAATAAAGTGAGAAAAATGTAAATTTCAGATATCTGGAAATAAGACAAATAATCTTAAAATTAGCTTACCACAACCTCAAAATGAGAACTGTAAGATATATCAACTAGATATAAGATAATTGTACTTGCCAAAGTCAATCAATTTTCGCAGTGTGCATTAAACAGGCAGAGCGCAGAACGGATTCGAGGTTGGTTCTTCTAGGGCGATTTCTGGCACATCCATCAAATGAGAGAAAATGGCAACACTGCAAAAATGTATATCCTGGCAAGTAAAATGATCTTACATCTGGTTGTTAATTTTAAAATACCCATTGCTGTAAGCTCATTTTAAGATTGTTTTCAGATAATTGTTACATGTTCCAGGTATCTCTGTAGCTATATTGGCAGATATTTAACTGACATACATTTTGTAGAATCGTGCTTGAAACAGGCCAAACGATCCAGTGAGAAAATTTGTCTTACTAATATCACTTAAAACAAGTAAACACATACCTGAAAATAAGATAAATAATCTTAAAATGAGAATTTTGATGAGAAGATATTTTTAACTAGAAATAAAATAATTTTACTTGCCACGATATTGTTTTTGCAGTGTACTGCATATACCATCCAACAGTCCAATAAATTAATTCTTATTGTTATCATGTAGCTAATGAGGTTATACAATATCAGTCAAAAGTTCAGACCCGGCTCCTCATAGCAGGTTCTCCTTCTGTGTATTTTAAAGCTTTACTGTAGAATAAAAGTGAAGACAACAACTATAAACTAGCACTCATGGAATTATACAGTCCACCTTAAAACCCTCCAGAATGGAGCTTTACAGGAGGATGAACCAGCTTTCTTAACCTGCAGTGGAGCTGATAGAACAAGGTTTATTTCTAAGCAGGTTTGGAGCAATTCTATTGGTCGGTCCCTCATGAATATTCACTAAACTGAAAGGAGAACTAGAGCTTTTACACTGTGCAGAAAAAGAGATCAAAGTTTTTACACCACTAAATATATATTAGAGGTGGAGATATGGAGAAATATCATACTGTGGTACATCAAGAGGATATGTGGTATATCAGGTATGTACTGGTTCAGACTCTCATCAGTTGGAGCTGTTCAGTGTACGACTGTAGAGTCTTTAAGATCACCAACTACATCCTGTTAGAGGGGTGTATCCAAATTTTTGGTAGTGCATATGTAGCAGAAATAAATTTTTCTGCATTTTGAAATGTATTTGATAAATCCATTTGACTTCTTCAGAATTTGGAATTTTGACTTCCATAGTTTATCTTAGTCTTAGGCTTAGTTTAAGCTGTTTCTGCATCCTCCTAACATTTCACTGCACAGAGGTTCATTCTTCGGTATGTTCTCCTCAGGCTAACAAATGTACAGTACTAGCTGTATTAAACCTCAGTTCATTTCTGACCTGTAGTTGTGGAACCAGTTGATGACTGTGTTGGTTTTGAGGTTGAGCTGAGTGGCCAGCATCTCGATGGTGTGCTGGGAGGGGTAGGGCTCTTGTAGATAAGCTCTCCTCAATGCCTCCTTCTCCTCAGCAGCTAGAACCACTCTGGGCTTCTTGGCCTGGCTGAAAGGGCACAGGTCCATTGGGACCAAGCTTGGGCTGATGCAGTCGGACCGTGCACCAGGAGAGTCGCTGTCTGAGCCCGGACTCAACAGGCCATACCGGCGCTTCAGGTAAGCTACGAGAGAGGCATATACACACAGAGGCATGATAAAGAAAAGCATTATTTTCATTTTTCTTCATATTCTGATACGTTTCTAAAGGGATGGTTTGGCCGAAAATCGAATTGACACAGTTCTTCCCTTAAGCACATGCGGGGAATTGGCAGAGACATATTTGCTTCTTTGGTTTTGCACTGGGGTTATTTTACTTGCTAGTCAAATTTGTTAGCTTCACTCTTAAAAATATATTTTGATAAGTAAAATGATCCTATATCTATTTCGTATATATTAAAATTCTCTTTTGGGTGATGTTGTAAGCTGCTTTAAGATTTTATAACCTCATTTCTATGTAGTTTTTTATTGCTGTAAGCTAATTTTAAGATTATTTATCTTATTTTCAGTAGAGTAATTATAGTAAGCCCAGTTTTCTAACTTTATTGGTCTACCTTTCCACGTAAAAAAAATTGTATCTTGCAAAGTAAAATTGTCTAGTTGATATATGTTAAAATTCCCATTTTAAGATTGTTGTAAGCTAATTTTAAGATTAGTATGTCCAGACATTTTTGCTTGCTTTAAGTGATTTTAGTAAATTAAATTTTCTCAATATACTGGTAGTTGATTTGGCTAGTTTCAAGCATGTTTCTTAAAATAAGTAAAATTAGATACCAACATAGCGAGAAACACGGCTTACTAAAATCACTTAAAACAAGCAAAAAGTTAAAGTTAAAAGTTACATAACCTTAAAAGTAGCTTACAGCAATCTTACAATTGGATTTTTAACGTATATCAACAAAAAAGATCATTTTACTTGTCAAGATACAATGTTTTTTAATAAAAAAAATGTTGGCTGACTATAATTGAGTGGAAATAATATAAATCACCTTACAAATTAGCTTAAAGGAATCTTAAAATCAGAATGTTAAGAAATATCAAGTGGATACAAGATAATTTTACTTGCCAAGAAATTATTTTTGTAATGAATCTCCACTAATGATCATATAAAGTTTACCAGCTCTTTCAAATTCTGGTATTTATTACAGTATTTTGTTTTAACTTCGTGTTTCAGATTTAACTAAATACTTTAAAACTGGTAGAAACTGAGTTTAAATTCTCATGATTCTGTTACAGCTATTAATTAAGGCGATTCCTTTCAAACTTTTGGAATGTTTTACTGGTACTTACAAGTTCAGATCTTTACATTTTCACTGCAAAAATGATACCTTGGCAGGTAAGATTACCTTATGACTAGTCGATATATCTAACAGTTCTCACTGTAAGATCATTTTAAGATTATTTATCTTATTTCCAGGTATTCTTAATTGTTTTGAGTCATTTTAGTAAGCCAAATTTTCTCACTGTATTGGCAGATAAAATTAAAATAAAAACAGGCCAAATTATCTGCCAATACGGTGAGAAAATTTGACTCGCTATAATTACTTGCCTGGAAATAAGATAAACAATCTTAAAATGATCCAGAGTCTCAAAAGGAGAATTTTTAGATATATCAGCTAGATATAAGATACTTTCTACTTTTTTGATATAAGATCAAAATACCAATTTTTGCAGTGTTCTTGTTAGCTCCAGAGCAAAACCAAATCTTAAAATACCAATTTTGAGATAGTTGTCAGCTAATTTTAAGAAGGTTTATTTCCAGATATTTTTTATTGGCAGATAATTTTGCTTATTTTAAGAATGTTCTGTTAACAGGCCAAATTATCTGCCAATAAAGTGAGGCAATTTAGTAAGGACTTACTAAAATCACCTAAAACAAGTAAAAATGTCTGTAAATAAGTGCAATACATGTATTAAATTTATCTGTTGGATATAAGATCTAATAGATAAATATAAGATCATTTTAGCTGCCAGAATATCTTTTTTTTTCAGTGTATTTTTTATTGATGAACTGTAAAAGTATCTAACACAAGCGAAGAATACCACTCGGGTTCATCTCCGTTCTTTTGGGTAGAACTGACATAAAAATACCCTCAACAGAACACAAAAGGTGTTAATGCGTACCTTTTCTTAGCTGAGAAGGGCGAAGTGCTTGTGCCTGAGGGTACACAGGCTGTAATTTATAGGGCACTGCCCCAGAGACGGGCACTGTACCTTTAACAGCATGTCTGTGTGCTTCTCTTCTATTCTGAAACACGAGCTCGTGTAAAAGAGCTGCTCACCTTTCTTCTCCATTTTCTTCATGTCCCTCAACTTGTCCACGTTGTGTGGGTCATTGAGCCAAAGCTGCATGCGGACAAATGGTTCCCGGCCTTTCAGACTCAGCTTGTGCCATGGTTTGGGCCTGGACAGCAGGTCTGAAACTGAGCCCTGAGTCAGGCCTAGGATACTCTCACCAAACAGACGCTGACCTGAAATCACACGCACATAAACTTACAGTGGCCATTACTGATGCAAACTACACCGCAAAAAAACGAGATCTAGTTATTTATAGTTTATATACTTTAAAATTCTCATTTTGAGATTGTTGTAAGATCATTTTAAGTTTATTGTACTCATTTTCAAACATTTGTATGTGATTTACATTAATTTTTTGGCCAAATTTTCTCACTATGTTGTGAGAAGATTTCTTAAAATAAGCAAAATTATCTGCCAATATAGTCAGAAAATTTGGCTTATTAAAATGACTTAAAACAAGTAAAAAAAAATCTGGTAATAAGAAAAATAACACTGAGCTTACAACAATCTCAAAATGAGAATTTCAAGGTGATTAACTAGATACAAGATAATATTTCTTGCCAAGATCTCATTATTTGCAGTGTAACACATTTACAGCTGTATAACATGTGAATATAAGTCAAAGTTAACACATCCTCTGTAATAAATGTAATTACTATTTATTTGCTGAATTGAACATATTAGAAAACAATAAAACAAACAATCTAGGCCATATTTTATGCTATATTATTTATTTTAAGTAAAACAATTACATATCTAGTTAGTACTGAATCTTAATCTTAAAATTAATAATAAATTAATAATTTTCTCACTATATTGGCAGATAATGTGGCCTGTTTCAAACACGTTTCTTAAAATTATCTGTCAGTATAGTGAGAAAATTTGGCTTACTAAAATGACTTAAAACAAGCAAATAATATCTTGAAATAAGCACAATAATCTTAAACTGAGCTTACAACAATCTCAAAATGAGAATTTTAAAGATATATAAACCAGACATGAGAAAATTTTACTTGCCAGGACCTTTTGCAGTGCAATACATTTACAGTTGTATAAGAAAGTTTGAACATATTTTGTTGATTGTCAAAGTTCAGTCAATGTTGACACGTCCTCTGTTAAATGTCATTTCTATTATGAGTTGAACATATTACAGAGCAACACAACAAACAATTAGACCAATATTTTATGCTATATTATTTTTTCCAAGTAAAATGATCTTATATTTAGTTGATATATCTGATATATCACTATTTTGGCAGATAATTTGGCCTGTTTCAAAAACTTTTCTTAAAATAAGTAAAATTATCTGCTCAGAAAATTTTGTCTTACAAAAATAATTTAAAAAAAGTAAAAAAAAATCTTAAACTGAGCTTACAACAATCTTTTTTTAAGATATATAAACTAGATATAACATGATTTTACTTGCCAGAATCACATTTACAGCTGTAGAACATGTCTAAGTCAAAGTTTACACACCCTTTGTAAAATGTAATTTGTATTTATTTGCTGAGTTGAACATATTAGAAAACAACAAAACAAACAATCTAGGCCATATTTTATTTATATTATTTTCCCAAGTAAACTTATAGTGGCCATTACTGATGCAAACTACACTGCAAAAAAACGAGATCTAGTTATTTATAGTTTATATATTTTAAAATTCTCATTTTGAGATTGTTGTAAGCTCATTTTAAATTTATTGTACTGATTTTCAAACATTTGTATGTGATTTACATTAATTTTTTGGCCAACCCAAAATTTATATTATTTTCCCAAGTAAAATGATTTTATATCTAGTTAATATGTCTTATCTTTATCTTATTTAAAATTAAAAGTAAAGCTTTTACTTGTTTTAACTGATTTTAGTAAGCAGTAGTAATCTCAAAATAAGAATTTTAGGATATATAAACTAGATATAAGATGATTTTACTTGCCTTGTTTTTTGCAGTGTAGCACATTTACAGTGGTATACAAAAGTTTAAACACATATTGTTGATTAAAGTTAAAGTTAACACATCTCTATAATAGAGCGATTTCTATTAATTTGCTGAGCTGAACTTATTAGAAAACAATAAAACAACAATCTAGACCCATATTTAACACTGTATTATTTTTCCACTATGTTTATTTCAGTAAATAAACAGTAGTTCTGGATTAAAGCTGTTTTCTGAAGAGTATGTGTACCTGTTTTCAATTAAAAACTGAAATATTATGTGACTGGTGAAACCAAACTTTAGCATATGACTGTATATATACAATAATAAAGATTTTCCTCATAAAATCCGAACACCCCTATATGGATCTAATCTTTATACTCAACACTGACCTGAAATTAGCTCATGGTCTACATCCTACACGTATCTCAACCCATGCAAAACTGCGGAGCTCACCCAGGTTGTTGTCCGTCAGCACCTCCTTCACTCTCTTGGTGATGGCATAAGTGTCCAGCTCTGGGGACATAGCTACCAGCTCTTGGATGCCCAGTGGTGTGTGGGGCTGCTGGGTAGGCAGCATGCCTGGGGTGGTCTTTCCTCCGTGTGGTTCCACTTGCTGAGGGTGTTGGTTCTCCTTGCTGCTCTCTAGGGCTAAGCTGACTGGTTCCAGGGGCAGGCTGGGGTGACTCTCCTCTGGGCTGGGGGGAGGGGACGGAGACGAGCGAGTCGTCACCGGACTTTTATCTGAGGATGGAGACAGTTTTGCAATTAGTCGTCATGCGATACCCGGAATTTAATGTTGAAGTGCTCCATACGTCAAGCTTCCGGAGCCCTACCGGAATACTGGAGTAATACCTCTGTCTGAATAAACTCACCCTGGTTATGGCTGTGGTTGGGCTGCTGGCTGAGACCCTGGCCTAGCTGGTCCAGAAGCCACAGCTGCATACGGATGAAAGGCTCTCTGCCCTTCTGGGTGAGCTTGCTCCAGGGCTTGGGCCTGGACAGCATGTCGCTGACACTGCCCTGTGAGAGGCCCAGCACCTGCAGAAACCAATCAGAAACAGTCAGACACTGATTTCCAGGGTGAACATAGATTAATACATCCTCTATAGCGTTAAATATGAGATTCTATCAGTAACTCTAGTATATGGTCTCTATGTATTTGCTGAGTGTAACAGATAAAACCTAAATGTGCCATAACTTTTGAGTTGTCTTACAAAACTAATATTTAAATACAAATACTATTAAAGATTTCAAGCACCTGTTCGGAATATCATGAAGAGCTTCTTGCATTCCAAGTTTCAAGTTCAAATTTAAGTTTATCTGTCATTTGCACAACATGTCAAGACATTTATGAATTGAAATGTTTGAGGCGAGGTTCAGGTTAATACTCTACAGCAGGGCAGCACTAACATACATACTAACTAAACTTACTAAATAAACAGAGAGATATTAAATACACACAAAATACACAAAATACAGAATATACACAGAAAGGAGGGGTCCATGTAGGAACTCTCTGATATGTACAATATATGAGATAATCTGGGAGAGAGAGGAAATACAAGTGACTCAGTGATATTGTCCATAGCAGTGATATGATATATTAATAATAACAGAGCACCAGAGTGCAACGGTATCGGTGAAAGGCTCACAGCTTGTTAAGGAACCTGATATATGATCTATAATTATATGATATAGCATAAAATCGATTAATCACAACCACCATTTTGAAAATCACTGTCCAAAAAAACAAGTATCTCCAAAATCAAGTCTTTACAGGAGAGGGCAAAAACCTCATTTAACTTTAATGTAAGTCAGTGGAACCGATGGACGTCTTTCCGAGTGATTTGGGGCCATGTTGGACAGTTCTTAACCCGATTTTGGTAGTTTCAGCATCTCCTTAGATGTGTTCTCTGCTTGATACATGTCAGTAATTTGACCCTTTTGAAACAGATGAACATCTTCTCCACGACCACAGGACGTGTCTTTCCACAGGGTTGTTTAACAAATGAGAAGCTACTCACTGCATCAGTTAGGGTTAAATAACTTGTTGCCAGCTGAAACATAATCACCCATACAGTAATTATCCAATGGGAGGCTCTTACCTATTTGCTTAGTTAAATCCAGGTGGTGAACCTTTTTTTTGGCCAGACAGTGTATAATAATAATAATAATGCATTATATGTGTTACACATCTAATAGTATATATGGGCATTTATTATTAGTATATAATAGTATATATTAATAGTATATATGGGCATTTATTATTACTATTATTATTATTATTACTATTGTTATTATTATCATTAGATAAACCGCAAAGCCGAAGAGGTAACATGCATCACCACTAAGAAATAGAACTCATCATTAGTGGTTTTCAAGTCTCTAGTGAAGACTCCGATCCACCACTAGGTGGCAGCAAAGTATCACTTGGAGTCCAAAGTCAAACAAAAGTGCAAGAATCAAAACTCTGCCACTTTGTAAAGTGCTGTTCCAAAGTCTGAAGCGACTGATTTGTGTTAACCACTGTTCTAGAAGCGCACTGTATTAAATTAACCCTTGTCTGTATATTGCATTTACTAAGTTGTTGTTCGGGACGAGAACGAACTATGCTAGAGGTCATTAATAGATATATTCTGAGTTTGCGACTATTCTTAATATCAGTGTCCTATCATTTAGAACATTCCAGCGTCTACGTCTCTGCCTGAGTCTCATGTTATTTTCGGAAATTAGGGAAGTAAAGGCAGAACCTGCAAGTACACCAGCAGTCTGCCACTATCACACAGTGACCTACCTTCTCTCCAAAGATCCTCTGGCAGATGCCGTTCTTGGCCAACTTCTCCTTCACCTGCCGGGTCAGTTCGATAGTGTCCACTTCTCGATACATGTACATCTCATACTGCTCCGGGGTCAGCGGCGGCACAGTGGGCTTGAGGGTGCGTGGGATGTAAGAGGGGTAGTAGCCCATCCTCGTTCCTCCGCAGGGAGGCTCCCCGCTAACAGACACCTCTGGCTCCACCTTTACCTCCACGGGACGTCCAAGCAGGGGCTCGTCCTCCACAGCCTCCTCAGCCCCGGGCGTGCAGTCACCATTTTCGGTCCGTGGCCAGGCCCGAGGCACGGAGGAGGAGTGTCCGGTGGAGGAGGAAGAGGACAGTGAGGGTGAGACGGAGTTGAAAGGGTGAGACACAGCGCCTGCGGCCATCATCACTGACCCCCGCTCGACTGACCAGTGCTGGTCGAAATAGGTCCCGGCCTCTCCTATCTCGGACTTGACCTTGCGAATGATGTTCTGGACGAAGGCGGCAGGGGACAGCACACTTAGAGGGGTCTGAGGGCTGCCGATAGGGTTGGCAGCACACACGGCCACGGGACCGCCCTCCTCCTGTTTGATGTAGGTGGGCATGGGGCCAGGCAGGCTCTTGGATGGGTCCTGCGGGCCCAGGCGGTCTCCGGTGGGCGTCCGGCCACAGACCTCCATCTCCAGCAGAGCCTGCTGCTGCGCCTGCATCTCCCGCCGTGCCTGCTCCAGGATGCTCTTAATGGTGTCGTCTGAGTTACTGCCTCCACCGCTGCTGCTGCGGCCAGAGGAACCGCCCAGGGAGGACTTACCGTCACCTGAACATACACACAGGTAAGAATTAGGGCTGACCGATATGACAAAGTTGCTACTAACTTCAGGAAGCTCTAACCTGCCCTGGAGGAGTTTTCCACTAGGGCTGTACCCAACTCAGAATGTTGTCAGTCGAATCGGATTGGCCCGTCCTGGCCGACGATTCGACTATTCGTTCATGTGTTTTCTCCATATATATTATCTAGTAATCAGTAAATCAATCTGCATACGGTTCAGATCTGATGTCCTCATTTAGAAAGTCAGCAGAGTCACAGGATCATATTACTGAACTAAAAGAGACGTGGCGTATGATGAACGATCTGGAGCCTGATTTAATTACAGAATATAGCGTCGGGCAGCAGCACGTATTTATGCTAAACATTAGCGCTTCTAGCCTGTCATTATAATTTCACTTTTAACAGCTTCTTCAGTAGGATGACCCTTCGTCTTTCATCTCTCATAAATAATGAACTCCTAAATAAAACCAAATTAGTCAATATTTAAATTATTTTTAGATGAAAAGAAGAACGGTAGACCTGAAACCGTTTAATTATTATATCACCCGCACTGAAGTAATTATTCCTCGTTTATCGGCAGGCATGTTAAGTGACTGTACTTATCTTTAAATAAAAATAATCTTAGCTGTAAACGAATAAATAAAAATATCTGTAATTTAGGGTCTAAAATAATGGAATTATAATAAAACAAACGTCTTCGGTCCGTTTTTCCTTCACCGCAAACAGCCATTATGTCTAAAACGAAAGTCAGCTCACTGGTTTGAAGCAGTGTTGGATGTCTGACTAAATGACGAGCAGAATTAGCTTTAATTTGTTCAGATTCTCTTCTTCAAAAGCTCCTCCAGACTTGTCACTGTTGTCAGTCGACTTAAAGGGTCTCCAACATCTAGAGGGCAGCCCTATTTTCCACACTCCTCTATTCCACTGTGATCATTTGTTGACTTCCACCATAACAGCTATCAACAGCCCTGCCTCCTTCTTCCATCACATCTAGAGTTAGTGAGCACATTTATCACTTTTCTGATTTATAATAAAATGTTTATAGCAACATGCAGACAGAAGAAAGCCCACTGTAATAGGCATTTTATTACAATATGCTTCATACACCATGAGATATTAATTAAAGTGTGATTATAAGCATACATCCCTCATAAAAATGGTTCTTACTGGGTTCTTTAGTAAAGCCAATGTTTCTATGCAGAGCTATGATCACTCAAAGAACCATCTGACTGTATAAATGGAGAATAATAATTGAGTACATGTATGTAATATAATGTTAGGGTTATTACCCCAAAAATCAATACGGTAGTTCTGCTGTAATTCAGTGGTATCAGGGCTGTAGAATACTAATTTACCTGTTTCTGTTTTATTTCTCACCTGTTTCACCTGTTATGTATATGTATAAATATTTTTGGGGGTTTTTGGGTAATAATAACCCTAACATCATATTACATACATTACATGTACATACAATTATTAATATTCTCTACATTAAGAACTATAAATTAGCAGGTCATTTTTAGGTAAATAAAACTTTTCACTGTTATTTTACCATGTTATTACTAAATACTGATACAATGACTCTCTTTTCAATTATTAATGTGTAGAATATGTGCATATGGTTGTTGGGAGAGTACAGCTTGTTACCATTGTGTTTCTATTACATTACTGCCCTGTTACCACTACAATTGTTCACTTATTATACATTAAGAAGTATATAATAAGCAGGCAATTTTTAGGAGAGTATAGCTTGTTACCATTATGTTATAATGGCCTTATTACCACTACAATTTCTGATTTATTATTTAGTAACAACTAGGATTAAATTAATGATTAAATACAACTTGTTACCGTAAAAATCACCATATCATTACCTACTTATTACCGATCTGTAAAGTACAGTGCTACCACTGACTGCACAAAGTTGGTGATCTCTGTGCACTATGCCCCTCAGCATCCGCTGACCCCGCTCTGTCACTGTACATGGTCTACCACTTCCTGGCTGAGCTGCTGTCGTTCCCAATCGCTTCCACTTTGTTATAATCCCACTGACAGTCGACTGTGGAATATTTAGTAGGGAGGAAATTTCACGACTGGACTTGTTACACAGGTGGGATCCTATCACGGTACCACGCTGGAATTCACTGAGCTCCTGAGAGCGACCCATTCTCTCACTAACGTCTGTAGGAGCAGTCTGCATGTCTAGGTGCTTGGGTTTACACACCTGTGGCCATGGAAGTGATTGGAACACCTGAGTTCAATGATTTGGATGGGTGAGTGAATACTTTTGGCAATATAGTGTAAGTCTTAATATCCATCCAACAATGGGGCTAATTTGGCCGGTGCACAGTCACGTCTTCTGGGGCAGCATACAAACGTTATGCCAGCGCAATGAAACCTCGACAGTGAACCTCAGATCTATTATCTCACTTCACTCCTCCTCCCGGTTCAATATGCGTTTGAAAAGTACACTTGCATAAGCTGTGCTAATTTAGTGTTTGACCTATACTTTCTAAAAATACATGTGGGCATGATGTACTACTTTCACACACTATGCCTAAGTGGATATTCATTTCCATTTAAAGTCCTACCACGAGCGCGCAGGACATACTGAACCCAAGTCTGCTTGAGGACATCATGTATTATTTAATGTTTCATAAAGTGAGTGCACGGGCAGATTAACGGGACACTGGGATGCAGATTTGTTTAAAAGTCTGAATAATCTAAAAAGACTAACTGCTTGAAACAAAGTTACATATTTAAAGTCTACATGTCAGAAGTATTAACATGCCATATGAATGATTCATATATTACATGAAACTCAGCACCGGGGGAAACAGCCCTGGGAATTCAGACCCTTTGGCAGACGTCTTCACACTGTTATTGCTTCCTTCCCTGTGTGTTTTATTAACTTATGTTATTATTCCAGAGCTGGTGGCTCTCAGTTTGTTCCTAACCTCTTACTCTCACATCTCTTTACCACCAACAAAGTGCCAGTGCTTGTGCCTGTGCTGGTTCCCAGGCTCTACTGAACCTGTTAAGAACGGCCACCCTTTCCACTGGTTTGAGAGCCGAGAGATCTGGATGTGGGCGGTCAGCACATGAAACCAACATGGTGGATCATGTTCTTCTAGTGCAGACTGTACTTCCTGCTTTGACGGCGTATATCTCACCATCCAGAACCAGCTCTTTCAGCGTCTGTGCTCAGCCCAGAGGGACCGTCACAGACAGTGATTACGTGCAGGACGACTCCGTTATGAAGGTGGACTATTATAAAGCAGCACGTTAAGGTTCTTAGCTGTCTGTAGTGGTTCCCACATTACGGATCTCCTGCACGGGTTAAATGGCAGATGTTTTGAGTGCTTCACATTTTAGCTCAATAGAAGACGGAATGTTGAATGGGCTTCCACGAGCACCGGCCACAAACCGGCCACAAACCAGTTTTTTCGAGATTTTGGCACCAGCTCCATGTTGGTGGAAAAGGGCTATCAGACTGGGAGATCTTCGGAACTGGAGAAACAAACAGACCCTGGTATTCCAGCATCTGTAAGGGTTGGGAGTAGCTCACCAGAGCGGCATCCAACTACAAGCTTCACCCCCACTCTGCTGTGGCTGTTCTTACAATGCAAGATCCTGAAAGTCCGGTAGAACAAGCTGGTAGACTCAAACTGCCTTTGCAAGCCAGACTGCAGTGGACTGGTTTCAGAGCGGTCAGATTTTACTGGTTTAGCTCTGTGTGTGAGGGTGTGCCAAGCTTGCCAGTAAGTGGGCAATAAGGACTGTTATGGGATGACATCACCTAGTAACAGAGAACAGGGCTGGAATTCCAGCAAGGCGTTTCAGGTTGCTGAGAAACGTGGTTTCTGTGGGCGAGCGTTTCTCTGTCTGGTGTGTACTCAGGCCTTTAGAACTTTGGGCTCTCTATCTTTGCGGACTCGCTTTAGCATTTTATTAACACACACAGTGAGCGTAATCTATTTTTAGGCATGGCAGCAACGTCCGAACACTTTGTGGGGCCACTCTAGTTCTAGAACAGAACTCTTACCTCCTCGTTGGGACTGGATCTCCTTCTTCGCCTGTTCCAAAATGTTCTTGATGGCATCGTCTGACCCAGTTTCTGGAGTTCGGATGCGAGGAGTGATGCTCCCTGCCATGGAGAGTAAGAGTACGAAAGAAAGGGAAAGGGAGATCGAGAGAGAAAGAGAGAGAGAGAGAGAGAGAGAGACAGAGGGAGAGAGTTGAGGTGAGTGGGATGGTTGATCAGAGAGGAGTTCCAAAGCTTTCCCTTTGACTGCTAGATCAATGGCAGCCTTTGAGAACTTGGCATCAAGTGAGGGTTTCAGTAACACGTGAAAGCTCCGCTTTCAAAGCTGAGAAAACCCGAGAAGAAAACAGAGTTGAAAGTATCACAACAAATACGGGTGGGGAGGGGCGTGTTGGGAGAGGAAGTGTTGCAGCAGCACTTGGGGTTTCAGGTGCTATACCAGAGCTGACATGGGCATCTCACTGGAAGATCGACACTGACAATATGGCAGTGCAGCAATACACCGGAGCAGAACGAGTAGAAACATCTGCGCATGAATTTTACAGAACTTCCGCCACGACCACATCACAGAATAACCTGATCTTTTCAAATCAGATTTGAGCCTCTTCCATATGAGGATCTGGATCAGACGCATATCCAGTATTGACCTGGTGGCCACAGCAGAGACCTGTGACCCTGTACATGAAAAAATGGCCGATTGTTCTCTAGCAGGTACGATGAGCAAAACTAATAGCATGTAAGTGGAATATGACATGTATTTGCCAGCCTCTCGCCCTTCAAGACTGCTGCTATCTAGGTAGCTTTGGTTGGTTGATCAGGTCAGTTCTTGAAGTCATGGGTACGGGCCAGGTTTGGGCTTCAATTGCATGCTCCTGGGGGAGCCCTGCTTATTTGCCCTGCTTATTTGCTTTTTTTGTCCTAAAATGCCATTTTGACATTGAAATACACTTTAAAATGGCCTTTCCATCCCTGGACTTCTATAAATCAACCAAAAGAGACCCCGATTCACACATTTTATTTATCTCCAGGATCTTAATGCATATTTTCACATATTTTTATATTTTCTAATGTTTCCTACAGTTTGTTTGTATCCTTGTAGACAGGCGTTGTAGTATATATTTCTACAGCAGACTGTATTATTTATAGTTTATAGTTAATAGTTTTTTGCGGAGCCGGTACAAAAAAAAAGTCAGATCCTGAAAGTCCGGTAGAACAAGCTGGTAAACTGCCTTTGCAAGCCAGACTGCAGTGGACTGGTTTCAGAGTGGTCAGATTTTACTGGTTTAGCTCTGTGTGTGAGGGTGTGTCAAGCTTGCCAGTAGGCGGGCAATAAGGACTGTGTTACGAGATGACATCACCTTGTAACAGAGAAAAGGGCTGGAATTCCAGCAAGGCGTTTCAGGCGTTTCATATTTTCACATATTTTTAGATTTTCTAATGTTATCTACAGTGATTTTTGTATCCGTGTAGATAGACTTTCTAGTATATATTTCTATAGCAGACTGTATTGTATATAGTTTATAGTTAATTTGCTGAGTCGCTATTTACTTATGTTACTTATGTTCATACTGTACAGCCTTTTTTTGTATTGTATTACTGTGCTGTATTGTGTAATTGTGTAACAGCTACTGGCTGCTAAATTTCCTTTGGGATCAATAAAGTATCTATCTATCTATCTATCTATCTATCTATCAGATGAAGTTAAGCTTGTGAGAAAAACAGCAAGTTTTCAGCTCCTGAAAAGTCCTATTACTTCTAATGAAGGAAAAGTACTAGATTTCATTGGCTACTGTACCTGTATTGTACCTGCACTACTGCATTCCATTGGCTCTGTACCTGTACTCTGCATAATGGCAATAAAGCTGAATCTAATCTAATCTAATCTAATCTAATCTAGATTCTAAGCATTTTTGGTTGACTATAAAAGTACAGGCCATTTGTCCAGGTGCATTCTATTGTTATAAAAGCACCAGGTATGTATAAGAAACAGGTCATTTAGGATGCATTTTTGCAAATAAGCTGGGCTCCCACAGTAGAACCTGGCCTTCTCCACTCCTAATTGACCCATAGCATATGCACGTTTGATCATCCAGTTAGCTGCTGCTGCTAGCACAGTTCAGATACCGGATGATCATGACAGTCGTATGTTAACGTACAGTAAAGCGTGGCTGGTTAAAAAATCAAAATAATAATATGGTCAAGAGGTCTTCATACAGTTAAAGCACAAACCTGACCCGTACCCATGACTTCGAGAACTGACTTTATCAGGTCTAACTAGGTCTGACCTGTACCCAACAAGAACTCACTCGCATGACGGATTACTGCAGAGAGATAATGTCTTAACCTGTAACACACCAAAGCAGGTCCGGTCTTCAGACCGGTTCTCAGCCCGCACCCCTCCCCAAGACAGTCCA
>CM067484.1:30200-58509 GCA_034552555.1 Semaprochilodus insignis | reverse complement strand
TCTCTCTCTCTCTCTCTCTCTCTCTCTCTCTCTCTCTGTCTCTCTTTGCAGGCTGAAGTAAAGTAGTAATCAGGAGCCAGTAGGCAGTGCAACAATGAGGTCGGAGGCCTTGTTGCTGTATTTCACCCTGCTGCAGATAGCCGGAGCCGGCTTCCCAGAGGATTCCGAGCCAATCAGTATTTCACATGGCAACTGTGAGTAACCAGGAGCTGCTGGAAGAACGTCCGCACCTCTCTCTTCGTTCCCTCCCTCCCTCTCTCATTCCCTCTGCTTCTCCCTCTCTCTCATTCTCACTCGCATCCACTTTCCCTCCCTGCTGTTTCCCTCTCACTGTATCTCCTCCTCGCGCTCATTCTCTCGCTCTCCTTTTTCTCTCGCTCATTCTTTCTCCTTCTTTCTCGCTCTTTGTCTTTCTTCTCCTGTTCACACCCCGCTTATTTGCCTTGTCTCTTTTCCATGTCTCGCTCTTTCTTATTGTCCCTCATATGCACATCCTGTTCTCCATTTCTCTTTCCCCTGGCTCCTCTTCTCTCTCTCTCTCTCTCTCTCTCTCTCTCTCTCTCTCTCTCTCTCTGTCTTTTTGTCTCTATTTATCTGATTCTGTCTTTCTTCTCTTTTTCACACACAGTTCTCCCTCTCTCTTTCTCTCTCTTCCTACTCATTCTATCTGTCTCTCTTCCACTGATTCTGTCTTTCTTCCTTTTTCCTTTTTCAGGCAGTACTCTCTCCCTCCCTCTCTTGCCTCTCTCTCTCTCTGTCCCCTTTCATTCTCTCTGTCTCTCTTCCTCTGATTCCATCTTTCCTTTTTCACACACAGGTCTCTCTCCCCCCTCTCTTTCTTTCTCTCTCTCTCTTTCTGTCTCTCACCCTCTCTCTCTCTCTCTCTCTCTCTGTCTCTCTCTCTCTCTCTCTCTCTCTCTCTCTCACTCTGTCCCCTCTCATTCTTTATGTCTCTCTTCCACTGATTCTGTCTTTCTTCTCTTTTTTACACACAGGTCTCTCTCCCTCTCTCTCTCCCTCTGTCCCTCTCTCTCTTCCCTCTGTCCCTCTCTCTCTTCCCGCTCATTCTCTGTCTCTTATCTTCTGATTCCACATTTCTTTTCTTTTTCACACACTCCCTCCCTTTCTGTACTTTCTCTCTCTCTCTCTCTCTCCCCCTCTCATTCTCTATGTCTCTCTTCCACTGATTCTCTTTCTTCTTATTTTTACACACAGTCCTCTCTCTCTCTCTCTCTCTCTCTCTCTCCCTCTCTCTCTCTCCCCACTCATTCTCTATGTGTCTCCTCCACTGATTCTGTCTTTCTTCCTTTCTCCTTTTTCAAGCAGTACTCTCTCTCGCTCTCTGTCCCTCTCTTGCCCCTCATTCTCTCTGTCTCTCTTCCTCTGATTGTCTTTCTCCTCTTTTTCCCACACAGCTCTCTCTCTCTCTCTCTCTCTCTCTCACTCCCTTATTTGCCTTGTCTCCTCTCCATGTGTCTCATTCTTTCTTATGGTCGCTCATACGCACGCTCCCTTCTTCCCTTTCTCGGTCTCTCTTCCTCTGATTCTGTCTTTCTTCTCTTTTTCACACACGGTTCTCTCTCTCTTTATCTCTCTCTCTCTTCTGTCAATCACACCTGCTCTCCTCTCTCTTCTCGCTGTATTCGAATGTGAAATATGATTCATTGCCCAGGGAAGCACACACACACACACACACACACACACACACACACACACACACACACAAAGTGAACTTAAAATGCTATTTGAAATGGAGTCTTTCTGACATCAAAGGATAATCCTTTATTTTCCCTGTCAAAGCTTAAAGCCTTATGTAGAAGACTAACTGCTATATGGGGCACAGAGATATAGAGTGCATTTCGCTCCCCCAACCTTCTCACTCTCTCTCTCTCTCTCTCCCTCTCTCTCCCTCTCTCTCTCCCTCTCTCTGTCTGTCTCTGTGAACCCGACTCACCTACATCATTATTTGATGGTCTGCCTCTCTTTATGCCCAGTGCAAAGCTTTCCCACTATGATTAACTTCATTTCCACTTCCTTTCAGATACGAAACAGTACCCAGTGTTTGTTGGGCACAAACCGGGAAGGAACAGCACGCAACGGCACAAGCTGGACATTCAGCTGATCGTCATAACGAACCGGACTCTTTACGTAGCTGCAAGGTCAGTTTGATCACTGCACCAGAGGCTCCAAAACCACAAGACTTCCAGAGCGCCTCGTTCTCACACGGCCCTAGCAACCAGCGCTGCTCTTCCCATTGACCGAAATACAGCTTAAACACGTATTGACATAGAGCAGCACGTCGTCAAAACATTCCCAATACACAGAGTTAATCAGCATAACCGCTCACATAGCAGTAATTATACAGCACGACCACGCAACAAAATATACGCCAGCCTTCCTCCATGGGATAATAATAACACCGGGAAAGTGAGGAAAACAGCAACCGAAATGAGGGACATATTGGCAGCTGTGAGAACGAGCAGTTTGTGGCTGATACACGAATCATCAAAAGAATAGCTGTACCCAGAAGGAGGTGTGGGATTGCAGTGCTGTTGGAAAGGAAGATAAAGGTTACCAGGATCAATAAATGATGATCAGTTTAGACTGATATGATCAATATTTATTGAGCTACACATACAGAAGTCTGTCTCTCAGTATGGCGTCGGGCCGCCATGTTTGCTAACCCAACACGCCAGATGTCTCGAAATGGAGCTGTAGAGGTTCCTAATGGTGTCCTGTGATAATCCATCCCATGCAACTTGAATATCCTCACACAGTTCCTGCAGATGGTGTGGTAGGGGTGGAGGTGGAGTGACACCAGGCCTTCTGGACAACAAACCGTTAATCTTGGTGCTGACCACGGTGCCTCCACACACCGATTCGTTGGTCGTCTCTACCAAGAAAAAAGCGGGACTCGTCACTGAAGATGACCCGCTGCCGTTCTGAGTCACTCCATGACAGTCTGGCACGACACCATTGCAGTCTGTGGCGGCACTGACGTAATGTTAAGGGCCTTCGTCGTAGCGGTCTGCGTGCATGTAGTCTTGCATTGTGCAGCCGACTGGCACTAACAGGATGTGTATGGGGTACGCAAGCTCTCTTCAACCATAGAAATGGAAGTAATGAAAAACAAAAAACTCTTTACCCTTATTTTTTTGCCCCTCATGGGGCTCGTGCAGCTGAAGCGAAGAGGTAACATTACCCAGCCATGCTACTGTATCACACTAAGCTCTGACAGCAGATAGTCGAGTGCGTCCCAGTTGCTGGCTTTTGAATACAGAAAGAAACTGGAGGCTGATGAGAGGAGAGCCTTGGGCATAGCATACACGTCCCAACATGCAGTCACTCAGCCAAGTAGATGCTCAATAGGAGATAAGGGTCCCGTGGATTGGCGAGCCATCACAAAGTGCCCGCGGATCGTCTATTGTGTAGCCGGGCATCGGGGGCCCGCTCCACGGCGGCGGGATACTGGTTTTCGCGTGTGAGATTTAGCTAATTCAGTCGTTTGTGCCTTGCCCGCAGATGGTCAGCAGATATGCGGTCCAGAAGCAGATGCTGTTTGTGAATGGCTTCAAATCATTTGGCTCGTTTTGAGCGTCCAGTGATTAAAATGCTAGCCAGCCTGACGGTGGGGCATGCAGACAAAATGCTACAAAGCTGGATTTGCGGTTTTATTTATTTATTTATTTATTCATTACTGGCAGTAACGAAGGGCAAGCAGATGCCGTAAATAGTATTTAGTGGGCGAATGGAAATATTTACCCACAGAAGAATAAATTAGGTTTTTATGGAGTCATGTGACTCATGGTATGCTAATTATAAACAACAACATACATAGTGCATATTGATAATTAATTTGGTTCACAGCTGAACTTAGATATGAAAACAGAATGTTCGGTCTGGTCGGGAATGTTATGTATACAGCTTTTTGATCCGACTTGATCCGGTTTTCGGAACAATTCCGCTTTTTTTCCCATTAAGAATGAATGGGATGGAAAACACATGCCCTTCTACTGTACTTCTGCCCGACCGACAGATACACCATCTCAGGGCAGACCCCTAGAAGGAAGTGGGAACCAAAAAGTTTTGCCCGCTAACTAGTCCTGCAGTTTTCAGATATCACCACCGTTCCAACTCTGGAACATTCGGTCTGATTGGGAACTTTGTGCTTGTATACAGCTTTTTGATCCAATTTACGTTTTCGGAAAAACTCCCAGTTTTTTTCCCATTAAGAATGAATGATGTGGAAAAGTACACGCCCATCAGCTGTACTTCTGCTCGACCGACAGACGCCATTCCACATATACAAATTCAATGTTGGTCTGACCTGCACTCGTCTGTTTGTCTTTTTCCCATCCTTGTTTCTCCCTTCGAGTCCCATTCATTTCCACCTCCTTTAACCTACAGCTTAGGGCAGATCCACAGACACACTGACCCGCACTCCTTTTGTCACATATTCATCCCTCGTTCCTCTCATACACTTAGCAACCGGCTAGCAACAAGCATCAGCTGCGCAGTCACTCTGCATTTTCTTCTCTCGTTTTCACTGAACTCATTACTCCATGAGGGTTCGTCTGTTGTGAATTCATTAAACACTTGTGTTTTGACTTTTGTGACGTACTTTAAAGCGTCACAGCTATATGTCGCCTGTTTGCAAGTGGAGGAAGTGGCTGAGTCAGTGCGCTGTTGTGGCTAAGTGGGACTGACCAGCATCCGGTGGTAATTAGGCCGTGGGCTTGAAATGTTAACATCCTAAGCAGCATGATTTCGCCCTGTGTTTATGCAGACTGGCTGGTGTCGACCAGACGCGGTGATCAGAGGTAGAGAGAGCAGACACTGCAGCTTAGCCCAGTTAAGCTCTTTCCTGGTGTCTGCCTGCTTGGACGCTTAGCAGGCCTCTATTAAGGCTACCTAACAGTGCTGCCAGTGGTCAGCGGTCCACATATATAAAACCATCCGACATGATTATTGATTAAATCACATGTTTATAGAGTTAATAACTCTTAACCACATTTCAGATCTATATAACCCTCTATGGGAACCAGGATTTAATTGGATTCCTCATAATAAGGAAATGCATCTGTTTACGTGTGGCGTCTATGAGAGCCCTGAAGCTAAACCTTTAGCCTAGCTATTGAACAGTCAGTAGGCTAGGCTAGTTAGTTCTGCCAGAAAAACTCAAAAGGCAAAAGTGATGGAAAACCACCTGAAAACATCAAAACACAAACGTAAGCTGAATCCTTTTACAGTCAGGTGGCAGGCTGCGATTGGCCGGAGAGACGAATGAATGAGTGAACTTTGCTTTGGAGTCTTCCTGGCAGAATTTGTGCTAAGGCTTAACTGACAGTTCCTTCATTGATTAGGCTAACCACAGTGGTGAAGTTTAATTTTGCACTACAACTGTATTTTTTCATCACCAGACGAATAAATAAATCATTTTGATTTAGTGCATAAGGCTCATAAAATCGCTGTGTTCAGTAATTAAATTCTTCTTCTCATTTTTCCTCGTCCGCAACTTTTGTTCACTAACTAGTCCCACGGTTTTTGAGATATTGACACCGTTCCAGCTTTGAAATGTTATGAATATTTTTCCTATTAAGAATGAATAAAGTGGAAAAGCATGTTCATCTACTGTACTTCTGTTTGAACAACCGACACCGTGTCTTATGCACTCAAGGCAGAGCCCCGAGCACAAATTCAATGTTGGTCTGACCCGCACTCGTTACTCCCATAGAGTCCCATTCATTTTCACCCCATTCAAACCCAATTGTTTCCTTTAACCCACAGCCACCAAACTGCATATACTCACTCCGGGCAGATCCCCAAACGCTAATCCACAGCCACACTGACCCGTACCCCTCTATGTGTCGTTGTTTCATCCCTCGTTCCTCCCATAGACTCCCATTCATTTTTAGCGGCACCGCTAGCAACCAGCTAGCAACAAGGTCAAGCTGCGCAATCATCTGAAAACAGCTGTCGATGAGGACAAAGCTGAAATTTTGTTCCTCGCTACAAAAATATCATGAAGACTGCCGCCCTGGGTCACCCAGTGTGTGAGGGCATTGTCCACATTCCCTCTGCCCTGTCCAAAGCTCACCATGGCAACCACTCCCACCATCCTCCATTGGGAGCCCCCCTTAGCAGGCTGTGTGAATGGGTCCATAAGGAATGCAAGTCCGGCCCCTGAGAGCCTCCTGCCTGTTGAACCAGGGTAGCTCTTGAGGTGTGAGAGCCTTCAATTCATCCGCTGGCGTCAAATCCCGTTAAAGCTCCGCTAATGATGCGGATTACGCTACCTCCACTCTCAATGCGCCCACAGCAGTTTCACCGTGCAGGAATAAGTCCCTGTGACGGGAACGGCACTGGACTCGGCCACTGTACCATACTCCATGGAGCAGCACCTGGCCTGCTGTAGCCTTATCAAATGCTGCCACATTCTTAGTGTTCCTGGTTATTACGGCCTTCGTTTCTGACTTACTAATTATCAGTAGCTTTCCCTTCAGTGCCGGACAAGCGGGGGTCAGTAAAGTACACATACTTAATTACTGAACTCGAGTACTTTTATATGGTCCCACTTTATTTTGACGTTCCTGTATAGACGATTTAGAGATGAACAAACTATCTGGTGATACTCAGTTGATTATCAACAACATTATGGCCAAGCTCAGGTTTAGTAGTAGGTGCACACTGCAAAAAGTAGACCTTGACAAGTAAAATTGTCTTTGATGTATCTTGTATATAAGTAAAAAGTAAGAACAAAAAAAAATAAAAATAAGAAGTAAAATAAGATAAAAGTAAAAAAAAATCTTATTTTTACTTGTTTTAAGTGTTTTTAGTAAGCTAATTTTTCCACTGTATTGGAAGATAAGGTGGCTCGTTTTAATCATGTTTCTTAAATTTAATAAAGTTTTTTGGTTTTACCAATATAGTGAGAAAGTTTGACTTGCTTAATTTACTGAAAATAAGTGACTAATACCTGGAATTTAAGTTACAATAAACTTATAATAAGCCTACAACAGTCTTAAAATGGAATATAGTTACTAGATATAAGATCAGTTTACTTGCCAAGATCTAACTTTTTGCAGTGTAGGTTTTGCCTTGAGGTTAGGTTTAGAGACTTTAAGCTCAGTTGCTTTTAATAGATGTTTAGTTGGTTGATAGTTGAATGTACACTGAACATCTACAAAGCAGCTACAGTGGAGCATCCAAATAAAGTGTTACTCATTTTTCAAGCAACTTTTCTTTTATTCAATACGTTTCAAAATATAACATCCTATGTTCCTTTCTGCAATATACTAAAAAAAAGTAAAAACTAGATTTTACATAATATACACTGCAAAAAAAAATATGTATCCTATATCTAGTTTATATATCTTAAAATTCTCTTTTTGAAATTGGTGTAAGCAGATTTTAAGGTTATTGTACCCTATTAACAGATATTTTTACTTCTTATAAGAAGTATACTTATACACCTCTGGCTTGTTTAAAAGTACAATTACCCTAGAATGAAAAATACCCTGAAATAAGTTATATTCATAAAAGTTAAAGCTTATAAAAATACGTTCATAATATACCTTATAATATGGAGCACTGTCAAAAATGCATCAAGCCAGTTGTACCACTCTCTTCACTTAAGTCCCTTCCTTAATATCCAGTGTTCGGTCTTAGCTTAGCAAGTGTCACTAAGGCTGGGCAACTCTGATGGTCTTTCAGATTTACAGAAATCCTGTGATGAAACTCATTCCTGATATCCAGTCATTCCTAATATCCTGGGCTGTCATTCCTGATACCCTGTCATTCCTAGACCCTGGGCAGAGGCCTTGAAATCTGGACCTTGAATCCAGTTTCCAGTCCTGGACTTTGTAATTACTGGTGGCATTGACACTGGGTGGCCCATCAGTTACATAAACAGTTCAGTTAATGACCAGTTATTACAAAACCCAGGACCTGAGACTGGAACCAGGGTCCAGATTTGAAGATGTTTGTCCAAGGGGTTTGGATGGGGAGTGAAATTCTACACTTCTCCTACAGTGAAGACTTAAAGGAGGAATGTTGGAATGATTGATCGATAGTTTGATAGTGTCATTCAGAGTTTTTGATAGAATTGGTGGTTTGATTCAAAGTTTTCCGGCTGCAATAAACAGTTTCGGTAGCATGTCAGGTATCCATAATGCATTATGAGTGCACTTATAATGCATTATGGATACCTGTCATGTTATCTATAAATCTTTAAATCAGTCACATATAAAATATACATATATAAAAGCCTTTGTAGCTGTACATAAATGGTCATAATCATGCACATAAACAGTTACACCACAATGTAATATATATACAATATACAAAGTGATATAATGTGTATATATATATATTATGTGCTTATTAACATGGACTATTTTTTTTCAGCATATATACTCTGTATTTTTAAATAAATTTATGTCATTGATCAGCTTTATGAATTAGTCCATGTTAATAGAAGCACATAATAACTTTAAATAGTTTAAAAAGTTTAAGTAAGATTGCCTTAAATAAGAATATATAACCAGAATCGATAGTTTGATACAGGGGTTTGTTAATTGATACAATATATTTTTACAGTTTCTCTGCATTTGCATTTTATGAGTAAGCAGCTAGAGATTATGCAAATGGTCACAATAATATATATATTAAAGTGATGTCACTTTGTGCCATAAAGCTTTATAATAATGTGATGTTGTGTTATGACTATCTATGTACAGTTACAAAGGCTTATGTCAAGTATTACAAAGCATTATGAATGATTTATAGGTCTCTATGAATGCAGTCATAAAGCATTATGGAGACCTGTTTCTTCATTAATGGTGCAACAAAATCACAACTTATTACCTTCAGCACTTAAGGTGGTCTATTGCAATGACTTGAATACAGTTGTATATATATTCATGGTGATGTTTCTTCATGACTGGCATTGTGGATCTTCTCCACTGATCACCACAGCCCTGGACTCTGTGAGCGGTTACCCAGACACTGTGCGACATCTCCCAGTCTAGTTATGAAGGGGTGGGTGGAAAGGAGGGTGGGGGTGGGCTTTCATTTAGATAGGTGCGGGGTGCATACTAACGAAGCCCCCCTCCCAACCCCTCTCCGTCGGAGAGGGAGATTGTTTTACAAAAGGCCACCAGATGGACCGGCACTGGCCCGCAGTCACCCCTCGAAAGAAACGGGGTGCTATGAAAACCACATTCCTCAGCACAAAGCCTCTCTGTTCAGCTGGTGGCCAGCCAAGTCCTCTTCCACCAGCCCTGCCCAAGCACAGCGCACCCTAATATCAGACCTCTCGCAGTGGACTGATACGCTGATGCCATGCTGAAGTTTCATAGCACCTCGGGCAGCGTGAACGGAACGAGACACAAAGCCGAGCGCAAGGTTTTGTTTGTTTGCTTGTGGCAGACTCCCCGAGCCTTTGTTTGCTTGTCTAGGCTGGAGCTCAGTCGCTCAGCTCGAAAGACGCTCCACTCTCACAACACTTGCTGCTCTGCAGCTGGTCAAAGAGCTGAACTTTCAAACGACGTCGCAGTTGTTCGTCTCTCTTAATGGGAAGGCCAGGGTGCCGGAGCCAGCAGGAAGCAACCGTGGACTCGGGACTGACGTGGCCACAGGTGCAGCTGGTGTTTGAACTTGTCATGTTTGCACAGTGACCGCCTCGGTTTTGTGCTGGCAGGATGTTTGCCTAACGCATCGCTGACCGCTGCGTTATCTCTTTACTTGTTGCAGAAATGTTTGAACAGAGAAGGTGTCGTAATGTGGTAGAGAATGTAGAGAGGTTGTGGTTCTGGTGGAGATCAGAGACCATATGACCTACATCATTCCTGAAGCAACATATCCTTATTGCAGTTGCACTTCCCATAAGACATTTGGGGGAAACTTTGGCTTGAAATGTTTTAAATAGCACTCAGATGTGAAATAGGGCTACGTAACCTGGCGACACGATACACGTCATGATACAGGGGTTATGATTCAGTGTATTGCGATACTGTAAATAAGGCAATATATTGCTGCTGTCCAATGAAAAACATGTCTCCCATGCGTCATTTGGACACAGCAGCTGCTGTTTACACTATGCACAAATTTCATGAGGAATGGACCAACGGAAATGGCCCAAACCCGCTTGGAAAAAAGTCTGGTTCCATTGACTTCCATTAATACTAAATGGGGTTTTTACCCTCTCCTGTAAAGTTGCCACTTTGCAGATACTTGTTTTACATTGGACAGCGACGGCATCACATTTAGGAAAACACCAATATTTGCATAGGTTTGCTAATGCTAATGTTAGCGGTGCAGTCTTATGCTACTTGTTTGCACAGGAGTGGAAGAATCTAATGGCTGAAGATAGATTAGGTTTAAGCACAACACGAAATGAACCACTGTCTGCTGCCAATCTTGGCAGGTTCATTGAAAATCAGCTCGGCCACGCATGTGACGTAAGCAGGGACGGGCCTTATTGCTGTACCTGACCGACCCAACAGCCACGATTGCAGACATTCAGTGAGCAGTGATGCCTCCATGAGTCATCCTGTTAGTGCCAGCAGCATTGGCAGACGGCTGCACAACGCAGGACTACATACACACAGACTGTTACGACGACTGTCCTTAACACCACGTCACCAAAGACTGCAATGGTGTCGTGCTAGACTGTCATGGAGTGACTCAGAATGGCAGCGGGTCATCTTCTGTGACGGGTCCCGCTTTTGTCTTGGGATATTCAAGCTGCATGGGATGAATTATCACAGGACTCTACAACTCCAAGCCGAGACGTCTGGCATGTTGCATTAGCACTTCTGTATGTGTAGCTCAATAAATATTGATCATATCAGTCTAAACTTATCATCATTTATTGTTCCTGGTGACCTTTATCTTCCTTCCCAACAGCACTGCAATCCCACACCTCCTTCTGGGTGCAGCGGTTCTTTTGATGATGAATGGCTATGACATTGTTTTCCTCAAAGAACAAAGAACCGACAAAGAAAGCAACTTTTGATGTCCACATGAGGCAAAATGTCACCTCTTCATTTCAGCTGCCCAGTCGTAAAGCTTAATGGCTCATTATGTGGCATATGGAGCAGACTTCCATGCTGAACTTTATGATCTGATGCCACGAGGCTCACCCAGTTAGCGATGTTGGATCGCGTCCTTTGCGGCCGTAATTATTCGCTAGATTGAAATTTCATTAAGGAGCTGGGAGAGAGTCAGCTGAGACGACACCTTACCTGCGCTAATTTAAATTCATTAAGAGTGGAGCTCGATCGCTCCACAGTAATACGATATAGGATCACATGGGGTTTAGCTTTCTGTAATCTAGAAGTGGTGCGTCATTGATCTCGACCGCTGCTTTCTGTGGCCGAGACGTCCAACTGCGTCTTTGAAACCACCCAAGAAGCCAACAGAGTTGGAAGTGGCTGTGTTTGTCATCAGCGTAGATCAAGCACTTTTCATTAGCCTTAAACGTAGTTACCCAGCCGTTGGTGCACGGAGGGGGTGGCCACCTTCATAACCCCAAAAAGGAGGGCATTGCACTCCCTGGGCACGGTACTAGACGATGCTAGATCATAATTCAAATCATAACCTAATCTATATAACACATAACTAATGCTTTACTCTCCTAATTGAGAGGAATGGATGACATTTGTGAGTCAGACGGGAGCTTACTAATTGACTAACATGACACTAACATGTCACATGACCTTGTTAAGCCAATAAAATGCAAGGCATTTCTTTTGACACGGACGTGAGCCAGTGGCATACTGTCGTGAGTGAAAGTTTTAAGTAGTTCGTCCCGAAAAGAGGACCAATAGGCGTCCGTCCAGGTACTGTGCCGGACGGAGAACTGGGAGTTGAGAAACCGTCCGGACTATCCGGCCTAAAACCAGACGTGTGGCCACTCTATGCATGGAAGAGGAGGCCTCAGAGAAACCACTGCCACCGTGGTCGTATCTGCTCGACCGGTTCTAATCATTTTGAGCACCGTGGAAGTGTTTAGAACACCATCATTTGTTGGCTCCAAATCAGGCCACTTTTGAGAATGCCCACCTTTTTCCCCTCAGTGTAGACCTTGGAGCGCCATTCAGCAGAGACTGTGTGAACTGTTTGAAATGTGACACATGTGTGATTAATTACCGCGCTCTGGCTGAGACTTTGGATAACATAATTCGGAAGAGTTTTTATCCAGCTGGAGATTGCCAGGCCCCAGGAACCTCGTGTAAGTGGATTCATTTCAGAAACGGCTTCTCTTCCAGACTTTATTAAATTTGGGTAATGAGAACGCTAGCCACTGTGCAGGTTGTTAGATTATAATTAAACTGAACTCTGAAGATGTCGGTGAAGGCGCCCTGATTAAAAACACATTTGCAAGTAATCTCCAACAAATTAAACAATTTACAGCACCGGGCGCGGTTCCACCATGTCCCCCCGTCTGAGACGAACGTGATACACTCCAAATATTGCTGTGTATACAGAGTGCACAGCTTTGGCAAGGGTCATTGAACCCCCCAGGTTTATGCACGCCATATGCTGGTAGTGATGGAGGTATAACCAGTTGAAACACATAAGTCCTGTCTCGCATTTTAATGAGCGTTGGTATATATTTCCTGTGGTTGAGCACCGAACTTAATTGACCTGAACAGCCCAGAATGACTTGGCACTCCCCCAGTGACCAACCTTCCTTGGAACAAAGGCAGCTTTGTGGGTGCTGGAGCACTTTGAAACCTTTGTTGCCTGTGTGTGTCTGAGGGGACGAGCAGCCTTCGCTGCCCATCAAAAGTTTGGAATGCAGATTTATGCTTTGGAAGGGTTTTCATGCTGGTACTTGTGCAAACATGTCAGGCATATTATGTCTCATGTGTATGAAGCGTCTTCCTTAATAAGATCACCGGACAAGAAAAATGAGTTACCTTGTGTGTTTAAGGCTCTTCAGGCTCCTGCAGATGGCGCTGCATGAGGATGATGGGGCTATAACTACCTGCTGGGTGTGTGTGCAACAGGATTCATAGATTGAGAAGAGGTGGTACACTGTAGTGTATAGTGGAGGGTGGCCACACGTCTGGTTTTAGGCTGGACAGTCCGGATGTTCTACTCCCAGTCCTCCATCCGGCGCAGTACCTGGACGGACACCGATTAGTCCTCTTTTCAGGATGAACTATTTCAAACGTTCCCTCACAATATGTGCCACTTCCTCACATCCATGTCAAAAGACATGCCTTGCATTTCATTGGTTTAACAAGGTCATGTGACATTGTGACTCACCTACCGGCTAACCGCAGGTCAGCTCTCTAAATGCTAGTCAATTAGTAAGCTCCGGTCTGACTCACGAATGTCATCCATTCCACCCAGTTAGGCGAGTAAAGCATCAGTTATGTGTTATATAGGTTAGGTTATGATTTTAATTCTGTTCTAGTCTCGTCTAGTATCGTGCCCGACATCACCCAGCCTCCTTTACGATGCCCTCCTTTTTGGGGTTATGAACGTCGCCACCCTAAGTGAATGTCTCGTTCCATGTGTGGAAAATGGCTCCAAAGCAGATGTTAATGATTGGCTAATAGGAGTGACTGCATTTGGGCGTGTCAAAGACCATAGTGTGAAGGAAGTAGCTGAATTTGCAGGTGTATGGAAGCGTACGGTCATACGGGTCTACTAGCAGTGGCTAAAATCCCAGTCTACAGGGAATTCTCCTTGGAATTGGACCAAATCTGGACCGACTGCTGAATTCTTTGGTGCAAGAGTGTCTGAACATTGATGTGGCCTACATCCAGAAACTTGTCCAGTCCATGCCAAACCCAATCACAGCTGTTATGGGCGCTTACACACTATGACTCATTAATTGTCTGGTGAGCTTATGAAGAGTAGTTGCCTACTTGTACTACTTATAGATTTGGTTTTCTAATGGTGATAGCACATAGGAAGTCCTTAGTCAAACAGGTTTGAGTGCTGATGGGTGCTGCCATTAAACAAGGGGATGGGGTTATTCTCATATAGCATTGTCACCATGTACTTACAGGGGTTGGACAATGAAACTGAAACACCTGTCATTTTAGTGTGGGAGGTTTCATGGCTAAATTGGACCAGCCTGGTGGCCAATCTTCATTAATTGCACATTGCACCAGTAAGAGCAGAGTGTGAAGGTTCAATTAGCAGGTAAGAGCACAGTTTTACAGTTTTGCTCAAAATATTGCAATGCACACAACATTATGGGTGACATACCAGAGTTCAAAAGAGGACAAATTGTTGGTGCACGTCTTGCTGGCGCATCTGTGACCAAGACAGCAAGTCTTTGTGATGTATCAAGAGCCACGGTATCCAGGGTAATGTCAGCATACCACCAAGAAGGACGTTTTCCTCCACCAGCATCACGTAGTGACCTGGCCACTATCCTGCAAGAAGAATGGCTTAAAATCCCTCTGACCACTGTGCAGGACTTGTATATGTCATTCCCAAGACGAACTGATGCTGTATTGGCCGCAAAAGGAGGAGGAGGCCCTACACCATACTAATAAATGATTGTGGTCTAAAACCAGGTGTTTCAGTTTCATTGTCCAACCCCTGTACATTTGTGATATTGTCATCTTCAGAGTCTGGTTAGACCGGTGTATGCTGTTGCAGCCCGACAAAGAGGCAACACACCGACTTCTCACCAATGAATTATTTCTGTCCTTTTCCTAGGGATCACATATATACCGTGGACATCGACACAGCCAACACGGAGGAGATCTTTTTCAGCAAGGTGAGCGCTCCCTGTCGAGCTGTCCTGCAGGATACGATCCTCCACTCCCCCTTAATTACCTGGCGGCACGGAAACCCAAGCGGGACTCTGGCAGGAGACGCTCCAGCGCCGTGACCCCGCTAAGCACATTATCCTATCAAGAGTCATGGCCATGCGTCATCTTTCCTAAAAAGAGGGACACGGGAAGCCAGAGATTTATGCACGTACATGTAACCGCTCTCGTTTAGCCGGCGCTCTCCTCTCCTCTCTCTCCTGTGCTCTGGAATAATAAGGCAATGAGATTGATCCAGGGCTCGGGGGCGAGTGAGATTGATTAACAAAGGGATACCATTTAGCGTCAACGTTTAATCAGTTAGCGGTTTGTAAATGTGGTTTACAGCTCACACAGGCTTCTGGAACGGGAGCTCCGTCTGACCTCCAGGCCAATAAGAGACGGCCGTGATCTGGTATAATGTGTTGTATGTCTGAGGCATCCTCAGTGTCAAGCCTAAGCAGATCACCGCTGATTCATCATCGATTTTCTTCTCAACAGAAGCTGACGTGGAAGTCCAGGCAAGCTGACGTGGATACTTGTAGGATGAAAGGGAAGCACAAGGTACCCTGACACTGATCTCTATGTCCATTTTTTTTTTTGTGCCGTGTCATAAACACAGACTCCGTTGGATGTTTAGATAACTTAATGTTTGGAAATTTAATAAAGGCTTTTAGGTCCAGGCTAATGTAGCTGTGCAATGTGATACAATGCGGAGAGTCAGGTTTCTGTAGTCATATATTTAGAGTTGTAATGGCGTAACTGCCAATGGATTTTAACCTAATGGGTTGAAATAAAGGCCAATAAAGAGGCCGAGACTGGCTCTTTTTATAGCCTGTAAGTCGAGGGGGAGAAGATCCTGGATAGGGCAGTTAAAATGTGCTAAGTACACTTATTGACAACAGAGATAAAGCACCCAGACGGAAATGTCAGACTGCTGCAAAACTCCGCATGCGGTTATGTCTCAGGCAGATATGTACACACACTCATCATCAAAAGAACAGCTGCACCCAGAAGGAGGTGTGGGATTGCAGTGCTGTTGGGAAGGAAGATAAAGGTTACCAGGAACAATAAATGATGATACATTTAGACTGATATGGGGNGGACTCGTCACTGAAGATGACCTGCTGCCATTCTGAGTCACTTCATGACAGTCTGGCACAACACCATTGCAGTCTGTGGCGACATTGACACGTTTAGCCTCGCAGCGAGGTGCAGCGATAAGGCCACAGGTGTGGTCTTATTAGACAGCTGGTCTTGCCACAAGAAGGCGTGAAAGTGCCTCTCAGAGGCTACTTTTGGGTAGTGTGCCTCTTGGTGAGAGATGAGTGACTGCTATACATGCCTCTACGACACCCTCGAAGACATTTCGACAGACTTTGAAAGGGTGTGCATCATTGGACTGAGAGAAGCAGGATGGTTGTTTCCAGCTAGCCAGCTTCACTTTCGATTGCAGTGGTGACGTGAACCAGAAACCTGGACTGCTACAGACTGGACTGGAACTGGGTTCTGTTTGGGACCTGACGACACTCGGGTTCGAGTATGGAGCCCTTGTGGTGAATGCCTCAGTCCTGCCTTTGCTGTGAAACGACACACTGCCCCGACTGCTGGTGTGATGATTCGGGGAGCCATTGCATACGACAGTCGTTCACCCCTAGCAGTGATGTGAGGGACACTAACAGCTCAGCGATATGTGCAGGACATCCTCCGCCCACATGTGTTGCCTCTCATGGCAGGGCTTCCAACTGGGATTTCTCAGCAGGATGATGCTCGACCATACACGGCATGGATTTCCCAGGAATGTCTCTGCCTGATTGCAGCCTTGCTTGGCCTGATTTATCAACAATCGAGCGTTTATGGCACCAGCTGGGACAGCATCTTCGGCAACCTGCAGGATCTACAGGCCCAGCTGCAACATCTGTGTACAAATGTGCCGCAGGATGCCCTACGGAACCTGTATGCCTCCATGTCCAACCGTATCTCATCTTGTATCCAGGCTAGAGGTAGCCCAACAGGGTGCTACAGTTTTCCCCAATGAACTTCTCCTTTCACTCTAGTACTGTAATCACTTACGTATATCATCATACTCAGTTTCATTCGACTCCAACACCTCCTTCTTGGTGCGTTATTTGTTTTTGTCATTGAGTGCAAACCAGTATTGCTTTTGAAAACTGCTGCCTTGCTCTAACCCATGCTAAGACGCTTCTGTGAAGCCCGCCTAGGCTCAAGCATCTTTCTGTGCCTGTTTTCTTCTTTCTGTAGGATGAATGCCACAATTTCATCAAGGTCCTCCTCCAGCAAAACGATGACACCTTGTTTGTATGCGGAACAAATGCTTTCAACCCGTCCTGTCGAACCTACAAGGTATTGCTCCATTCCCCATGACCTCTCTCTCTCTCCACAGCGCCCGGAATACGCAGCAGATTTGGAATGCAAACAGCTCAATAAGACTGTGACATACTGTAGCAGGAAACCCAAGGAGCCGTGGACAGTGATGGATTACCCCTGCATGAGTGATTTGCAGGTGTGGGCTGGTGCCGTTGATTCAAAGCAGAGGCGCCCAGCAGGGCACGGATGGTTTGCGTTAGCCGGCCTCGTGTTGATGCTACAATTGGTCGGACGTGAGCGCGTTCATCTTTTGTTTTGACATATTTATCGCAGAGCGGTGTCCTAGGCTAGATAACGTGTGAGAGCTTGCGCTCTCTTCGGGAAGACGAAGTTCGGAACGACACAAATGAAGGGCGCACCAGCTCAGCCTAGGAGGCCCCGTTCGGTTTTCCAAAAGAGAGATGTTCCCGCTGACATTCCTGCGCGCGCGCTATTCACCGTTTTGTGGAACACGTATTAGCGGACGACGCTAATGAACGTCTTTTCTATGCCGGATTTTTAGTCGACATGCTTGTAGTTGTCATTGAGATGTTCTCGCCACCCTCCCTTCTGCTTTGTGAGCGTTGAATGGCCTTTTTTTTGTTTGAGTCCTTTCACTGCCTGGTGTCTGGAAGACTTGCCCTTTGACCCCTGCTTTCTTTTCCCTTCCCATTTATTTTAGCTGGATTCGCAGGCATGCATGAAGTCTTTGGGTAGTGTTTACTGGGCAAAGTACACACAGAGGCCATTGTTTGTCCGAATGCGTCCTAGTCGTTTCAATAATGCCGAATACTTTTGATGCTTCTTCCAACAGCCAGAGAGATCCAAAGGGTCGTGCAATAATAACTGGCACCGCAGAAACTCCTCGGAAAACTCCAAAGAAACGGTCCAAGGTTTGTTGAAAAGAGGCAGAAGAGCCTCTGCGTTTTTGCCAGGAGCTGCAGAAGCTGCTCACAGATTTTCCCCCTGCGGATCTTTGGCCCTTGCAAGCCCCTGGGCGTGCCTGCTTGTGTGACGGCCGTACTCAGGACAGCGCATGTGTGTGTATGTGTATGTGTGTGTGTGTGTCCACCTTGGCCACCGTTCCGCCTTTCCATCCTCCCAGTGTGACGGCTCTGAAAAGGGCTTCTGTTTTGGGGCCAAACTCATCCCACATTAATCAGAGCCTCTGAGAGAGTGAGAGAGAAAGAGAGAGAGAGAGAGAGAGAGAACAGAGGAGGGGGGTCCGCTGTACAAATGTTCTACTGAACGGCAGTTCTGCTTAATACACACACACACACACACACACACATACACACATCTCCCCCTCCCGAGGGCCCATCTGTGGTGCGCTCGGCGCCGACACTCACGCACCCTGGGACCGTTCAGACAGACACCTTGGCAGCTTCGGCCCAGGCTCAGAACAGGCGAGCGCAACTTTGTGTGCTTCTCTCGGGCCTCCTGATATACGGCTGGTGTAGATTACTTCACCTGTTGCCCGGGTGGAGGTGCAGGTGATGTGGCTAAGGGCTGACCACAAGGGGGGTAAAAAAAGCTTCCCATAACCATTTCAACGAGGGAGCCTCCCTAATGCATTACGGAAGCTATAACTCTGTACATTAATGATAGGCCTTCTGGGTGTAATATGATCCACTTCCCACCGTTCACTTCACCTACTGAAGCACCTACCAGGCAGCATGAGGCTGTGCTCGGATTTCCGACCAAATTCCTCTATTTGATGTAGTTAATGAAGGTATCAGTCAAGGTCCTCCTTCAAGGGAAATCTGCAGGATGTTGGCATAACAGAGTGAAACAACAGGGTCTTTTTATGTAAGCCCCCCTTGCTGTTTGATATAGCGTTGACCTCATATATCTGGTCACTGTCAGAGAGAGTCTCTCCTGCCCGTCGAACAGGCAGGAGTAGCTCAGTGGCTTGAGTAAAGAGAGCCCTAAGGAGAACAAAGATTGTTGCCACAGTCTCGTCAACAGACCCGGGTGGCCTTTATCTACACAGCTATAGTCAAGCCAGTATATAGCTATACATAAGGGCGACTGTGCATGCATCAGATAAATAACTTGGGGATGAAAAAAACATACACGCAGCATTTTTTGTCTGTCCAGAGCACTGTAGCTACGCTTTAGCTGGAAATCTAATCATTAAAATACTTCAAATACATGAAACATCCTCCTTTATAGGTTATGAAACATGTAGATCCCTTCCACCCTATTAAATATAGAATATTCTGGAAGTCACATGTTCAGTAGAAAGTTGCAGAAGAATGAAAATACATTTTCTCCTTTTTTTTTCTTTATTTTTGATGATATTGTGATGCGATTGGCTGACAGTAATGTGGTCAATTTAATAGATAGGTAATAAATTATTAAATTTTAAAATCACTTTTAGGTAAATCATTGGAATATCCTAAATGCTGTTAACATGGGTGCCACACTGCAAGCAAATGACATCTTGTCACATAATCTAGCTTATATATCCTAAAAGTCCATTTTAAAAATTTGTTTTAAGATAATTTTAGGATGATTTAACTAATTTCCAGAAGTTGATTTTAGAAAGTCAAACTTTCTTACTAACTTTCTCTTGGCAGATCAGTTTACTTGTTTCAAACATGTTTCTTAAAATATGATACATTATCTGCTAATGTAGTTAGAAAAATGGACAGGAAAGAAGTTGAAATAATCTTAAAATTAGCTAAAAACTATTTAAAAATAAGACTTTTAAGATTTATATCCACTAGATGTAATATAAAATATTTGCTAATATAGTGAGAAAATTTGGTTTACTAAAATCAACTTAAAGAAAGAAAAAAACATGGAAATAATTGATTATTCGGATATAAATCACTCGGTTACCAAAAAACTCTGGTGTATGTATGTAGATATCAGCTTTTAAGCTTTTTTAAGCTTGAAAATGTTTTATGCATTTGCTATCTAACACTGAAGACAATAAAGATGAATATCACTGATTTAATAAACATACCTGCTTATACAAAAGACAAACAAAACTCCCAATATCTTTTTCCTGTCTAAAAAAAACCAAACCAAGGATGTGCAAGGTGGCAGCAAATACAATATAGCGAAACTAAATGAATCCAGTAAATTTAAAAATTGATCAAACAAAAATTTTAAATTTACAAACTGCAGTAATCTACAATCTGTTGCAACTAAATTACACAGAAACACATGTAACGACATCACCAACTAATCGACTCCTAAATTAGTTTGCCAACTAATAGTTGATTTTCACACCCCTTTATAGCTAAATGCATGTTTTTTTAGATTGATGGCTGGAAATAAAGAAATCAAGTTTCATTTGTCAGGATCACAAGAGCCAAATGGCAACACTGCTCATAAACCTCTAGTGCAAAGACAAGCGAGGGGCTTGCAGGCAGCCACAGGGTCAGGTCGCCGGTGTTACTAATTCCAGCATTCCTATTCATCTTTGGCTTAACACCTTTGTAAGAAATGTTAATTAGGCTCCCGGTGTCGGCTACTGATATTTCATATCCTCCAGCAGAACTTGTGCATGTGGCGAGACTTCGGCGTGACCTTTTCCAGCAGCTAGATGACAGCCCTTTCCGCCAAGGAAGAAATAGAAAAACAAAATGACCTGTTTAGAAGCCAAAAAGGGTGGCGTAAGCACTTATACGTCTTGGCAAGCTCCGGCCTTTGTGTCAGGAGCAAAGAAAGACTTTTAAAAATAGCTCCTTAAGTGAAATTCGCCCCGCGCAACAGCCCTCGCTCGGAAGGATGTCTCTAGACGCCAGTTAATATAGAAAGCCTTTGTCCGCGCAGCCGACAGGTATGATTTTTGCCCTGCTTGATGATGTCAGTAGGGCTGTTTACAGCGGCCTGCGCATTGTGGTTGTGGAGAGGTGGCGGTGGTGCTTGTTGCTTGTTGCTGCACGTTCGGGGATGACCTTTGACCTCTGTTCCTCTATCTCTAGGCGGACACAATGGATGCCCTTGGGGAGGAGATTAGCGGCATGGCCCGATGCCCATATGACGCCAAGCATGCCAACGTTGCCTTGTTTGCTGGTGAGCCACCAAATCAGCTGTCTTTACACCATCACTCACAGAAAGCGCCGGTTCGCTTACGATTGAATATTAGCCGCACGTGGAGCATTTTATAATAAGACCGTTTGGCAGCCGGCGATAAGTGCCAGACATGCCACAGCTTTTAAACAGTAATGCGGATTCTTTAGACGGCCCGGTGCTGCAAGTCTTGGAGACGCATGCCAGGAAGGCAGTCTGAGCTAGCAGATACTCATTCTCGCGACAGATTCTCTCTCTGTTTCTGGGAAGAGAGCATTGCTTGGCAGCCTTCGCCTGTGGCCGGGTTGGAAACACATGAAACTATTGTGGCATTAGAAAAAAAAAAAAGAAGAAGAAGAAAAAAAAAATGCAAAATAAGACGGAGTCCTCCCCGAAATATGGGGATTAAAAATAACTCCCTAGATGGAAAACCCAGATGAGTCATAACACCATTAGTGGCTTGGAATAAAAGGCCTTCCAATTTGAGGCCTGCAGAAGTGATTCATTCCCAATGACGGTCACACACACACACACAGTCATGCTAATTGCATTATTGCCATCATATATGTCTTGTTGAACCGGAGCAGAGCAAACATTTTGGCAGTGACTCATTAACTTTGTTCCTGTAACTGTAAGCCTGATTTTATGTCTACCGTCTGTGTGTGTGTACAAGTGTTTGTGAACACCGGGAGCTGGGATGTTTCCGCACGGTTGGTTAAGTTTTGGTTTGGGATGCTAAGCCCTGTGTGTGTGTCCTTGTGTGGTCGTTCCCGGAGAGTGGAACCTTTTGCGTATATGTTTGCAGCCAGCGCCGTGATTATGTCTCCGTCTTCTGTGCAGACGGAAAATTGTACTCTGCCACGGTCACTGACTTTCTGGCCATCGACGCCGTCATTTATCGCAGCCTAGGAGACAGCCCAACCCTGCGCACAGTCAAGCATGATTCCAAGTGGCTAAAAGGTAAGGAGAATAGAACAAGAGAAGGAGAGAAAGAAGGAGTGTGAATATGTTTTACGTAGAGAGATCTTATCGTCAGAAAGTTTGGGGCTTGGCTAAGGAACGTTTCCTCTCTTTATCCGGACTGTTGATAGAAACATGGCCTTGCGCTAGCTCAGTAGATTAAGCCCATGCTAAGTTTAGTCTTGTATTCCTGACCTTCGTTGATGTACCATCGTGGCGACGGTAGAGTTAAGGAGGAGGACTGAACCCAGACCTGTGTGTGCTCCTTTATTGCAGAGCCCTATTTTGTCCAGGCGGTGGATTACGGCGACTTCATTTACTTCTTCTTTCGGGAAATCGCCATGGAATACAACAGCATGGGGAAGGTGAGGAAGCGGCGTTCCCGACATGCCTCTTGCTTGAAAATGACGCTACTGTAGGGCATTTCCTACCTAACCATTACAGGCAGGATGTGCTTAAGGAAGCAAACAGGAAGAGGGTGTCTCAAATTTCGGGGGGGGGCAGGGGGGGCTTTCAGGGAAGGTTTGGGCCTAGCACCAAATAGGAAAACACACTCAGGATGAAGGGAATAAAAATAACATGGAGAAGTCTGCCTGAAAGCTTAGTTTGGATTCCCAAAATAGCCCCCCACCTCCACCGCCCCCCCCGGTCTACACACACACACACACACACACCACCTCCTACCTGTTGCCTATGGTAAATTGAGAACCAGGCTCTAAGGCGAATCCGTTTAATGAATCACGTCTGGAGTTTTTTGTAATTTCACAAGCTGCTGTTTGCATGCAAAGTGCTCTTTGGTCGGGGGTCTAATTGTAGTGGGAGCACCTCCTGTGAATACAGCTTTCAGCGCTTACAGTAGGGATGCATTGGAAAGATTATTGTAATTACAGTCATGCTACTCGGAGGGTAGTGCAGGGGTCTTAAGTGGTGCGCTGGAGGGCCCAAGATTTCTGAAAGGTCCAAAATGAAGGGAAAATATTTGACAGCTCCATATAAATAATTCCATGCTAATGCACTGTGTGCTGTATATTTACCACAAACTGTTTAGGCTCAGGAAGATTATCACTATTAGGTTATGAATGTGAGGAGGCTGCATGTTTACAAATGGGGAGTGTAAAAATGGTTTGATGCATTGTGATGTATTGATCTATTGAGGTGGTTTACTGATTTTGTGAACAGTATAATCGATTACAGTTGATTAATATTAATAATATTATTTAGCATATTGCTATTATCTGTATTGTACTACTAAGTGAATAGATGTATAGTAGAGCTATATATTATTATATATATTATATTAGATCTATATGAATCATTTGAAGAATGATTCATAATGAATACATTTTGATATACATATGACAAAATACCTATATAATGTTATGTTATATAATTTTATAATGATAAAATACCTTATGATACATTTCACATATACATTATATATGTATATCATTTGATTTATAATGATTCATAATGGATACATTTTGGTATATTTAGAATGAATATTATATTATAATTATATACCAAAATGTAT
This sequence comes from Semaprochilodus insignis, assembly GCA_034552555.1. NCBI lineage: Eukaryota > Metazoa > Chordata > Actinopteri > Characiformes > Prochilodontidae > Semaprochilodus > Semaprochilodus insignis. The sequence continues at coordinate 34,839 of CM067484.1, read as the reverse complement.
CCATTATGAATCATTATGAATCAAATTATATATATATATATTAGATTTTATTTAATCATTCCTCTATGTGACCTCTAATGTGAGGTCAGAGATTTACCATCAGTATCTGTGTAAATGCAGTATTTGGTCAGCATATAAGTCAGACCTGATCATTCATTGGTTGAATTCCCAGTGAGAAAGTCCAGGGACCTGTCGGAAAGTCAGGACTGCCTTTCCTTACCTGCATAACAATAGCAATAATTTGCATATTCAGTCTGAAGAGTTCCTGGGCTGAGGTTTGGCCTCTGGGGTGGTCATTTCATTGCTCAGAGAACACCAACAGCTTCTTTATAGTTGGCAAATTTGGAATTTCTCGAATTCATTTTTATTTGGTTGTATTTCTCAGTAACGTCTTCACAGCTACACATTCCTGATACACATTTGAAAGTTATGTTGACTTCTCACAGTGGACAGCAGACATCTGTTTAATATTTCATATCTAAAGCAGGTAAATGGTTACAGATTTGGTGACGTGCGAGGTCCGCTGTGGTTGTTGAGAGTCCGATTTCCTCTATTTTCTCTGTTTCTTTAATAACGTTTTGCGGATTCTTGCTTTTCCACTTATTTCCCCTTGACGTTCCACTTTCCTCATACCAGTGGGTTATCTTAAATCTAATCTCAGAAATATCTCCTGAAAAACAAACAACTGAACCCGTAGGAACCCAGAGCCATTTGGCCTTAAAGGAGAATGATAAGGGGTCGGTTATAAGACTATAAAAGATCAGTCTTGTTGTGACAAAGAGGTCACATGGCATCTTCTGAAACTATTTTAGGGCCAAATTGTGGGTTACATATATCTTAGCAGCCATTTCGGAACTTGTATTTGATCATTTGGTTCTAGAAATGTGGCCAGAATGGGTTCTATGTAATATAAAACATGTTCTCAAAGCATTAGAACTGGTAAATGGGTTTAGAACAGACCTTATAGACACAGAACACACGCTTAGCTGGTTGGGTCTCATGCACTAACCAAGCTCACTGCCATTCTGTAAATGAGGTCACATGTCCACAAATTCACAAACTGTCATGTGACTGCATCCAGGGTGTTCAGTATAGGTCACTTAGGGACTCCATGAGTTTAAGTGTAGGTTAAAGCTGATAATAATGAACTTCCCAGACTTTGTAAGGCCTCTTATGGGTTAGTAGCTGCTTTTGACTGGAAATTAAAATATCAAATAATGTTTTTTTTTTTTAATCAGTATCAAATTATTTCTTTTGATCAGTATCATTTTTTTGACTGGATATTAAATCAAAAAGCATCTCTGCCTTTTGTGCAGTACTGTGTGTGTATTAACTTTGTACAGCGTGCCCCTTTTGGGGACTTCCGAGAGTGTCGTATTAGCAAAACAACAGGTGGTTCAGTGTCTGCATCCCTCATTTCGTACCAGGTGGTGTTCCCGCGAGTGGCCCGGGTATGTAAGAACGATCGCGGAGGCTCGCAGCGCGTGCTGGAGAAGCAATGGACGTCTTTCCTGAAGGCGCGGCTCAACTGCTCCATCCCTGGAGACTCGCACTTCTACTTCAACATCCTGCAGGCCGTCACCGACGTCATCCACGTCAATGGGCGAGATGTGGTCATGGCCACCTTCTCCACGCCGTACAACAGGTACGCCCATACTAGTTACCAAACCTGGTGATTCCTTGCCCCCCCCTCCAACACATAGTACGGGGTGCAGTATTCCGAGGGGAAAGTTTTCTGATTTATCAATAATGAATGGAGAATAGGCTCGGCAGCTAATTTCTTTATCTAAATTGGAATCGTGGAGCTCGGCGTATTTTACAATTCCCACGTTATGGAGGTTTAAGGAGATAAACCAATTGCTTGTGACAGTGCAATTGAGCCTGCTTAATGGGCATTAAATTCAGCCAAGCTACTAAGAAATTTCAATGAGGGTTTCAGTAAGGGCCATATTCAAAGTTAATCAAAGCGTAGAGAATGAGCTTCTATTGACTAGAAGTTCCAGCTGTCCAATGGGGACGTATTAGTCATCGGTTCTGACCGAGCGCTCTGACAACACGCCAGTGCTGCCTCGCCGACTGGGTATTTCTGGCTCGTTACTGAGATTTACGGGTTTTCAGCCATAGGGGTTAACAGAATCCCGTCTCTGTAGCTGTTACAATTATGTCCTTGTATGCTCTTCTCCTGCTGTATTCCTGATAGACTGGCTGTTAACAGAGGACGCTGAAGAGAACGAGTGATTCAGAGTTTTGTTATGTACACAGTGGTGGGTAACTGCGGGCAAATTACTGTACTTCTTCTTGGCTCTGCTCTAGCATTCCAGGCTCGGCCGTCTGCGCCTACGACATGGCGGACATTGCCACGGCCTTCACGGGCCGCTTCAAAGAACAGAAGTCTCCTGATTCCACCTGGACGCCTGTGCCTGAGGACAAAGTGCCCAAGCCCAGGTATCCATCAGTGCCTTCATCCCCTGCACATCATTTACATTTATAGGAAGCTCACTGGACAAAAAATGGGTCACCTTGTGTGTTTAAGGTGGTAGTAACTTCAGGCTCCTGCAGATGGCGCTGCACGAGGATGATGGGGTTATAAATCCATGCTGGGTGTGAGTGACAGGATCCATAGATTGGGAAGAGGTGGTACAGTGCAGTGAATGTCTCGTTCCATGTGTGGAAAATGGCTCCAGAGCAGATGTTAATGATTGGCTAAAAGGAGTGACTGCATTTGGGTGTGCCAAAGACCATAGTGTGAAGGAAGCAGCTGAATCTGCAGGTGTATGGAAGCATACGGTCATACGGGTCTACCAGCAGTGGCTAAAATCCCAGTCTACAGGGAATTCTCCTCGGAATTGTGCCAGGGAAGGCATCCACCAAATCTGGCCCAACAGACCAATTCTTTGATGCAAGAGTGTCTGAACATTGATGTGGCTACATCCAGATACTTGTCCAGTACACGCCAAATCCAATCACAGCTGTTACTGGTGCTCGTGGTGCTGCAAAGGCCAGCTTATGTGCAGAGCATCACTTTCTCCAGGCACAGCGAAATTCCCCCTGGAACAACAACACAGGCACTGTGCACTTTCGTGGATATAATTAGCACTGGTCTTTAGGATTCTGTGACATGGCACCGACCACACTTATGAATATTTGCAGATGACTTAGGGAGGCATTATGTATACCTTATGAATGAATCATGGCCACCTTGGGTAATGCTCTTTGAAAAACACGCTACCTTGCCACCAGAGAAAGAGAGAGAGAGAGAGCGTGTGCATATCAGCAAATGAGGCATGAGCTCATTTTCCAGATGGCTGACTAATTTTCCAAAAGCACCAGCCAGCCTGGTCAATCTTTGTCCCCCGTACCCCTAATTATCACACCAAGGAGCTAGCCACAGTCCCCCCCGAAAAAGCCCTTTAAGAGCAAGGATCTCGGGAAGACGATTCCAAGCCGCTTCCAGCCCTCCATATGGTTTTGTCGTCATGTCGAGCGCGACAAGGGTATCGGCGGCGCTGATTAGCATAAAATTATGTGTTTGCGGGAAACAAGGTCAGGTGTTAATGAGAGCGAAGGCACGCGCTCTGTTTTTATGTAATTTTTATTTTGCCTCTACGTGCCGCGAGTGTGCTAACAGATGAGAAGGTTTACTCGTTTGCTGGAGCGTGCTGTTCTTTCATCGTGAGGAAGAGGCGCCATGTGTTGCTTGTGTATTCAAAACAGCTCTTAGTCAGGCACGGTAGCCGACTGGCATGAACTACGGCAAAGTGAACCTGACAGGAGCCTTTTATTAAATCCAAACCTTTGCTGGAGGATCCTGGTTCTTCTTTAGCTTCCCCTCTGGAATGCTGTGATTCGTCTAGATCAAGTCTTCTTTCCTGTTGTACCGCATGCAAGCTCACCAGACAAAAAGTTAGTGGTAGTAACTTCAGGCTCCTGCAGAGGATGACGGAGCTATAAATACCTGTGGGGTGTGAGTGACGGGATCCGTAGATTGGGAAGAGGTGCTACGGTGCAGGGAATGTCTCGTTCCATGTGTGGAAAATGGCTCCAGAGCAGATGTTAATGATTGGCTAAAAGGAGTGACTGCATTTGGGCGTGCCAAAGACCATAGTGTGAAGGAAGTAGCTGAATCTGCAGGTGTATGGAAGCGTACGGTCATACAGGTCTACCAGCAGGGGCTAAAATCCCAGTCTACAGGGAATTCTCCTCGGAATTGTGCCAGGGAAGGCATCCACCAAATCTGGCCCAACTGACCAAATCTGTGATGCAAGAGTGTCTGAACGTTGATGTGGCCTACATCCAGAAACTTGTCCAGTACAAGCCAAATCCAATGACAGCTGTTGTTGGTGCTTGTGGAGGAGTTACGCTATTAGGTACGTTTAAGTCACAGGGGATTCGTTTTTGGTCTGGTGAGTTTATGTCAAGCACCAAGTGATCTTTTCCCTCTCTCTCCCTGATATCTTCCACACTAACACTCCTCAGGGAAGTCTGTGTACACTTGTTAAAGTAATCCAGAATTACTTGAACACACATTCCTGCATCACATCTCTCTCGTCTCCTCTCTTCTCCTTTCATATTGTAGTCTGTGCTGTTCAACACAGATTTGCAAGGATGAATGAAAATTGCTGGATAATTTGTTTCTGCT
>CM067484.1:12148-25510 GCA_034552555.1 Semaprochilodus insignis | reverse complement strand
GAATGAAGGAAGGAAGGAAGGAAGGAAGGAAGGAAGGAAGGAAGGAAGGAAGGAAGTGATGAATGAAGGAAGGAAGGAAGGAAAGAATGAATTGATGAATGAATGAATGAATGAAGTGATGGATGGATGAATGAAGGAAGGAAGGACGGAAGGAAGTGATGAATGAATGAATGAAGGAAGGAAGGAAGTGATGAATGAATGAAGGAAGGAAGGAAGGAAAGAATGAATTGATGAACGAATGAATGAATGAATGAATGAAGGTAGGAAGGAAGGAAGGAAGTGATGAATGAAGGAAGGAAGGAAGGAAAGAATGAATTGATGGATGAATGAATGAATGAAGTGATGGATGGATGGATGAAGGAAGGAAGGAAGTGATGAATGAATGGCTGGATGAATGAATGAAGGAAGGAAGGAATGAATTGACGAATGAACGAATGAATGAATGAATGAAGGAAGGAAGGAAGGAAGGAAGGATGGAAGGAAGGAAGGAATGAATTGATGAATGAATGAATGAATGAATGAATGAAGGAAGTTGATCGGACATAGTACCCAGATTTTGTTCTGTTAACTTACGTGAACTTTCTTACAGCATTAAAGCCGTTTGTGTTTCACAGCGTCCGAGCAGCGTAAGAGAAGGAGATTACGGGCTTGTGAGATTGTGTCTAATATGCTCTTATCCCATTGTGCCCTGTAGATCGCCGGCGATTGACGGTAGTAGCGCATTGTGGGTGGGTGGTGGAGGCGGCAGGCAAACGAAAGCCGCTTAGCCATGCCACTTTACTGCGCCATCAGCGCACCATGTAAGCTCGTTTTCAGATAGAAACGAGAGCCACGGATACTGACCCGGAGAGAGGGTTCTCCCTTCTGCAGCTCCCTTCTCCAAATAACCCAGTTCAGCGCAGCGGGTCATGTGGTGACACCACACGGAAGCCTGCTTAAATCAGAGGAAATAAACTTTCTGCTCTGGAACTCATAAACTGACTTTGTTCCTGCTGAACATGAATCGCATTCCTGTAAATCCTGTAAATGTTAAAATAACAACAGCTAAATCTTTCTGTGAAGTCAGCCAATAGGTTTTTCCTCTACTGTTATTGTAGCCTATTATTATAAACCTATTAATATCAATAAAAGTTTTTTTTTATATTTTATATATTAATATTTAACTTTGATTTAACCACAATGTCAAAATCATGTTGGTGATGTCTCGGCCACACGTGTGATGTAAGCAAGGACGGGCCTTATTGCTGTACCTGACCCAACAGACACGACTGCAGACATTCAGGTCAAGCAGTGATGTCCTCCATGAGTCATCCTGTTAGTGCCAGCACCATTGGCAGACAGCTGGACAACGCAGGACTACATGCATGCAGACCGTTATGCTGACTGCCCTTAACACCACATCAGTGGTGACCCGCTGCCATTCTGAGTCACTCCATGACAGTCTGGCACGACACCATTGCAGTCTTTGGTGACGTTGACGTTGTCGTAATGGTCTGCGTGCATGTAGTCCTGCGTGCATGTAGTCCTGCGTAAAGCAGTCGTCTGCCAATGGTGCTGGCACTAACAGGATGACTCATGGAGGCATCACTGCTCACTGAATGTCTGCAATCATGGCCGTTGGGTCAGTCAGGTACAGCGATAAGGCCCGTCCTTGCTTACATCACATGCACGGCTGAGCGTGAAACGTGAATCATTAGCATGTCTCACGATGTCAAACCTACCCGCCAAGTTTCATTCCTGTGGGTTGATTCCTTCTGGCTGCAGCTTTTTGCGCAGCTACTCTTTTGATGATGAGTGCATGAAGTCTCAATGAACCTATTCGCTCATTTGCATTAATGTGCCTCAACACAACTCGTCCAACTGACAGTTTGCTTGCTGCAACAAGTGTGAGTGTGAAATCTATCAGCCGTCAGCTTAAATAATTGCGATTAGACGATTATGCAATAATTGCGACAGGGCCAAATACAACACATTTAGACTGATACGATCATGGACTACACAATAAAAGACAACATCCTAAAACTATTTGTATAGAAGTCTATGAGACATGTTTTCTGACATGCCGGGAATCTACCGGTGATTCACAATACTCACTCATACCTACTGTAATATCATTATGCTGAAATATGTATCCCATAATGATTCATCTCTAATGATATGTGTGGATTAATGGTTCCTATTCAGCATGGTAATTGGCGCTCATTTTGGCAAGGGACCCGGCCATTTGCGATGCCGAATCGTGGCCAAGTCAAATTCAGGCACTAAGCACCCCCTCAAATAGATTCATTTAGTATCTGGGGCAAGGGGGGCTGGGGTATCTGTTTCACCAATAACCGAGCTGACTGTTTTTCAGCTGCAGGAAGTGAGCTGGAAACCGAATCTGGAGTAAGCCTTTATCTTAGCTCTACCCTGAAGGGAAGATGTTTCAATTCGGGTGTTTCTTTTTCTAACAAATTAGAACAATGGAGTCCATTTTCCGACAGTAGAGAGGATGTTCCTGTCAGGCAGGCACAACTCATTGGACTGTTTTAAGAAAGAAGAATCAAAGTCGCTCACAGGCAGAAAAGGGGATAGAGCGGGAGAGGACCACCCGGCGTCTGTAGCCCCTGATATCTTTAACACTGACTCTCTTCAGCCAGTAGGTTTTTGCTCTCCTGTTGTTGTAGCCTGTTATTATATATTATTATGGGACTTTGTTCATGTTTCCTTGTGTGTGTCATGATCATAGTTGCACCCAAAAGGGAATCAACCGACAGGAATGAAACTTGGTGGGTAGGTTTGACATGTGACGTAAGCAAGGACGGGCCTTATCGCTGTACCTGACTGACCCAACAGCCACGATTGCAGACATTCGGCGAGCAGTGATGCCCTATATGAGTCCTGTTAGTCCCAGCACCATTGGCGGACAGCTGTGCGATGCAGGTCAACATGCACGCAGGCCCCTACGACGACTGTCCTTAACACCACGTCAGAGTCGCCACAGACTGCAATGGTGTTGTGCCAGACTGTCATGGAGCGACTCAGAATGTTAGTGACGAGTCCTGCTTTTGTCTTGGTGGAGACGACCAACGAATCCATGTGTGGAGGTTCTGTGGTCAGCACCAAGATGAACGTTTTGTTGCCACAGATGGAAATGGCGGTCACTATCGTTTCACTATCGTTTCGGCGACTTCCTTAACACCACGTCACCGTCACCAAAGACTGCAATGGTGTCATGCCAGACTGTCATGGAGTGACTCAGAATGTTAGTGACGAGTCCCGCTTTTGTCTTGGTGGAGACGACCAACGAATCAGTGTGTGGAGGCACCGTGGTTAGCACCAAGATAAACGCCTTGCTGCCTCAGACAGAAAAGGGGGATAGAGCGGGAGGGGACCACCCGGCGTCTCAAGTCCTTGATATCTTTTAGACTAACACTCTTCATCGAGGCCTGTGCAAATTTGCCCAAGTAGCGTTTCTGTAGCGTGTGCCTCTCTCATCTTCTCCTGGCTCATGTTTTAATACGGTAGACGGAGCCGTAAAGGCTCGAGAGATTTGCAGAGATGAAAGAAAATTCCTGGATAATTTATTTGTCTTAGCGTTTTCATCCCGCCAGTTTTAATTACCTTGAAAGTGTATTTGCATACTGATTTGAAAATTATACATACATTTGATTAACACCAAGATAAGCATGGTAATTGGAGCGCCAGGCGCCGGATAGCGCTCTAATTTCTTTAGCGTGAGCGGAGCTGAGCGTTTCTTAAATCAGGGAGATTTCATTATGTGACTGCTGTCTCATGCTTCTCTCTCTTCCCCACTCTCTCCTTTTCCATCTCTCTCGTCCCTACAGATATCGGCTCACCCGCATAGCGGTGGACAACGCGGCCGGGCCCCATCGCAACCACACGGTTGTTTTCCTGGGCTCAGAGAGGGGCATCATCCTCAAGTTTCTGGCTAAAATGAGCAGCGGCTTCCTAAACGACAGCCTGTTCCTGGAGGAGCTGAGCATCTACAACCCAGAGAAGTGTGTATTCCATTACACCCCCCCACTCACCCCGCAATCCCGACCACGCTCCCGAGCCCCGGCCCTGCTGAAGAACGCTACTCTATCATTTAAAAGAGTTTTATCAGGTTACAGCCCCTCGAGTGCGGTGAGCAAATTAAAGAGAGCGCAGTGGAACTTCTGCCGCTGGGCCGTCGCCGCAAGGCCCGGCCTAACGAATGCTGAATGATTAAAGAATGCAGGGCGGTTTGAAGAGGGGTTCGGATGAGGGTCTCAAAGCCCAGCCGAGATCCCCCTCTCTTTCTAAGATGAAATGGGGAGGTTTGGACCGCGCCGCTGTGGGATAAACAGAGACACCCAGGCCAAAGCAAATACCCAGATGAAAGCTGCAGTCAGACACAGCTAGCTGCTGGTGGACGGGGGGCTTTTAAGGAGACCGTTGCCGTTGTTAGCCACTGAGCTGTGTCATGTGACAAAGCGTGGAGTAGGAGTGCAAGCGAGTCCTGCCACACAGCGTGGCACGGGCAGAGCATTCTCTGGCCCCAGGCCACGTGGCTTAGCTTTAGCGGTTAGCGTAAGTGACTTTACAGGGAAGGATCAGAGAAAAGATGCCTGCCGCACATTACATAGGGTAGATGGACCGTAAGCCTTAATTGAGGGCTCTAATGCATGGGCTGGGGGGGGGGGGGCAACCTTCATGAAGCTGGAATTAAAGCCACCCTTTAGATCTGTGGAGCACAGGATTAGAGTGAAGCGCCGTGCCCTTTCGAGCAGTGACACAGAGATACTCTTAAGGGGCATCAAGCAAACTGATAACTAATACATAAGCATTTTAGAATGATCACATGGCAAAATGAACCGTGCTATTACAAAGAGAGTTAAACGAGTAGTTTGGCCAATGATTAATGATGAGGCTGATGGTACTACCATACTAACGTATGGCATCCTATTGGGTATAAAGATGGGCAAAAGTCCAGGCCTCAAGATACTGCCTCTGTTTTAGCTATGTGAAGTCTGTTTGTCTGTTTTCATAGACGATATCATGCGACACACGTCAGTCAGAAACCACATTACTAGATTACAGTTCTGTTTGATCATGTAGGCATTCGGTTTGCATGGTGTTACCATGTTGGGTTATAAGTTTGCATTAGCGGGCTGCATTTGCTTCAGTGCAATGCTAAAAGACACCAAACCTGTCCTGCCTGATCGCCTACATTTTTGGCCAAGGGGAAAACTTGTAGCTGTACAATTCCCTTCACTTGTGGGGTTCCCATCTACCTGTTTTGTGTGAATATGAAGAGGAATAGAAAAATGTGGCTGGAAAAGCCAGAAATCTGACCAAATGGCAAAATATTACCCCCGGCAAAAAGCAAATTAGGCTTGGATGAGGTGGAAAAGTTGGTTTATCCATAGAGGTGAGATACGAAAGTTGCTATGTCTGATCTGTCTGACAATAACAAATACAGGGGCAGATAAATCATTGGTTGTATCTCAAACCGGATACATGGTACTAATTAGTATGTCAAATTAATATGCTGCTTTATTGTTTGCTGCAGTAATTATAATTGAGACATCAGCATCAATGCTATATCTGGACTGACAGTCCCTTGTTAAGCAGGCCACTACCCAGTCCGTGCAGGGCCTATTTGAGCTACAGCTGTGTACAATTGACAAAAGACTGAGAGCTAAAAAAGGATGAACGGTTTGAATTCCTTTACATACAGCAAGTAGGACTCTTATATGTGACGTTGTCTTTGGGAATTCACACAAATGAGCCCCCTGTGACTGAAACGTAGCACGTAATACCTCCACAAGCACCAGCTGTGACTGGATTGGGCATGGACTGGACATGCTTCTGGATGCAGGCCACATCTATGTTCAGCCACCCTTGCGTCAAAGAATAGGTCCAGATTTGGTGGATGGCTTCCCTGGCGTTTTACTGGTTGTTCCAGGTAGTCCCACAGGTGGATTCAAGTCTGGGGATTTTGCAGGCCAGTCCAGATGTGTGAATGTTTTGAATGTTCATCATGCCAATCAGTCACATTAGCAGCCCTGTGAACACGGGAATTGTCGTCTTGGAATACAGGGATAGGAATGTTCTCTTCCTCGGTAAGATGATGAGCGAAAGGCAAAACCTGGCTGCCCAGCAGCTCAATGTAGGCACCTCAACCGAAGGACCAACGTAATTAAAACACTCCCAGAACATCACAGAGGGGACTCATTCTTTGTCAGGGGGACCTTATATTTCACATGTGAAGTGTGTCAAGCCCACATGTGTTTACCACAAGTGATTTTCTCCCTGAACTGAATTCTGGTCTTGTTCCTTTAGGTGCAGCATTGACGGCGTAGATGATAAGCGCATTATCAGCATGCAGATCGACAGCAAGAGCCACTCTCTCTTCGTGGCGTTCACATCTTGTGTGGTCAAGGTTCCACTCTCACGGTGTGAGCGACATGGGAAGTGCAAAAAGTGAGTTCTGAAGCCTGCGTACCAGCTTATTCTGTCAGGTTAACAGAGGCTTTCCTTACTCATGAGAAAAGATGTCAGACCTGTACTCTATCAGTAGATACTGGGGGAGATATCAGTGAGCGCAGTAATCCTGGTTAACCCTTAGGAGTCTAGAGTTAGTGTTGTTTGTCTAAGCATTTGTAGTGCATTGCTCAATTACAGTAAGTGCTTACATAGACGTAATGAATTACATTTCAGTATTGGCAGGTTTCAGTGTGCTCCTTTAGACTGAACAGACAAAACTAAAAGTCTCCTACTTGCAAAGACATTTGTAGTGTCCATATGCACTCATCATCAAAAGAATAGTTGCACCCAGAAGGAATCAACTGACAGAGATGAGACTTGGTGGGTAGGTTTGACATTGTGAGACATGCGTATGATTCAAGTTTCACGCTCGGTCATGCACATGTGACGTAAGCAAGGACTGCCCTTATTGCTGTACCTGACTGACCCAACAGTGAGCAGTGATGTCCTCCATGAGTCGTCCTGTTAGTGCCAACACCATTGGCAGATGGCTGCACGACGCAGGACTACATGCACACAGACTGTTGCGACGACTGTCCTTAACACCACGTAAACGTCACCAAAGACTGCAACAATGTCGTGCCAGACTGTCATGGAGTGACTCAGAATGGCAGCGGGTCACCTTCAGTGACGAGTCCAGCTTTTGTCTTGGTGGAGACGACCAACGAATCCGTGTGTGGAGGCACCGTGTAGTTTGTTGTCATGCGTCACACGTCCAGAAGGCCTGGTGTCACTCCACCCCCACCCCTACCGCACCATCTGCAGGAACTGTGTGAGAATATTCAAGCTGCATGGGATGGATTATCACAGGACACCGTTAGGAACCTCTACAACTCCATACCGAGACGTCTGGCTTGTTGAGTTAGCAAATATGGAGGCCTGACGCCATACTGAGAGACACTACTTCTGTATGTGTAGCTCAGTAAATATTGATCACATCAGTCTAAATTGATCATCATTTATTGTTCCTGGTAACCTTTATCTTCCTTCCCAACAGCACTGCAATCCCGCACCTCCTTCTGGGTGCAGCTGTACTGTAGATGATGAGTACATGTTGGGTATGAAAGCTACCATTCAGCATTGACAGGTTTGAATGTGCACCTCCAGTTTTTTTCCCACTAAGGAAAAATAGAAGAATGTGTTTCCTGCACAACAAGACTGTACAGACAAAACTAAAAGTCTTCTACATGCAAAGACTTACATGGGAACCATATATGTTTGGCATGAAAGTTCAGGATTTCCATCAACAGAATTTCTTTCAGTGAGCAGCAAATAACCCATACAGGGGTCAAAGATCTCCTGATAAACCAGGTGTGTCTGTCCTTGCGCAGGTCCTGCATTGCCTCCAGGGACCCATACTGCGGCTGGGTGTCAGAGGGAGCCTGCAGAGAAGTCGTCACCAGCACAAAGTATGTTGATCCCTCCCCATTCGCCAGCTGCTGCTGCAGCCGCTGCTGGCTGGCTCGCAGCGGGATGACCTAAGTCCACCCACTGCTTTTTCAGACCTTTCCACACGTGCTCTTTTGCAGCTTCGCCTAATTGCGGTTAGCTTTGGGTTTATCCACCTCCCCCCAAACCCCACCCTCCACCACCCTCATGCTTGCTTCTCATGGATGAGGCTGAAGGAAAAGCTGATGGAAGGAACAGGAGAGATGTATTGACTCTTTTGAGGGGTGGGTGGGTTGGAGGGGGGTGGGAGCGGGGAGCAGGGGGGACACGCACTATAATTTATAGCTGTATTTACTGTGCTGTGGCGGGTTTGCTTGCTGAGCAAACATCATATGGCATTTCTGGGGGCAGAAAATCATGCATTTCGCAGATGAAGTCATTATTACGGGAGCAGGAGACTTTTTGATGTTAAGCGAATGTGATCCCCGCTAAGCCATTGGGTCATTGCATGCTGTTTTTTTTTTCTTTTTTTTTTTCTTTTCTTCTTTTTTCTATCCTGTTATTATTTCCAAAGCCTTGACTGCTCTGATTGAGCTTTCCACTTTGGAAATTGAGTAGACAGAAGCATTAAGAGGTTAGATGACCTCACTGCTGCTGCACAGTGTTTCTAAAGGGACTGAGGGGAGGATTACGCGGTTATGATCTGTTGGGTTTTGTGGTGAGCGATTGAGAGGCATTTGGCTCGACACTTTGTGCAGCGTTTAATGAAAAGCACCGGTACAAAACAGGCCCCAGAGAGAAAGAGCTGAAAGTTCACGCTGTCTTGCTCTTCGGATTGTACAGCTTGAAATAACCTACAAAGAGGGATTGGCATGCGTTTCTTTGTGCTCTGTTGTGTGTAGCCGAGTGCAAGAGGTAAACCTTCTGTCTGCTCACTAAAGACTGCAGTATGTTAGGAAGAGTCTATTCTCTGTACGCTGCACTCCGGCGTTACATAAAGTTGGGTGTACTTGGAGATGCTGAGTCAATTTGACATCCAGACATCGTATATCACTGATGGACCGTGTCTCGATTCACGGAATACAATCTTTGGGTGAACTGATCACCCCTAAAAAATGAAAACTCTCTCTTTCTGTCTTCGCCGCACTTGAAAATGACTTGTCCAGACGAATGTATCATTTCTTTTTTGTGATAGTTTGGAAAGTTTTTTTTTTCTCCCCCCACTTCCACACATGGCCCTGCTGGGAGCTACGAGATGTGGCTCTGTCAACTGTGACAACCCAGAATGTAATCTCTTTGACGGTTAGGCTGTCTCCTCTGATTGCATGGCTGAACGTCTGTCAGGAATAGCAGGCTCAGCCTGACACAAGACAATGGAAGCCCTTACGATAACAGCGCGCTCAATTCCTCAGCGCCTTGTCTGTGTCCCCTTTACTTGCGATTGCATTAAGACTTCTAGAGGAGAATTGTTCTTGTTGGTACCCTTTGGAAAAGTTGGAAAGAAACCCCCTTAAACTCAGAGAACTTGCTGGAAAACCCAGATTTCCCACCATCTCTCTCATAAGAGACTGTTTTAGTTAGTAGTCTCATTGGAACTTTTCAGGTCAGTCTTACCCTACGTTCACACTAGCAGGTGACAGGTCACTTACGCCACCCCAAGTTTGTCACTTGTGGGTGTGTTTGAGGCTGCTCACGTTGTCGCATGTGGGCGTGCACAAATGTCCAGGATACACTCACCTTCAAAAGACCAGTTGCAGCACAAATAGTTGCACCCAGATTAAATCAACCCACAGGAGTGAAACTTGGTGGGTAGGTTAGACATCATGAGGCATGCAAATGAATCAAGTTTCACGCTCGGCCGCGAGGACTGGTCTTATCGCTGTACCTGACTGACCCAACAGCCACGATTGCAGACAACTGGCAAGCAGTGATGTCCTCCGTGAGTTCCATTGGCAGACGGCTGCACGACGCAGGACTACCATCACACTGTTCAGAATTAGAACAAATGCTGGTAGGAACAAAAAGTTCAGGGAGCAGAAGCTGGGGACCTCGAACACTCGGGTCTACAATTGCTCCAAAGAATCTGATGGAGCCAGATTTGCTGCTTGTTGCTAAATCACGCCTACAAATCGCTGACTCCGATAGGAAGTGGTCAGTCGCTTGTCGCTCTGTTGCCTGCACGTGGGTTAGGAGTTAGTCGCATTTCCTGCATCCAGATGATCCCAGACACATTCACTGATGTTCAGATCTGGGCTCTGGGGTGCTCAGTCCATTGCTCTGAGAACACCAGCCGAGTCTTTATTTGATTTGCAGATGTTCTTCTTGTTTGTCTATTTCCTTTTCTCAGTCACTTCTTAACAGCTTTACAGACCCGTAGTATAGAGTTTTCCTCTTTCAGTGTAGACTTCCATTGCCTGTTAGCTATATAAGCTCAGAGACTAAAGAAGCAAATAACAAGTTTCTGATGGACTACATTTGTGGTAGGGGGGAAATCATTTGGATTTGATTGCTTTAAACCACAAGGCCCCACATGTGGACTCACATTTCGGTTGCTTATAACAATATCACTTTCTCATTAGTTTCATAGTAAGCTCACCAGTGACTGAAACGTACCTTGTAATACCTCCACAAGCACGAATAACAGCTGTGATTGGATTTGGCATGGACTGGACAAGTTTCTGGATGTAGGCCACATCAATGTTCAGACACTCTAGCATCAAAGGATTGGTCAGTTGGGCCAGATTTTGGTACTTTGGCATTTTACTGGCTGTTCCAGGTAGCCCCACAGATTTCCAAGAGAACTCAAATCTGGAGATTTTGCAGGCCAGTCCAGATGTGTGAATGCTCCTGAATGTTCATCATGCCGATCAGTCACATTCGCAGCCGGAGAATTGTCATCTTGGAATACAGGGATAGGAATGTTATGTTCCTCGGTAACGTGATGATGATGAGCAAAAGGCAAAGCCTGGTTGTCCAGGAGCTCAGTGTAGGCACTGTGGTTCAACTTTACTGTCACCTCAACCAAAGAACCCGTTTCCACATACTTAACCCCCGCCCCCCCCACCCGAACATCACAGAGAGGACTAATTGTTTGTCCGGGGAGCTTAGTTCCTGTATTCATAGGAACTTCATAAGCATTTATGAAGCTACTGAAGCTACTGTAACCAAAGTCAAATTCCTTGTATGTGTGAACATACTTGGCAAATAAAGCTTGATTCTGATTCTGATTTATTCATAAGCATCACAAACTTACCTGGATGTTTTTTCAGACTAACTTTGGCTAATATTAATTATGTACCCATACCGTCCCATCGAACCACCTGGGCTAGAAGTCATTGAGTCCCAGTGCAAAATGGAGGTCGCGCACCCAGGGCTTAGCCGTGCTCATCCTCACGCAGGCCGCTCGGAGCCAGCAGGGCCGCAGCCGCTCACCACCGTGTGTCTTGTCTCTGTTGATTATGCAGATGGTCATTCGAGCAGGACGTGGAGCAGGGCAACACAGATGGACTGGGAGACTGCCAAAGTAAGCAAAGGCCTCCTCTCTCTGCTACTCTCGCTCTGTTCTCCTTTTCTCCCTCCTGTTTATCTGGGCTCAGCCTCACAAGCTTGTCCTTCAGCTGCAGCAGCACACTGGACACAGAGGCCAGGCCTCGCCGTAGCACCACACACAGAGGGGGTTTCAGTGCGGCCTATTCAGCAGACTACACTGAGCCCTGTTCTGAATTGTCTGCATTGGTTTCTTGCATCGTTTTAGCTGCTGTGAATAGTGAAAAGCGGAAAGCTAATTAGCCTTCAAGGTGTGATTATCTCCTGTGCAGAGTAATGAAAGGTTTGGTTGCTGTAAAGAGATGTTCTTATTAATTATAAATGCCTTCCCTTTTTAATATTAGAAACAAGTGTTAACATATTAGAGCATGCATATTTCATAATGAAATGGATATGAAATGAAGAGCGAATCCCATTTTCATACATTAACACATTTCTCCTTTTGCTTTTTCAGACTCCTTTGTGGCTCTGAATGGTAAGTGACATAAGTCAGAGGCAATCGCATAACAGCACATTTTATCCCTCTGTCTTATTAAGGAATTCTATCAGTTTCTCTCCATTTAGTCTCTAATTTCAAAGTCCTTCTATTCCTTTCACTCTCCACGTTAGCCAGAGACTTACTTCAGGTCTAATGTCTTTTCCTTTGATGCCTTTTTACATGTTTTCAGACCTTCAGCCCACTCATCAGGGTCACCAAGTTTCCCAAAACTCATCACGTGGTCAGTTTTGCTATTCTATTTGAGCTCTTCCCTGCCTAGTACAGTAGTCTGTAGCAGCTCAACTCCTAAGAGTCCTGAACCCACCCCCCGCAAACTTAACTGGACTTGAGTGAACGTCCACCACCCCTCCCCAAGCAGCCAAATGCCCAGTGCTGTGATCACAACCAGAACTAAGTGGTGGTCTGACCCACTACATTCAGCTTAAATCAGTAAAACAAAAAAAAAAACACAATAAAAAAAAAGAAAAAAATTCATAGAAAACACTTGCAATTTAAATCGCAACTCCAAACTTGACTACACTAGAACTAAGTGGTGGTCTGATTCATTACATTCAGCATTAAGGCTTTAAATCAGTAAAAAGAAAAACACCAGAAATTGCTAAATCGAAATTGCTACTTGACTAGACTTGAGCGAAAGCAGCCAAATGCCCGGTGCTGTGACATCACCACCAGAACTAAGTGGTGGTCTGATTCACTACATTCAGCATTATGGTTTTAAATCATTAAAAAAAAAAAACACAAGAAAAAAAAAGAAAAATTAAAAACAATTTAAAAAAAAGAAAACAATTCATAGAAAACACTCAATTTAAATCGCAATTGCAACCTTCACTAGACTTGAGCGAAAGCAGCCAAATGCCCGGTGCTGTGACATCACAACCACAAGTGGTAGTCTTTAAATGAGAATAACTGCTCATTCTGGACTTCTTGGCCAAAAAAGCATGGACCTCATTGTATAGACAACAATCGCAATTTAGATCACTATCGCAATATTGGCAAGAAAAATTGCAAGTAGATATTTCAACCAAATTGTTCAGCTCCAGCCTGTTCTCAATACAACGGTCTTAAAACCTGCAGACATGCTTTCAAATATTGTGTTTTCTAAGCCAGTCACTCACGGTAATGAGCTGGCGCTGTCTGCCCGTTCTCGGTTTTATACTGAAATCATAATTTGCAAGAGTGCAATTTACCAATTGCAAAAGCTGCTATTTTTATCATAGAGTACCTTGCAAGTTGTAAGTGTAAACCTGATAACACAGTTTGTGTATTGCAAGCAACCAACCAAATGCCTGGTGCTGTGACATCACAACCACCACTAAGTGGTAGTATAGCTGCTTATTCTGGTCTTCTTGGCCAAAAAAAAGGAAAACAATTTATAGAAAACAATTGCAATTTAAATTGCAATCACAAAATTGGAA
>CM067484.1:0-11895 GCA_034552555.1 Semaprochilodus insignis | reverse complement strand
ATTGCAAGCACAAAATTGGATGCTAACACAGAGTTTGTGAATTCAGTGTGGAAACCAGTCGCTCTTGTTAATGAGCTTGCGCTGTCTGCCTCTTCTAGGACCCAAATATTCATTCTGGTCTTCTTGGCCAAAAAAAGCGAAAGCAATTTATTGAAAACAATCGCAATTTAAATCGCAAACTTGACTAGACTTGAGTGAACGTCTCACCATCCCTCCACCTCCTGCCACAACCCCCCCCCCCCCCCTCGTCTATTCTCTGCAAGCCTTCACTGGTCCCATTGATTCGCCCTGACCTTTGATTTCCTAATTGGATGGATCTAGCTGGTTAATAGAAGGCGGCTTTGTGGGTTAGAGACGTAGCCAAATGCAAATGATGGAAGCTGTTTACAGAGGCTAAACAGCAGCTTGTTCTCCAAAGCTCCTCTAGAAATTATTCATGAAATACAATCCAGGCAAAAGTGGGGCGCAGCATCGACCGCGCACAGACACACAAACGCAACACACACGCGTACGCACATAGATACATGCACACACAAACTCTCACGCAACCGTATTTGTAAACGCACATGCCCTCGCTAAACTCACTCCACTGGGCACAGAAACACCCGCACACACACACACATACACTTCTCAGTGCTGTATGATTGATACTGTTCCTTCTGGTACAGCAGGGAATGCTAAACAGTTCTGATTGGTGGGAGGTGGTGAGAACGCTTGCCTCTGCGACCTACATATCACATTAGTAATCATGCTATTTAGGAAAAGGTCTGATTATCACTCACATGTAGGACCAAAATAGGAATCCCGATCCTCGGCTTTGCTTCCTCTCTGCATTTTCTTCTTCTTCACTCATCAAACATCACCAAACATGCGGTCTGATGTGGACAAACGGGCTCAGAGTACTGCCAGTGGCTACTTTGGCACTGGACACTTGGGCCACCAAGCCAACAGAATGGAGAATCTGTGGTCAGAATTGACCACATGGATGGTACATAGATTTTATTGACCATAACCAGAGCATATCTCAGGAGCGAAAGTCCCCCACGTTCACTTTCATATTTCATTCATTATGCCAGTCAAACCAGGTAATGACATGAAGGGAAGCATCATTTTTCACTGTGCAGTCAGCCAGATTTTTTACCCCACCCCTTGCTGACCCACCTCCATCCTCATCAAGCTTAGATCAATCCGCCCTGCGGGTTTGTTACTGGGATTGCAGAAGAGCACTGTGTTGTGACGGCACTCATGTTGAAAGCTGCAGACGTGCTTTCAAATTTTGTGTTTTCTAAACCAGTCACTCCCAGTAATGAGCTTGTGCTGTCTGCCTGTTCTAGGACTCAAACATTGGTTTTATACTGAAATCATAATTTGCAAGAGTGCAGTTTACCAATTGCAAAAGCTGCAATTTTTAAGTTAGACCAAGCAACCAAATGCCCTGTGTTGTGACATGACAACCGCAACTAAGTGGTGGTCCGATGCACCACATCCAGCATAAAACTGCTTATTCAATTGCAAAACAATAAACAATTAAAACAATTGCAATTTAGATCGCAATGTTGGTCAGAAAATTGCAATTCGATATTTCATCCAAATTGTTCAGTCCCAGCCTGTTGTGGAAACCAGCAACGTTCTCGACAGAACAGTGTGGAAAGCTGCAGACGTGCTTCCAAATATTGGGTTTTCTAAACCAGTCGCTCCCAGTAAGGAGCTGGCCCTGTCTGCCTGTTCTGGGCTCAAACATCGCTTTTTATACTGAGTGCAATTTACCAGTTGCGAAAGTAACCAGGAAATGAGTTAGACCAAGGAACCAAATTCCTTGTGCTGGTATGACATCACAACCACAACTAAGTGGTAGTTTGACAAACTACATTTGGTGTTAAAGCTTTAATTCAGTAAAGCTGCTCTTGCTGGTCTACCTGGCCAAAAAAGCATGAACCTTAATTTATAGAAAACTATCACAATAATTTCTGACAATCACAATGTTGGTCAGAAATATCGCAATCACATATGTTGACAAAATCGTTCAGCTGTTGTGGAAACAGACATGGAACAGGACTTTTTGTTCTTTATTCATAATCCAGCTAACAAAATCTTACCTTCCATTTTTTCTAAGCTTTATAATTTGTTCTTTTCTGTTCATAATAATCTTAATCTGATACGTCCTTCGAATTGTCAAGTGATTGCGCAGGTTAAGCTTGTTGCTAGCCAGCTGCTAAAAATAATTATGAGTCTATGGGAGGAATGATAACTGAATAAAGGACACATAGAGGAGTGTGAGTCAGTATGGTTGTGGATTAGAGTTTGGGGATCTGCCCTGAGTGAGTACATGCAGTTTGGTGGGAAAATAACAGGGTTTGAAAGGGAAAATGAATGGGACTCTATGGGCGAAACGAGTGATGGGGAAAAAAAGACAAACAGATGAGTGCATGTCAGACCAAAATTGAATTTGTGTTCAGAGGTGCACTCTGACATAGTGAATGTGAGGCAGTGTCTGTCAGTCGAGCAGAGGTACAGTAGATGGGTGTGCAGTTTTGCACCCCATTCATTCTTAATAGGAAAAAAAATGTTTCTAGGAAAACGGTACGCCAGATCTAAAACCTGTATAGAAGCACACCATTCCTGGTCAGACTGAACATTCCGGAGTTGGAACGGTATAGATATCAAGAAGATGGGCGACAGTTGTGCTGAAAATGGATAACAAAAGTGTTTGACTTTGCTAAATGCTTGGAATTCTGGAAAGTGGTGTGCCAATCATGTTAGTTATTGTGGTTATTATTCATGTTACAGTTGTCACATAGCAACAAAATATGCGGTCAGGTCTCTGTCTGACCAAACCGGCTCTAGATGTCTAGATTAAGATGGAAAATTATTATTATTATTATTATTATTATTATTATTATTATTATTAATGGTAGCTATTTATAAAGATATTGTAAGTGTATAAATACAGATTTCCTCTAACAAGCTGATGCGTATGTTACATTAGCTGACAGAGAAAATGCAATGGGATATTAATGTATTATGTTCCAAATAGCTCAATTTCACACACACACACACACACAAATCTGTCGGCGTTGTTTACGGCTTGAAAATGTATCGCCTCATTCCTCATTCAGTTTAACTAGTTAAAGGGTTGCGCAAGTTGGCATTTTAGAGATTATTTATTTTTTGCCACGGAGCTCCAGCCCTCAGTCCTGCATGTGTGTCATCAGCCTCCGTGGCTCTTCCCCTGGCCGTGGAGAATGAATTATAAAATAGCTCTGTCACACTAATCGCTCAGCCTCCGGCGCTTTCTTAAATAAATCATTTTAATGATTGCCACTGGGAGACCGCGAGGCTGTTGTGCATGATAGACCAATGGCAAACAGCGACGGCAGCTCCGCAACTCTCCGCGCACACATGCGAAGGTTGAGTTTATTGCTTAATTAAGATGCATGGTGATTACAGTCATGGAGAAACAAGGTGTTTTGGGGGGTATCTTAAGCGACAGCTGATCTACCTGTGCAACCCACGAAGAAGGGCAGATGTCAGTATCTCTGTGCACGAAGAAAAGAAGGGCCAGTTATCAGCACCTGCCTTTTTGTTTGTTGCCCAGCGTGTAACGTTTATTAAATATTGCTTTTTATGCATGCGAGAGATTAAAATGAGAGATGAATGACTTGTGCTATCTTAACAGCCTGTCATAATTTGTTGAGCATACTGTCAGCGCATCGGGGGGACCAAAAAAAGCTTATTCTGACTGAGAGCACGGGTGTGAATGCAGGCAGCCTTTGGAGTATAACCAGGGCCACTGATACGAGCGAGGCCATTCATGTCTCCATGCCCTGTGTGATAAGGCAAGCTCACCCCAGGTGTCTCCCAGAGAGAGAGCAGATCTGTCAGGGCCCCGTGTTGCAAAATGTGGCCACAATGACGGGTTCCTCCAAGGCAGCTGCCCTCTCCGTCAGAGACTGCAAGGTCACGGCCCTCATGAGGCCAGGCTGGAGCCATGCCGGAGCAACACATGGGCATAACTCAGGCCGTCATTCAGCTCGAGCGCTGGGAGCTGGAGTAGTAGCGAAATGCTCACACTCTTTCGTCCAGCATGTTTGACCAAGACTAAATCTATCCTGGCTATAATGCTCATACGCTGTGATTTAAAAGTTTGGAATCACTGGTGAAGAACATTATAATCTAGACATCGAAAATTATTTTAGGTGCTTTTTGCACCTTTTTAGTGTTGCTAAAAATGATTGGGAGCTTATGGGAAGAACGAGGGATGAGTAAACAACACATAGAGGAGTGAGCATCAGTATGGCTGTGGATTAGCGTTTAGGGATCTGCCCTGAGTGAGTACATGCAGTTTGGTGGCTGTAGGTTAAAGGAAACAATAGGCTATGGGTCGGGCCAAAAATGAATGGGACTCTATGGGAGGAAGGAGGGATGGGGAAAAAAAAAAAGACAAACAGACAAGTGAGGGTCAGACCAACACTGAATTCGTCCTTGGGGGTCTGCCCTGAGATAGTGTATGTGAGATTGTGTCTGTCGGTCGAGCAGAAGTACAGTAGATCGGCATGTACTTTTCAACCCTATTCATTCTTAATGGAAAAAAATTCGGAATTTTATGTCGTTTTTTTTTTCTTCCCCAAAAACCATAAGTCAGATCAAAAAGCTGTGTAAAGCACATCATTCCCAAACTGACGACACATTCTAAAGTTGGTGATATCTTGGAAACTGCAGAAAAATGTAATTTATGGTAATTTATGGTAATGATCGTCAAGTTTTCAGCCCTGGGATATGATCAGTTTTCCAATGCATGGCATTACGGATCATTCTTGATGTTATACAGATTTCCCAGTTACTATAGAATTATGCCCAGCTTAATGGCTTTCTACAAATGATTTGAAACCCATGAAGTACTAGCATAATATGAGGGTCATATATCTATAATTTTCCAGAATTGATTGTATAGCATTAAAGTAACAAGTGATTCCGAGCTTTTGAACAGTAGTGTAGTTTGCTTGGCGCAGCAGCATAGATAGCACTGAAAGGGATCTGCGGGGGGAGTATGTGTAGCTGGTCCCCCCAAAAAAGGCATCTTGTTATCATGGGCGGCCCAGCCGGACCATCCAGCATACTGCAGTAGAGAGTGTGTTAACTTGTTCTGTGCTCGGCAGGCCACCCCTCCTCCACCTTTCTCAGCACTGCCCAGCCCCCAGCCAGTGGGCCGCTGGGACAGGGCCGCATGGTCGAGCCCAAGGAGTCGCCCCTGCCCACCGATAAGAGGGACCCTTATATCGCAGTGCCCTCTCTAACCCAGCAGGAGTCTACGGGTAAGCCTTGGAATGGACCATTTTCTGTGGCGGGGGGGAGCGGGGAGGGAGATTTACAGTAGTTGCTGCTTCCAGCTGACCAGCCTGAGACGTAGTTGCGAGCGTAACAAATTGCCATGCTCCTGGAAGAGAGAGATTTATTTAACAAAGACTGTACCGTCCCCCCCGAGTGGGAGAAGGGGGGATGTAATATCCAGGCTATCGCCAACGAAAGAAGAAGATTGCACTGTATTTATTTCCCCTGCACATGATGGCCCCATCTTTATCTTGGCTCCGTGACACGACATTGAACGCCCTTTCCAGGCGATATGAATGCACAGGCTCTTTCAAGGTTGGTCTCCAACTGCCACGTGTAACGAAGCTAGCGACAAGTGCAGCACGGTTATGATGTTCGGTCGATCGATGGGATGTTGTAAACTCTATGAGGCCAAGCCTGGAAATGGCTCTAGGTAAACTTCTTAGGAGAAACCGTGCTTAATTGGTATTGATTATCAGAGATGCCCACAATTAGCATGTCCCTGCTCGCCTGCTGAGGTAAGTGAGTGCTGATTTGTATGCAGGAGCTTCTTGTTTAATGTCTCTCTCTTTCGGGATTCTTGGCCTCAAAGATCCAGCTTCAAAATATCAGTCTGTCCGGCTTGCAAGTACACTGTGGACCGGGAGGAGGTGCATTTCTGCACTCTCAAAGAAATCCAGAATCCAAAATCAATCACTTAATGCGCATACAGTACCAGTCAAAAGTTCTTTACTGTAGAATAGAAGTGAAGACACCAAACTATAAAATAGCACTCATGGAATTATACAGTCCACCTTAAAAATCTCCAAAATGGAGCTTTACAGGAGGATGAACCAGCTTTCTTAACCTGCAGTGGAGGCTGATAGAACAAGGTTTATTTCTAAGCAGGTTTGGAGCAATTCTATTGGTCGGTCCATCATGAATATTCACTAAACTGAAAGGAGAACTAGAGCTTTTACACTGTGCAAAAAAATATACACAGTCGAGTCACATTATTATGACCACTTCCTACTTTCGACCGCGGCAGCCATAGCTCATGAAGGAGGTCACGTTTTCATGGCATTCTCTGGGCCCACTCATCCATGTGGAAGCCACTCTCAACCGATTTGGGAATGAATCCATCCTTGCGGATCACAAACACCTGTACATGCTGATCATCTTTCCTGGGGCGGATGGGATCTTCCAGCAAGACGATGCGACACACGACTAGGAATGAAATGTCCCACATTGGCTGGAAGAGCATTACATTTACATTTACAGCATTTAGCAGACGCTCTTATCCAGAGCGACTTACAACCGTGCTTAGTGTTCCGTTGGATAATATTCCAGCTAGTACAGCATGACTAAGACTTCCAACTACTACCCTGGACCCCCAATTCCCCAGACTTGAACCCAATTGAGCATCTGTGGGACCACCTTGTTTGTTGTGTTCGCTCTATGGATCCTCCCACGTTCACCCTCCAGCAGCTGTGGGATACACTGCAGTCAGCATGGCTCCAGATACCTGTGAAAACCTACCAGGACCTTACTGAGTCACTCCCTAGCTGAGTCTAGCTGCTGTCCGTGCTGCACACGGAGGTTACTCTGGATATTAACTAGGTAGTCATAATAATGTGGTTTGACTATATATGTAAATATTAGAGGTGTAGATACGGAGAAATATCATACTGTGGTACATCAAAAGTATATGTGGTATATCAGGATATGTACTGGTTCAGACTCTCATCAGTTGGAGCTGTTAAGTGTAGGACTGTGAAGATCAGTTTAGATGGTTGTTTCTAAAACTGGTACTGTGTGTAAGGGGTCCTAATGAATTGCATGAATTGCAGTAAATTAAGTGAATCAAAGGAAATATCCAGTATTTCATGAGGCATATTTTAAAATACGTATTTCGGCCTTTTAACAGTTTCAAACTCGAGTAAAACAGAATGCACTTGTCCCGTCCACACCATTAAAGGCGCTGCTAAATTTTAGCGTGTATTGTTTGGTCACTCAGGCATGAGGAAATATATTTTCCCTCATTCGGTCGATGGAAGCAGTACACCTGTTGAACGTACACAATGGTGGCAGAGATAAGGCATGCTTATTTGGCATCACTGCAATGTTGCTGCCTCCATTGCCAATACCCAGTGCTGACACCCAGATCACTGGTATAGGCAAAGGGGCCCATTTCTGGATAGAGCTTCTTATTGCTGTTGTTCCTTTTCTTTTTATTGCTTTATTATTATTATTATTATTATTATTATTATTATTATTATACGCTGCCTGTTAATGTCAACGAGTTAGGCATTAGATCTGCTCATCTAAGTGAGTAATTCTGATGTTTTGCTGTGTTTCGGTTTCTCGCTCTTGCATGGCATTTGACTTCACTGCTTCGCTTCTGGCGACTTCTTTTGCAATAACAACTGTGTTCTTCACTGCTTAACATGTTAACAGCACTTTCTCATGAGTTCTCACACAGCCCCCTTCCCTCCTGTGGACGTATCTGTGGTGTGATGTGTTTTGTCGTCGCTTTCAAAGTGACCAATGTACTCTGAAAACAGAGAGTGGATGTACACGCTACTAAGCCGTGTTCTAAAATGACCATTAGGAAATGAATCCTAATAGAAAGCACTGCGGAATTTGGCCGTACGTGAATATCTATCTAGCGTGAGCCAATTTGCCCGGCGTGGTCATTTTCGGAGCTTTCGTACTGCTGTTATATCACGGTGCCATGGCGCGTTAGCGTAACGCTGAGGAAATGTGAATTTGATGAATATTCAAAGAGGAATATTTATGAGTTCGCTCCAGTCCCACCGCACCAAAGCTGGCTGGTGGCAACATTTTTTCGCAGTACATTTGAGCACTGTGTGTCTGGTCTCCTCTATTTGTCTGTCTGTGTGTGTGTGTGAGAGATCCCACCGCCACCACTCCCCCCTCCACCACCACCACCACCAAATCCCAACACACACACACAGTGACTCACACACACAATCCTCCCCATCCTATCTGCACCTCCGCCATCTGCTGCCATTGTGAGTAGTCTCCCTTCCACAGGACCTTTCATCTCCCCAGATGGAACGTTCCAAGGCTGTACCTTAATGTAGCCACAACCTATTACTAACCCTAATCTACTGTACAGCGCACCCTCTTTCTTCCCAAATGGAGTCGTATCTCTTTTTCCCTCGTCTGGGGAATGGATTCTGTCAGCCCCTTGCCTTCCCTCCACCTCTCTCTCTCCCTCCCTCCCTCTCTTTCTCTCCCTCTCTCTCCCTCTCTCTCTTTTTTCCTCTCCCACCCTGTTCTTCTCCGGCTGCTCCCCTCCCCTCCACTCCCTTCCAATCCCCTCCCCTCCCCCCCTTCAACCTGTGGCTGTCTCTATGTGCCTCTCGAATTTATAGGTCAATTACAAAGGCAATATAGACACCCAGAGAAAGCAGGCTTTCTGGGGCTTCTCGGTCTATATTCCAAGTCGCGTTGTCATAACTGCACGGTATGTACGCTCACCATCGGCGCTAGCCCGATTTACTCCTCCTCGGCTGGGTGGACATGAGGTCTGACATGCGATAGCGCGGGAGGGATCAAGTGTGAAGCCTGCAGAAAGTTCCACCTTCCGGATAATGACATGTCTAGATAAGCGCCACCCTCTGATTTGGTTTCTTTGTTCTGTGAATTAAAGAGTCTTTTTTTTCTTTCTCCTCTGGAGGTTGGATTTCAGCCAGCGTGTACATTTCCTAATGGTGTTTCTTCAGGCTCCTTGGCCTCTGACTTGAAATCAGAGGAGAAGTGAGCTTCTATTATGGGACGGTTAACATGTTATAGCACTTTTGACCCAGCTTTACAACAGGGACCTCCATCATATTGACAGTTATGTAGAGATAAGTGTCTGGACTGGATTGCTGTTTTCAGCTACCTGTGCCTTAATGACATTTAAATGAGAGCCTTTCTGATTTAAGACTTGCGTTTATTCGAGGCAGCGTGTGATTTAAGGCTTAGCTCGGCTCTCTTTGCGAAGCTGGGAGTTTTCCCTCATAAACCTGACTTACTGGAGCTCTTTATATAGGCTTTTTTTTATGGACAGTGGCAGTCAAAAATTTGGACACACCCAGCTAAATGGATGTAGTTGGTGATCTTAAAGGCTCTACAGGCTTAACAGCTCCAACTGATGAGAGTCTGAACCAGTACATATCCTGATATACCACATATACTCTTGATGTATTATATATCAAGGTGATATCATCACCTGTAATATACACAGTAACAGTCAAAAGTTTAGAGACGGCTCCTCATAGCAGGTTCCCCTTCTGTTTATCTTAATGCTTTACTGTAGAATAAAAGTGAAGACACCGAACTATAAAATAGCACTCATGGAATATGGAAATAAAAATCAATAATCTTAAAATGAGCTTACAACAATCTCAGAATTAGTGTATGTGTATGTACAGTTATGGACAATGGAGTGATAAGAAAATACAGATATAACAAGTATAAATATAATACACACGCAGAGAACATTCAATACCAGTCAGAAATATTAGAGGTGGAGATATGGAGAAATATCATACTGTGGTACATCAAGAGTATATGTGGTATATGAGGATATGTACTGGTTCAGACTCTCATCAGTTGGACCTGTTAAGTGTAAGACTGTACAGTCTGTAAGAGCAACATCCATTTAGGGATGTGTCCAAACTTTTGACTGGTAGTGTATGTTTTTCTGCACAGTGTAAAAGCTCCTGTTTCAGTTTAGTGAATATTCATGATGGACCGACCAATAGAATTGCTCCAAACCTGCTTAGAAATAAACCTTGTTCTATATCAGCCTCCACTGCAGGTGAAGAAAGCTGTTTCATCCTCCTATAAAGGTCCATTTTGGAGGGTTTTAAGGTGGACTGCATAATTCCATCCGGGCTATTTGATAGTTTGATGTCTTCACTTTTAGTCTACAGAAAAGCAGTAAGATAAACAGAAGGAGAACCTGATATGAGGAGCCTAAAAAAAGTCTAAACTTTTGACCGGTAGTGCATATCTCTTGTGTACAGACCTCCGTGGCTAGAAATCCAAGGCATGACATTCTATAATATTTGCTATGATTGGCATCTATAACTCCCATGCAGATAGGACGCAATATAAATGCCAGCACGGCTGTTTATACGCCGCACAGCGTGACATTTTCTGAGAGCGGGAATGTGCACTCTTGTGAACAATGTCACGTGCGCGTCAGAGCTGTGAATGAAAGATCCCCACACAGTGGCATATGCCAGGCTTAAACCGTAAATATTATGAAGGCGCATATGATGGCCTCAATCGGGATGCAGTAGACAAAGGCTTTTTAGAACATCTCCATAGATCTAGGGCAGACGCATAATCAGCCATTCATGACCCTGACAGCAACAGCGCAATTACACGTGTGAGGGGGGGAAAGCAGAGGAGAGAAAGTGCTCTGTGAGAACGTCAGAAAGGCACCATTGCTTTTTGAAAGGAGTGAAACTTTATGGGGTTACTGAGACGGAAACTGGAAAGCGGCAACCGTGATGAAATGAATGAGCTGTTGTTAGCGAGTTGCGTCTACCGAAATTGTACCAGAGAGCTTATTAAAGGCAGTTACACATTAGTGTACTTTTATTCATACGGACTGGAAAAAAAGAAATCATCTTTTTGTTGCTTAATGATGACAGACGTCACGCATTACTCATTCCTACTGTAGCTCGGGACTGCAGATGATGAAATGCTTAGACCTTTTGCTTGGTTCATCACGTAGGCTTATCTAAGCTCCGGACAAAAAAATGGAGTGACTGAAACGTACCTAATAGCTTGTAATACCTCCACAAGCACCAGTAACAGCTGTGACTGGATTTGGCATGTACTGGACAAGTTTCTGGATGTAGCCACATCAATGTTCTGACACTCTTACATCAAAGAATTGCGCAGTCGGGCCGGATTTGGTGGATGCCTTCCCTGGCACAATTCTGAGGAGAATTCCCTGTAGACTGGGATTTTAGCCACTGCTGGTAGACCCGTATGACCATATGCTTCCATACACCTGCAGATTCAGCTACTTCCTTCACACTATGGTCTTTGGCACGCCCAAATGCAGCCTCTCCTTTTAGCCAATCATTAACATCTGCTTTGGAGCCATTTTCCACACATGGAACGAGACATTCACTGCACTGTAGCACCTCTTCTCAATCTATGGATCCCGTCACTCACACCCCGCAGGTATTTATAGCCCCATCATCCTCGTGCATGCATCCTCGTGGAACCTGAAGTTACTACCACCTTAAACACGAAAGGTGACTCATTTTTGGTCCGATGAGCCAAACATGGCTCTATCAGTCTGGTATATGAAGCTAAGTGAGGCTGTCCCTGACCACTGAATGAAGTGGAGAGCGTGCTCCAGGTGGCACCGTGCCACAGTGGACAGTGCTGTCGCCTCCCGCGTGAAGGGTCTGGGTTCGATTACTGGGTGGAGCATCCAGGGTCATGTCTGCA
Source organism: Semaprochilodus insignis (assembly GCA_034552555.1). NCBI lineage: Eukaryota > Metazoa > Chordata > Actinopteri > Characiformes > Prochilodontidae > Semaprochilodus > Semaprochilodus insignis. The sequence goes on along the minus strand of CM067484.1, from coordinate 96 downwards.
TGGGTTCCCTCATTCAGTCCAAAGACATGCTGTCAGACTGACTGGAGACGCTAAATTGCCCCCAGGTGTAAATCTGTATGTCTGGGGTGTACCCTG
>CM067483.1:35052751-35070730 GCA_034552555.1 Semaprochilodus insignis | reverse complement strand
GTGCTCTGGTAGACTGGACCTGGCTGGGCGGTGTTGGGGTTCATGCTCTGATAGACTGGATCTGACTGGCTGGGGTTGGGGTTCATGCTCTGGCAGGCTGGATTTGACTGGCTGGTGCTGGGGTTCATGCTCTGGTAGACTGGATCCGATTGGCTGGTGCTGGGGTTCATGCTCTGGTAGACTGGATCTGACTGGCTGGTGCTGGGATGTCCATTCAGGTTGGCTAATTTTGACTTTTTTGTCTTCGGGTTTACACGCTGGTAGATTGGATCTGCTGGTTGGAGACTGGTGGTAACACTCTGATAGGCTGACTCTGAGTCTGGTTCGGTGATGTCAGGGTTCCCACTCATGTAGACTGGATTGATTATGATGGAGTAGTCATTATCAGGTGGATCACTTTGATCATTGGTTCCGTCCTATACAAATCAACTCAATATAAATTTCAGAGCAGCGATAAGAGTATCCCAAATCAAGACCAAAGAGTTAAGATAAACAGTCTACGTTATTTACTTACCTCATGTCTTCTGGAATTCCTTTGCGGTGTAATCGAGCTATGAGCATCTGGAAGGAAAGTACAAAACATAAAGTATTTATCCTTGATTATATTTATTGATTGTGGCGTGGAGGTATGTGTTAAAATATAAAAGTATACAATCTGTTAATGTACCTATTCTCTTCAGTCGTTTGCAGTAGAGCACTAGAACACTGAGAGTGATTCCTAAGACCACCAGTGAAGCGCACACATACAGAATGATGAAATCTGGAATTGAAGATTAGAAAGGTTCAGCTCACTTGAACTTGAAATTACTTCTTTAGAGAAATTTAAAGACAGGGATGAAAACTGTTCATTTCGGAGTTTTGACTGTGTTGGTAGCGCGCCTCTGGGGGCGGGGGGTGGGGTGGTTGAGATGGTATGAGGGATGGTGTGGAGAGAGGTTTGAGCGGCTCATAGCCAAACATCCCTCAAATTTGGGGCCAACCAGACAAACCCATGATGGTAATGCACAACCAGGGGTGGGAATGATGTGGTGTGGTTAGGGGAGTTGTTGCTGTTTGAAATGAAACTGGCACAAGCCTTCAAGTTTCTCATTATCATTTCATCACAAAGACTAAAGACTTATAAATAAACACTAGTCAGTTCAAAGACTGCATAAAGAACACTAGAAGCAAATCCTGCAAGTGAACGTTCCTGTATCCTGTATCCCTCATTTGTATTCTTCTGGAGCAAAGTTATAAAAGATACAAAGTCATTAAGATACCTACTCATATCTGAAGATGGAGGCAGTTGTGTGGGCTCGTAAATCACTAAGGTATTAATGGACAGTGTTGGAGTGTACTGGGAGGCATCACTGTGATCAAATGATTCTGAAAGATGAAAAATAAAGAACATGAATTAATTTATATGAAAATATGAAATGGGTCGGTTTTCTACTGAATAAGGTTTCAGCGGTTTCCCAAGTTTTTTTTTTCTTCAAAAAGTTTTTTTCTTCTTGGCAGGAAGATTGGAACCCTACACGTTTGATGCTAACCAATCATTCACATTCTTCACATGAGAGTTCATAGGTCGTCAGCGAGAAGGGTCAGGAAACCGTTAATCATGGCTATGGTGGAGCTGTATGTGGCACTAGCTGTTTTGTGTTGAGAAAAAAAAAAGAAAAGAAAGTAAAAATGATTGCAGAGCTGTTCCTGAGTGTCAGGTAGCGGACAGCATGAGCTGCCTATCTTTCAAAGAGAACGCGAGGTAACAAATGTGTTAACATGTGAATAGTATTATGTGACTGAAGCAGGTTGCTGTTTGAAATCAGAAGTTATGGACTCTGTTTGGGAATCTGTTATGGTACTTCCTCAGGGAAACATCACAGAGGCAGCAGCTCAACTACCCTTTCCTCTGTTTTGTGGTTCTACCTGACAGCTGCAACAGCTGTATCTCTCTTTCTCTTTGACGTGTCTTCCTATCAAGTGTCACTGTCAAGTAACATGTCATAGGATTTGCCAAACAAGCAGGAAAATACCAATAACACTTCATCAGGGTGTCCCAGGTGTTTGCTAGAATTTTGATGGGGTGTCCCAGATGCTACATAGCCATTACTTGATCATGTTTCTTGTTCCCGAGAGTCATACTCGGGCTCAAGGCTGATAGTTTGCTGGCTATAGCGAAATCTTGCTGGTGTAGTGTAGACTGATCCTGGCAATATACAAAAATGGCATCTTGGGTATGTTTAACTCATCTGCATAAAATTAACATTGTGCATAATCTGTACTACCTTAAACTGAAGCTCATATTGTGAAACAGACAACACCTAATAAACAGATTCAGACAAACTATGAGCTGATAGATCCTGATGGATAACGCTGAGAAATTATTCTCCAGGATTTACAGGATTTACAAGCAACAAGTTGCAATATCTACCTGTCCGTCCTGCTAATCAGTCTCCATCCTGCTAATCAGTCTCTCTCATTGTTCCTCTCTCTCTCTCTCTCTCTCTCTTTCTCTCTTTATTGAGACCCCTGAGCAACGTTCACCTGAATAGTCACATGGGAGCCACCAGGGCTTCTAGAGTCATCGAGCTTTGTCTCCGTTGACTGATCTCCTGTCCCTCCTGCCGGATTTGATTATGCTCTCCTGCTCGTCAGCCGGCCTGACTAAACTGGCCACAGTAGAGCCAACAGCATCTGGCACTTATGAACTCTATCACTCACTTTAACACAGAACCTAGGGAGTGGTTCTAATTTCATATTACTACCTCTCTGTCTTTCTCCCTTCATCCGGGGTCGACCAGAGGAGGGTGGGTTCCTCTCTTGAGCCTGGGTTCCTCTCGAGGTTTCTTCCTTTTACTCTAAGGGAGTTTTTCCTTGCCACTGTCACCTCTGGCATGGACCCGGGTTCCCTTTCTTAAGTCTATATATGGACTCCTTTGTTTTTTTTTGCCTTCCATAAACTGCTTTTCTATGAAGCTGCTTTGAGACAACATCAGTTGTAAAAAGGGCTATTCAAATAAATGTTGATGGATTGATTGATTGATACAATTCATGAGCCCTTCTGATTTACCCTGAACTCTACTGAAGCTCTACAGAATGTAAAATGATGCTGAATAAACCGAGTGACATTAAACTGAGTATCACTTTCAGTTGAGGTGTGTTTAGAAGCCAGCTGGTTCCTGTTCTCTAAAATGTAAGTCTTTCACAGTATTGTGGGTTCGGCCTTCCGATGCTGCTGGCACAGCATTATTGCCAAGGAACTTGACTAAAGAGAAAATTGTCTCCCTTTTTACTTCTTACTTTCATTGTGTGTGTAAAATACATTGAAATAATTCTGACGCATTAAAAATGTGATTTGATAAATCAGTAACATTACTCACATAGGTGTGTCCAGGAATGAGGGAAGTAAAACTAGCCATTTTCTTTTAGCAAGGCCCTAAAGAGGAATCAAACTTCACTTGGCCAATTTCTATCTGCCATTATTTGTTTATCAGTGAACAATAATGGAATCCGGAATATATCGGGTACATTTACAGACTGAGATAAAGAATGCATACCTGTAGTGGATAGAGGAGGAAGATACGTGGTCTCCATTGATGATGGAGGAGAATACGTGGAGTAGGAGACAACAGTAGAGTCTGAAAAATCAGAACAATGAAAATACAGTGGACCCTTTGGCACTGGTAACTAAAAACGTATTACACACAAACAGCTGTTTTTCATGTCTTACTGAACATGCTGATTAACATCCAGAGTGGAGGCTAGAAGCAGCAAGTGAACCTCTGTGTTAATGACTCTCCAAGTGCTAACTAGTAAAAGGTGTTGGAATTAAGGAGATGAGATTGGAAGAGAATGTGTTTCATAGGTGCTTCATCTGTTAAATAAAGGCAGCACACCAACCTGGTTACTGACCAACCTGTTCTTCTCAAGAAAAGTTGGTGTGGACCAGGAACAACTTTCAAAAGAGCTCCAAAGACTGTTGTAGAGATATGTGAAGCTGGAAAAATTGCCAAAGACCTGCATGTACATCAATCCACGCTTACACAAATTGTCTACCAATGGAGAACATTCTGGACTGTTGCTGCTCTCCCTACGAGTGGACGTTCTGCTAAGCTCACTGCAACACAACAGGACAACAGGCTTCTAGAGGTGAGAAGGAAGCCAAGGTAAACAGTAAAAGGCCTACAGAGACTCTACAAACTCCAGAAACCTGTTCATGTGTCCACTGTTAGAAAAACACTGAATGAAATTGGCATTCTTCACTCCACTTAGGAAGCAGGTTTTGCCAATTGGGGTCCATCTCTAGTTAACCCATGATCAGAGGATGTTTTACAATGATTCAGTGATAATGTACAAATGCTTAACGCTATGTTCGGAGGAAGAAGGACACCAACACCAAGACGTCATACCAGCTATGAAGCATGGTGAAGGGAGCATCCTGGTTTGGGGCTGCTTTGCTGCCTCAAGGCCTGGATCCAAAGCACAGATGTAAATCAAGGAAATGTAGAAGATCTGTGTTTTGGAATAGCCAAATCAAAGTCCTGACCTTAACCCTATTGTAATACTGAGGACGGCGGTGCAAAAAAGACATCCCAGCAGAAATCGATCAACTGAAACACACTGGCAGGAGGAATGGTCCAGAATTCCATATCAAGCTACAGAAAATGTTTGGAGGGGTCATGCTCATCAGTAAGTTCTGTTTCGTCTCTAAACAGACTTGAAAGCTACATTTCCCATGAGCCAGCAGCCAATAACCAATAGACCTTCATTTCACCGTTCCTCCTCTTCTGAGTTCTAACCACACACACACCTGTATTTAAACCACAGCCCTCAGTTTGGCTCTTTGGTATATATTGAGCTTTTCTCTGTTTGTAAGCCTTCCCACGTACAACATACTTTCAGTGTATTTTGTCTTCTCTTTATGTTTTTGCCCTTTTGTATCCTTTGCCTGGCTTGTTCAATCTCATGTTTCAATTTTGGACTGTTTACCGACTTTCTCTCCGGACGTCTCTCTGTTTTTTGGTTATAGTGCTCTCCATAAGCTGCTTCCCTAACCTCCAGCCCAAGACTGCCCCATGAACCTTGTGTGCAGTTTGCGTGGCTCTGTCCTATTCATCATAAGCCAGGACAGGGTTAATTTACAGACATGGTATACCTATGTATCACGTTTGAAGGTTTAGCCTTTCTTGACTTATGAAGCCTAGCAATCTGCCCACAAAACCTGAACCTAGGGTTCTAAGGGTTGACAGGAGAAAAAAGTACACTGAAGTTACTTAATTTAAGTGTACTTAGTATACTTCCTTGAACTTATAATTAATGTACTGAAAGTGTGCTATTTTCATATACTAACTATGTACTTAGTATGCTAAATGTAATCATTAGTGCTATTAAAAATAAACTTAAACAGAACTAACTGTACTTAACTGTACTATTTTGATACACATCTTAGATTCATTTAGAGATACTTAAGTACATATTAAAGTACATTTCTAGTACATTTCTATAGAGACTATACTTACTTATACCTGGGTTAACAGTTATAAAATGGGTCATAAACACCATAGACATCAATAGTAATGGTTATATTACATGTACAACATATTTTCAGTGTATTTTGTCTTCTCTTTTGGTGTTTGCCCTTTGGTGTATTGTTTGCCTGGCTTGTTTAATCTCGTGTTTCAATCTTGGACTGTTTACCAGCTTTCTCTATGGATGTCTCTCTGGTTTTGGTTGTGTGTGCGGTTTTGACCCTGTTCAGTTTTGACCACTCTCTTGTTGTGAACTTAACAACTTCAAGTAAAGTACAAACTTGTTTTACTATCTGCAAGCGTCTGGTCAGGTTGAAAGTCTTACAGGTGGAGGTTTTGCTGACAGTCGACAGGGGAGTCGACAGCCTATTAAATTCAAGGGTTCACTTGCTTTTTCTGGCAACCGTAGACACAGTGTAAAAACGGTTTGCATTTGAAATATGTTTGCATTTGCTCTGAGCATGTGGATGTTAAAATCAGTTCTAGCTTACCTTCATTAACCAGTAATAGAAGCTCTGTGTAGATATCAGAATGTAGAAAAGACCTCCGTATCGCACACCAGTATGTTCCTTCATCCTCTCTTCTCAGATCAGTGATGGTGATGGTGAAGACTCTGACTGCTGTGTTGTCATTCAGGGAGAATCTCGGATCTTTAGCAGTAGATCCAGACTGAACAGGAATGTCTTTATTTCCCCAAGAACATTCTCCTCTGCAGAAATACTTTGTGTAGGTTTCATATCCAGACTCGTAGAGACATCTAATCTGAACCGAGTGTCCTCTGTGTCCAGTTACAGTAGTTACAGCACTGACTCCAGCTGTAAAAGAAGACGCATTAGTTACTTTAGAGATTAATGAACACCGAGGCCTCAAATGAAATGAATAGCAATATAATAAACCCTGTATAATCTTTGTATAGGCATAATAAAACTACATCTTAATAACAGCACTAATAGAAGAGCACAAGAGAAGGAGACCTTCTTTAGTTGCTTCTCTGGCATCAAACTTGTAATAGATAATTTAAAACTTAACTGATATAACTGAACAATAAAACTCACCAGGCATCAGGATGAGGATGAAGATGATGGTCGACGTGATGGCCATGTTTAAAATGAAATGAAAATGTTTTACAGGTCAGTTTTCATATGACAGAACAGTGCCCTTACACATGACACTAAAGTATGAGTTCATCACGAGAGCTTGTAGCACTTCCCCATTTCACAGAGCTTTGAAAAGGGGAATTCCATCCATTTGTTGAAATATGCTTCATAATTAAGTGATTAGATGTAAATAAAGTCATTCAGAGTGGTCTGAAGACATCCAATTCAATGCTTCTGATATCTACCACACATATAAGCTGAACAAAAAATGAGTCACCTTCTGTGACTTCAAAGACATCCAAGGCATTCAATACCCCTAAAATCTACCACACATATACATAGTTATTCCATAACTAGTGTTCAGATGTCTAATAATGGTGGGAAGGTACATTCAATACAAAATAGCCCTCAAAGACGACATACTTTTCCTGATTTGTCACTATTTTACCATCACAAACATTTCATCTACAGACTGACTGGTTTATATGGTATTTAGTGTGTGTGTTATAGATATTGTGACCTCCGGTTCCCATCACCACCACCACTGTAAAGCAATCTGAGTTTCCTCACATCTAACAACAACTCTGAATGACTCTATTTACAGCCCAACCACTGAGTTATACAGAAATGTGTCTGGTGTTTGGTCCAAAACACACACAGCGCAACTTCACAACAAGACGATGCTTATAAAGAGTTTATGAATTAGAATTTAGAGCCATTGATCCATTGTGGTTTAACCCATCAATGCAGTGAAACACCCATATAGACACACACAAATGAACACACACACTAGGGGCAGTGAGCACACTTGCCTGGATCAGTGGGCAGCCCTATCCACAGTGCCCAGGGGAGCAGTTTGAGGGTTGGGTACCTTGCTCAAGGGCACCTTGGTCATTTCCTGTCAGTCAGGGAATCAAACCCTTGACCTTCTGATCACAAGCTTAGTTCCCTGCCCCATAAATAGTTAAGGATTAGTCTACTAAGCCTTCGAACGCTAAATATGCTATTTGTGTCCTTCATAAGCCAGGACGAGGTTCGTTTACAGATATGATATACCCATGTATCATGTTTGTAGGTTTAGCCTTGGTTGACTTATGAAGCCTAGCAAACTGCCCACAAGATACCTAGACTTAGGGTTCTAAGGGTTAACAGCTATTAGGTAGGTCGTTAACACCTTACACATCAATAGTAATGGTTGTTATTATTACATACTTTAAAATGTGGCCTGAGTATGAGTCCCCTGTGACTGAAACATACCTAATAGCTTGTAATACCTCCACCAGCACCAATGCAGCTGTGATTGGATTTCCCATGGACTGGACAAGTTTCTGAATGCAGGCCACATCAATGTTCACACTCTTGCATCAAAGAATTGCGCCGTTGGGCCAGATTTGGTGGATGCCTTCCCTGAGAATTTCCTATCATCCTCATGCAGTGCCATCTGCAGGAGCTTGAAGTTACTACCACCTTAAACACGCAAGATGATTTTTTTTTTTTTTGTCTGGGGAGCTTATGTATAATGCAGACTAATGGAGAAGACAAAGTAACTAGCACAATATGAGATTTAACAGTATATAAACAGCAATAACTTTATAATAGTAACTGCATTATTATCAGTCCACTGACAAGAAATAATAGGCAATATCAGCCTAACCATTAGCATTGCCAAAAGTGCAGATATTGGCCCAAGATCAGAGGTCAAATCTGATCATAAAAATGAGTGTACACAAACGTTATCAACAGTTTTGATGTTTCAGCTGTGGCATATCTGTAAGACCAAACTACCATCCGGTAGGAGTGTATGTAAATTTGAGTGTAAATTTAGCAATCTGATAAATAAATCTGCTCTATTTGTAGTTAACCAGCTAGCTAGCTTTATCAATGTAATATAATGTGTACAATCGAGTTCAAAGGTGGATGCAGCTACTCATTGACACATTGGTATTAACAACTATTCCATTTGCTTTTCTGCTGCTGACTCCGCCCACAAAATAAACAATACGAAACACAGCTAGTGCAGAGGTGGACGGTGTAGCAAGGCAATCACTGCTCAACCCAAAGTCCACCTATTTGCACAGCCATTGGCTCAGGAGTCTCTGAATGCTGAATGCACACACATACATGCACCCCTATACACACATATACATGCAAACACATGCATATATCCACATGCATTTAGCCTCTGGGGATAAGTATTAGATCCACCCCCTTTTAAATATGAACCTTCACACACCAAATACCATTTGTCCAGCTATTCAGAGTATTTGAGTAGCATTATGGAGCTTAGCTGTAGAGTGTCGCAGACCTGGAATATCTAAAAAGAACTGTAGCCATACTTTCCTCAACAAAATGAATGCTGTTATTCTGATGGCTCCCAACTCTAGGTGCAGTTAGTAAAGTGCATCAGATGAAAGTGAGGAGTCGGGCTGAGGTAAAGAGGTCATACAGGGCTCTACATGTACAGGTTCATAGGGAGTGTTAGAGCTCCCCCTACTGGTCAAACATCTTTGCACAGTTTATCCAGCACCAAATGTGCTTGTATCATGTATAATACAGCCCTAGAATTAGAATAATTATATAGAAATAATAATTAAATAGAAAGGTTGTGCTGCATGTTCTTTAGGTGCCTGCAAATACGATCATTGTCAAAAAACAGCTGCACCCAGAAGGAGGTGTGGGATTGCAGTGCTGTTGGGAAGAAAGATAAAGGTTACCAGGATCAATAACTGATGATAAATTTAGACTGATATGATCAATATTTATTGAGCTCCACATACAGAAGTCTGTCTCTCAGTATGGCGTCGGGCCGCCATGTTTGCTAACCCAACATGCCAGACGTCTCGGCATGGAGTTGTAGAGGTTCCTAATGGTGTCCTGTGATAATCCATCCCATGCAGCTTGAATATTCTCAAACAGTTCCTGCAGATGGTGCGGTAGGGGTGGAGGTGGAGTGACACCAGGCCTTCTGGATGTGTGACACGTGAAAACAAACCGTTCATCTTGGCTCTGACCACGGTGCCTCCACACACGGATTCATTGGTTGTCTCCACCAAGACAAAAGCGGGACTCGTCACTGAACATGACCCGCTGCCATTCTGAGTCGCTCCATGACAGTCTGGCACGACACCATTGCAGTCTTTGGCAACACTAATGTGGTGTTAAGGTGGCGACAGCTAGTGGATTGTGTGGATATATTCGCTAATTTTTATAGGATATAGGATTAACTTTGCTTTAACTTTACCATCACTTCATAGTGTAACTTTATTCATTCATCTTCAAAATTGTTTATCCTCTTGGGTCACAGGGGGTCCTGGAGCCTATCCCAGCACTCATTGGGTGGAAGGTAGGAAACACCCTGGACAGGCCACCAGTCCATAACAGGGGCAATTTAGCCCCTAGGGGCAATTTAGCATCTCCTATTCATCTGACTGCATGTCTCTGAACTATGGCAGGAAACCAGAGCACCTGGAGGAAATCCACACAGAAACAGGGAGAACATGCAAACTCCAAACAGAAAGAACCAGAAGGGACGCCCAAGCTGGGAATGGAACCCAGGCCTTCTTCCTGTCAGGTGACAGTGCTACAAAAACCTGCTTGGATTGGCCTTTTACAAAATGGCTGTGAGGCCGATTTGTTCCTGTGGGATGTCTATAATCCCTTAGACAAAAAAAGCCAGTGGTGGGCTGGAGGTTAGGGAACCAGCCTTGTCGAGACTGAAGTGAACTTGAGCAAGGCTCCCTTACCCCCCAACTGCTCTCCGAGCACTTCTTCACACAGAAACAGAAACCATCTCATGAACAAAGATGTCAAACCTTGCTTATAAATCAGCAGCGCAGGTACTGACTCCTGGAAACATCATATAGATGAGACCAATAACGTTCAGGATTTGTTGGACTTATAGATATGTACATTTTAAGTATACTACCTATTATGAAAGAGAGTTTGTGTCTGCATGTTTCTGTGATCTGTTTGTTGTAACAAGCTTGGCTGCTGTTGTTGGAGTTCCCCTCATAGCTACTGAGGAAATGACATCATTTTCAGCCATTCTTATGTGAAGCGACTGGATATTTTGGGTATAACTGATGTCATTTCTCAGTAACAATAACAACATCAGCAGTAGTAGCTCAAACTGGATTCTTCTTTTAGAACTGAGACTATGACGATAGATTTCCTTGACTGAGTCTACTAACTTGACAAACACATTTGCTTATGCTTCCAAATGGACCACACTGTTTGCATGAAAGTGACTTGCTAGGAAAACATTAAGTAGGGGTTGCCTAGATTAGTCGACTTGCTGAATTGACTGAACAGTGGTGATGATTTAAGCTTAGTATTGACTAGCTGATGATCATGTGACTATGACATATGGACACCTTAGAGAACATAAACAGGTGTTCATTTCAGGGTCAGTCTCGCTGGGGCAGTTTCTCGCTAACAGTTATCAGTGTAGCCTAGGGCTTGTTGGCCTATGCCTCACCTCATTTTCCTCGGCAGAACGTTCACAGTGGTAAATCTATCCAACTCTTGGGAAAAAAGGGACAGTTAGTTACAGCTAATTTAGGTAATGAGTTAACCAGGCCACACTGTCGGGATACTGAATGTCATTATCTCTGGCTTGACAGTGATGCGACAGTGGCAGTGCTGGTGGTGGTGGGACCAGAAATGGTATATAAATGGTGGTTGGTGTGGCTCAGTGGTTAACATCACTACCCACCAAAGAGCTACCACCCCATGTGGGAGACGGGGGTTCAAATCCCAGTCTAGGTGACAAATGCTGAGCTGCACCAATAAGAGTCCTTGGGCAAGACTCCTAACGCTGCCCTGGCCTACCTGTAAACAAATAGCCTTGTAAGTCGCTCTGGATAAGAGCGTCTGCTAAATGCCTGAAATGTAAGTGTATATATATATATATATATATATATATATATATATATATATATAAGTAACTGAATATTCTGTCAACGTAAAATGTAAAATCAATAAAAATATTGTTTTTAAAAAAAAAAACAGGTGACNTATATGTATATATATATATATATATATATATATATATATATATATATATATATATATATATATATATATATGAGTTCAAGCCAAATCTGTCCAAACAGCCTGTATAATAAATGTACTCTAGTAAATAATGTGTTTATTTGTTTGTGTGTTGTGTAAACAAACCTCAGCTGAAGCAGCCTTTCAGACTCCAGCTCAGTATGAGCTAAGCTTTATCACTTCCTGCTACCAAGAAATGATGCAGTATGCTAATACTGTGTTTATAAGCCTGCAGAACTCACACTGTTAAGATTACTACATAGTACATATTGGGTAGCATTAGTATGTAGTACACCATTGAGATGCAGCCATTGACTCACTCCCGGACTCCAAGTCCCAGAATGCTCTGGGTGATCATGTGCTCTTTATGGAACACATCGCACAGATACTTAAACGCTAAACATGGAAAATGGCTAAATAATATTGGAAAAGGTAATAGCTTTATTAGTTTCAAGTGAAGCTCATGTCTTGCTGCAGCCTAAAAGGTCACATGCTTCCTGTAGGAGGCAAGGGCATGTTTATGGGCATGGGTATTTTTATCGAGTATGAGGGTTTATATTTAAATGTTAACCACACCTAAATAAATACTTCGGTGCTACCTGTGTTCTCACCATTTGTTAGTTAGACACTGACGATGAGCCTGAACACTGGACGGTAAGATCGCTTCTTCAGGTAAGTTTTTATTCAACATGAATTTCATAGTAATGACATAGTAATAACATAGTAAGGGCAATTTTTAAATGTGTATTTAGTACCTGTAGGTGGTTTTAGATTCTGTGCTATTTTTTCTATTAGTGAGTCTTTACTAAGTCGTATTTAGTTGTTTTGCCGTTGTTACGATGTCGCTATCAGCGCCTCGGATGGCATGTTGCTTGCTGCCAGCGACAGTAAACTGGCTTGACGTGTAGTAGTAGCATGCTCATCTTTTGAGTATCCATTTTTTGACAAAAGATGGCTACTTCAACACAGTTAAAACATGCGGATGACTGACGTGGTTTGTTGTTTCAAAGTGCTGACAAATTAAAAGAAAAGCAATGTGTTTCGGTAAGATGTTGCACAACCGTGAGTCATCAGAACAGCTTTGGCACAGAGTATTAGAGTCTCTAAATGGTACTAGTGGAACCATCTTCAAATAAGCTGTTTCCTTATTAGTCAGTGTGGCCTTTGTTCCCTTTGGGGCCAGCTGCTGCCTCTGAAAGACATGAACATGCATAATCAGAGCCATTTGGTGGATCTACAGGTATAGAGCACAGTTCCAGCATCCATTTGGTAGAGCACACTGCCAGGTCAAAGTCACCGTGGCTTTTTGCAGGCAATGCCTGAAATACCCCCTGGGATTGTTGGCTGGGTGCTCTAGTATCCGGCACTGGTGCTAGCTTCAATGGCAGCAAATGTTTGGTTCAACACTTCTTTCTCTGGAAATATTCTTTTCTAGTTTGGTAGATCTCCCGCACATTAACTGAGATCTTATCCATCATCTCCTCTTCTATCGTCACCTTCCACTAAACTCTTGAAAAGCTGGGTGAGTTTTCAGATTGACAGATGTGATGTGGCATATTCTGAAGTTTTTTCATCTTTGCTATAGTTAGAGTTGCTATGTTATGAAGGACCAGCTGGGAAATCCAGTTTGCTACAACCCCACCCTGAGGCAGACCAGTGACCTTCAGGGGGCCCAATAGGTTATTAGGGCAATAGGCCAATCTAGTTTGCTACAGCAGCACCCTAAGGCAGACCAGTGACTTTCAGGGGGTCCAATAGTTTATTTTAGAGGGTTCAGAAATGCCGCCCCCCCCCCTCCCCGGATACCCTGTGATTTGAATCTTGGTTATTAGTGTAGTTGTGTCTAACGAGAGTGGGTTACAGGGTATCCAAGGTGTAGTTACTGTTGCAGATCTATGAAGGACCAACTGGGTGAACTACTTTGCTATAGCACCGCCCTGTGGCAGAACAGTGCCGCAATACCAAAAACAGAAGCTCAGGGGGTCCAAGAGACAGGGGCTCCTGGAGGCAACCTCATAGTCACAATACACTGTCACTAAAGTAGGTGAAAGCCACATAGATGCTATGTAGCATTGCTCCAATGGCTGTGCCAAGAGACCTCCAAGCCATGGCTGGAGAAACTTCATTAATGCTATAGAAAGTCAAGAAGGTCACGTCCCTGTACGTATGAATATGTGAGAGTATTTTAAGTACTGCATAAAACTGACTTTGTGCATTTAAAATAACAGGTGTTAATGGGATGACATCACTCAGAATGGCTCTTTGTCTGATCTTTCTGCTCATGATTGTGGGTAAGTCTTCTATATATACCTCCAGACCCTGCAAGACCTTTGCTTTGTGGTTTCTCTCAGAATCAGCTCATTGTTGTAGAGTATCTGCTGCACTTAGAGAGGAGAGAAGTGAAGCTGAACAGAATGGGGTTAGGTAAGAAGCCTTTTTGTGTAGGCTGGAGAAAATAATTATGTTATTGTGTACCATGTTGAATGTGATTGTTTTCTACAGAGATCGGGGGAAGGTGGAGCTTCTGGGACATTAGGTTTTAATTCACAACAAGAGTGTAGGTGTATATGTATAGCGAAGCAAACTCTTTGGGGGTTATTTGGGGGGGCAAATTTGGCGCATTGCTAAGATATGAAATTGTATGTATTTTTTGCTTGGAGCTTATGAATTGTGGGGAACTCGGGAGACAAGAAAGTGCGTGTTTTTTCCAGTTGTCCAGAGGGGATGTTTTATTAGGAATTTGTTCATGGGGCTGATGTGGAAAGTGAGAATATTTATCCCAAATACCATTATGCCAAAATAAATAGTTGCACAAATAACTGCTTGAAGAAGGAATCAGCCGACAGGAATGAAATTTAGTGGGTAGGTTTGACAAGCTTCACGCTCTGACATGCATGTGGCCTGAGCGTGGATGGGCCTTATCGCTCTACCTGACTGACCCAACAGCCACAATTGCGGAGAGTCAGCGAGCAGCGATGCCCTCATCCTGTTAGTGCCAGCACCGTTGGTATACGTCTGCACGACGCAGGACTACATGCACGCAGAGCGTTGTGATGACTGCCCTTAACACCACGTCAACATCACCAAAGACTGCAATGCTGTTGCGCCAGACTGTCATGGAGTGACTCAGAATGGCACCGGGGTCATCTTCAGTGACGAGTCCCGCTTTTGTCTTGGTGGAGACGACCAACGAATCCGTGTGTGGAGGCACCGTGGTCAGCACCAAGATGAACAGTTTGTTGTCACACGTCCAGACGACCTGGTGTCACTCCACCTCCACCCCTACCGCACCATCTGCAAGAACTGTGTGAGAATATTCAAGCTGCATGGGATGGATTATCACAGGACACCATTAGGAACCTCTACAATTCCATGCTGAGACGTCTGGCGTGTTGGGTTAGCAAACATGGCGGCCCGACGCCATACTGAGAGACACTACTTCTGTATGTGTAGCTCAATAAATATTGATTATATCAGTTTAAATTTAGCATTATTTATTGATCCTGGTAACCTTTATCTTCCTTCCCAACAGCATCGCAATCCCACACCTCCTTCTGGGTGCAGTTATTCTTTTGACAATGAGTGCAAAGTGGTTGACAGTGCTTACATGCTGCACAGCAGAGCTAGGTGCCTTAGTATGTAATGGATGGTGAGCTTCCCAGTGCCCTGGTCTAACCTGGACTATATATATGAGCCTTAAATCTCTGGCTTTGTGTTTTGGGTAAAATGCTCAAAAAATTTTACCCAGTTATGCCTTTGGAAAAGTTTTGAGTTGGGGGGATGAGCTCCAGACTCTGTAATCAGATCTTTTCTGCATCATATGTTTCAGGAGCTTCTGGAACAGAGTGGAGTGTGAAGTACAACCAACAGGAAATATGTGCTGTAAAAGGATCCACAGTGCTTATGAGTGGAACTTATACTCACCCAGAACATCTAACAGTGATAGTAACTTTCTGGGTTATAGATCCAGTTCAGGGTAAACAGTCGACTGATCTGAGTATACACTCAGATTACTCAGGCAGAGTGGAGTATTTAAGTGATGAACAGAAACACTTCTCCCTCAAACTGAGAGATGTAAAGAAGAAGGATGAACATCAGTACAGCTTCAGAATCATTACAGATGTGACAATACAAGAATGGATAGGTAATCCTGGAGTTCAGCTCAGAGTTACAGGTAGGTGAAATCAAATTTCCAGCTGTGAATCACAGGCTGATCTCAACAGTCATCTCTTTAACCTGCTGTGTTTGCATTTTCTCTTTGGTTTGATGGTTCTTTGATTATCTTAGATCTCCATGTGGAAGGTCCTGGAGAAGTGACAGAAGGAGGAACTGTAGTTCTGATATGTAGAACCACCTGCAGTCTGACTGATCCAACATTCATCTGGTACAAAGATGGACGTACTTTAACCACAAAGACCATCAGGGACAACCAGCTCCACCTGCAGACAGTGAGCAGTGAGGATGCGGGCAGTTATAGCTGTGCTGTAGGAGAATATCAACAACTCCGCTCTACTGCTCAGAACCTCAGAGTCAGATGTGAGTGTAGTTCATATTGTTCACCACATGCCACAAATTACTTTAAGCAGAGTCTGAGTTGAGTCTCTAATCTTTAGGAGGAATTCTAGTCTCATTATTAGCTACATATTGCAGGTTTGACATGGCTTTAAATAATAAGCCCGTCACTACAGGAAATCCTTCAGTCTGGGGAGCGGAACTGAATCGCTACACACAGTGAATATGGCACTTAAAATACAGAGTGTAAAATGACTTAAGATGGTCATTTAGGCTTTAGTTTGGAAGTATGTTTGCTGGATAGCACAAAAATTAATCCAGCTGAAACAGCAAGGTTTAAAGGAATTTGCAAAAAGTTTTGCTTGATTAGCCAACTAAAGCTAAACTAGTCATTGTTGACTTTTTTTTCTTTTGGGTTCAGCATTGGCTGCACGTAGCACCTGATTCTGCCTCTCAGCCTGAAGCCTGAATCTTTATTTCGCCAAGTATATACAAGGAAACTGTCTTGGTGAGAGCATGCATGTATGATATGAAGTAAAAACAGAGACTACTAACAAATCGTACACTAAGGGAAAAGTACAATAACATACAACAAACCAAAAATACTAATAATAACAACAATGAAGATCCAGGAATGTAGCCAAAGAGATATATGACCTTGATCTTGTAACTGTATGTATATGAAGTAAGTTTGACTAGGCATATATATCAAAAATGATTATTTACAGAATATTACAGAATTGTACATGAGTAGGCTTGTAAACTAACAAATTATGGCATAATAGCTATGATCACTCTTGTCAAGCTAGCAGTACACAAACCATGTAGTTGAGTATAAGTAGAGATCCCCCTCCAGAATACTCCTCCAGTGTCAGTAGAAGTTCCTCCCTTTAGACCTCCACTGGAGTAAAAGTGCTAAAGTATTTACCTTCAAATGTCCTTAAGCTCATTAATTAGTCTGACACTGACGTCTATTACAATCATCATCAGCACAGAACATTAAAGGAGTGAAACCAGCTATATTTCCCGAGTTACTGTCTAACCGTGCAAGTTAGTAATGTAAGGTAACTATAGTCCCCAAAATGCAGTGCCCACAATCTGCAACACTGCACAAGACTATAGTAAACCTGAAAGGCAAATGTACACACGTAAGTTTAGAAACAAAAGATCAATGTTTTCTTAATAGTGTTCATGATTAGGCACATGTCCAAGTCAAGTCACCAGTCAGTTAATTGTGAGTCAAGTCAAAAAAGGTTATGTCCAAGCCAATTTGTGACTCGAGTGTGAATTGGTATATGCTGTAAACCGCTTATAAGATACGGTATATAGAGTAGAAGTGTATAGGTGACACTATGGCCATGTAAAACCTCTTTAGGTCCTTTAAAGAGGCTCTCCGTCAGTCCCATCAATGTAACTCAGTTAACACAAAGACGTTATCTTCATCATCTGTTATAGATCCTCCTAAGAAGGTCTCAGTGTCCATCAGTCCTCCTGGTGAAATATTGGAGGGCAGTTCAATAACTCTGACCTGCAGCAGTGATGCAAACCCACCTGTGAAGATCTACACCTGGTTTAAGGGATCAACATCAGTAGGAAACGGAGACACCTACAACATTCCCCACATCAGATCTGAGGACAGTGGGGAATATACATGCCAAAGTCGTAATGAACATGGAGAGGGAAGATCCGCCGCTGTGCAGTTGAATGTTCTCTGTAAGTTGATGGTTATTTATAATGGTGGATTGTGTGAATTCCTGGATCTCCATGTTTCCTAAGCTTATTTACTTGTATTCTGGAATAATATTCTAGAT
>CM067483.1:35009470-35042979 GCA_034552555.1 Semaprochilodus insignis | reverse complement strand
CAAGAAGAGAGAGATCATCCTTATTATCATATCTTATTATTATTATTATTATACATCCATACACATATATCAATTTACCCAATATGGATCTCCTGTTTCTCAAACTACAGAAACAGCACCCTCTTCCTGCTGATCCACAAATTGCAGTCAAACCTCACGTCCACTTTCAGTGACAGTGCAGATACTATAACTATACCTCTGTATGTGACTAATAAAAAGCATTAAATAAATATCAGAGTAATAACTAATACAATTAAATACATTCTTTAATAAATATATATTGCTGGTTTACATTTAATGAATTGGTATTTGTATCTGCCAGACCCAAAGATTAAATTCTGCTGCTGTGGTTTATTTATAGCTATAGAGGAAGTAGCATTATTTATAGCCAGTCAACATCTGAAACGAGACCAACTGCTAAAATGAGAATCTAAGTTTGAGAACTGAATTATCATCAAAAGAATAGCTGGGCCCAGAAGGAAGTGTGGGATTGCAGTGCTGTTGGGAAGGAAGATAAAGGTTACCACGATCAATAAATGATGATAAATTTAGACTGATATGATCAATATTTATTGAGCTACACATACAGAAGTAGTGTCTCTCCGTACGGCTTTGGGCCGCCAATGTGTGCTAACCCAACATGCCAAACCTCTCGGCATGGAGCTGTAGAGGTTCCTAATGGTGTCCTGTGATAATCCATCCCAAGCAGCTTAAATATTGGGTGGAGGTGGAGTGACACCAGGCCTTCTGGACGTGTGACGCTTGACAACAAACTTGTTGACCCTTGGGTGCCACACAGATTTCTTGGTGTGGTGATGTGGTGGTAAGGACAGTCATCATAACAGTCTGCATGCATATAGTCCTGTGTCGTGCAGCCGTCTGCCAATGGTGCTGCACTAACAGGATGACTCATGGAGGACATCACTGCTTGCTGAATGTCCGCAATCATGGCTGTTGGGTCAGTCAGGTACAGCGATAAGGCCCGTCCTTGCTTACGTCACATGTGCAGCCGAGCATAAAACTTGACTCATTCTCATTCTGTCAGTGTTGGCAGATCAGGAGACTCTTTAGAGTTCGTGGTGGTTCTTGGGATCTGAGTTCCAGTATGCCCATGCCCTCCAGGACACCGGGGCAGCGTTGGCGACAATGGACTTTCAACATTAAGGACATGAATGGTGGTGTTTTCTTTCTAAACTGGATTGGCATCATCTACATGAGACAAGAAGACAAGGAGCAGCTGAGAACTCTGGCCAGCTGAGTGGCCTCCATTGTAAGTTTGGTAACCGAGGGAAAGTGTAATGACATCAGTATTGTCATAAACAGGAACACTATGCACCAGAGCTGCAGTCAGGTGTCATCATCATTCAAAAGAAGTAGGTGCAGAGGACATCATGACATCACATATCATTACGGCTGTTGCTGAGAACCTTTCAGTGAGCAAATCCAGATCTCACTCTGTTCTTCAGAGGGTCTGATCATGTTTATTCTGTCAGCTGGGTAACACTGTACTGAGATCAGCACAGATAAACCCACCAGTGATCATTACTGGTTTATATAGCAGCAGGAGAAGAGGTGGTCCTGCATAATGTCCTGCATACTGGAACATCTGTAGCATCTCAGTATCAGACAAGGCGAAGACATCATAGTTTCACTGATAACTCTGACTGTGCAGCAGATAATGCTCATCTCTTGCTGCCACTCACAAAGGTCGTGTGTATCCTGTCAAAGGAAGTCGGTGTATAAATAAGTGTTTCCATTCAGCACAACAGCTTACAGATTCATATCAACCACATGGTGTTAAACAGTTTGCATGCCATTGCTGCTTTGATCAGTTGGTCATTGCAGAGCATTGGAGATTAACTCCATTGACATTAATGAAGAGATAAATGGGGGGGGGGGCTACACTGAGCTGCTGGACAACCAGGTTTTGCCTTTGGCTCATCATCGTACCGAGGAACACACATCTGGACGGGCCCAGATTATACCCACATTTGAATCCACTTGGAAATCTGTGGGAACTACCCGGAACAACCAGTAAAACGCCAGGGAAGGCATCCACCAAAACTGGACCAACTGACCAATTGATGGAAGAGTGTCTGAACATTGATGTGGCCTACATCCAGAAACTTGTCCAGTCCATGCCAAATCCAATCACAGCTGTTATTGGTGCTCGTGGAGGTATTACATGCTATTAGGTACATTTCAGCCACAGGGGACTAATTTTTTTCTCTGGTGGGCCTATATAATTGTAGCAAATTAATTAGCAGCCTATATAGGATGACAGTAATAATGCAATAGTTATGAATAAGTCACCTATAGGGAAAAACTGGTAGATAGCTCCAAGTATAGCTAACTAAATAGTATGAGGGCGGAGCTTATTTACACAGAGGCTCATTGCCTGTTTCCACATGCTGATTATATGTTATCATCACAGAATCTCGCTGTAAACCAGCCAATCACAGCAGAGCTCATCAGAGCTCACCAAACAAGAGATAACAGCTCATTTATTCTAGGCCCAAATCATAGGGTGTAAATGGGCACAGTTTAAAACCACATCTGGGTGACCAAAGTCATATACCTCTTCTATGCAGAACATCAGAGAGCCATTTAAAACACTGAATACATGCATTCTATAGCACATTTACCATCTGACATGGAAAATGAAAGCATCATTGCTTTACTGATAGACAACAGTCTTCTCTTGCTGGAGCAAGGGTCACGTGTGTGCTGTAAGAGGAAGTAGTGTCTGTAGAGCATTTCTATTCAGTGCAACAGTCTACTGATTGGCGTTAACAGTGTGCATGCTGTCATCGATTTCATTTCTGGTAATTTGGGCGTTGGTGCCACTGAGGGGGAAGACAAGAATAGATTAAATGGACCACGACAGACGATGTAAGGTGTAGCTACTTCATTTTCAAGTCTTTCTGAGACAAAACTACTTTGTTGGTAGATTACAGTATAATGGGTCTTGACAGCTGGCTGGATACCTCAGTCTTCAAGCAATGTCTGCAAAGAATTTGATCTGCTCTGTGGATACCGAAGGCCTCAATGTCATGGCATCGCTCAGAGTGGCTCATCCTCTCTTTTTTCTGCTCATGATTGTGGGTGAGTTAGTACATCTTACTGTGCACCTTGGTTCTATGTTGTTTATGTCTAGAACTGTACCACATTTGCTTGCTAATTTGGGCCTCCTTGTTGCTCACCTTGCTGCAAGGCTTTCAATACTCTTCTTGCGGTTGCTCTCAGAATCAGCTCAGTGTTGTAGAGTATCTGCTGGAGTTAGAGAAGAGACCAAAGACAATTATGCAGTTGGTTCGAGCATGTGTATAATGGACAGTACTATGTTATGTTATTATGTTCTTCCTGTTTTATTCACGGGTAATGTACTAACATTTATTCTCTGGGTTGTTTTGAAGAGGACTGTTACTGTGAAGGTGGTCTAGCCACTTTGTTCTGTGTTTGTGCCTGTGCAACAGGAAAAGCTACAGTGCAGACTCGAGCTAGAGCTAGCCGCTAGCTGCTAGCCTGAAGTCTTGCTTATTCATACAGCGTAGCTGTGGTTGATCTCCTAAAGCCTACAAATCGTGCAGTAAACTGTGTGTCCTCCTCCATACCAATAAAATGCTACAGTACCAGTGAAAATGCAACACTTGTCCCATGTGTGGTTTGTCTGTTGTGGGGTAACTGAGTAACTGAGTTATGGAGATCTGAGCTGTGAGTGAAAGTTGAGGCTAAGGTGGAGAAACTCCATGACACATGACACTTTCTTTCTCCTTCTGCTTTTCCAAAGTGGAAAGGCTAAGCCTAATTCCATATTATTTAAGCCCTGGCTCCATTTAGGCATTATAGAACTTTGCTGTTATTTGGGAACCAGCCTGCGTTTGCACCAGTTATTATTGGAATCAGTAAAAGGTGCTGCACAGCGGCGAGTGTTTGTGTTGTTATTCCAGATGTTTGTCTATATTAAGGCAGCAAGCACGGATCAACTACTGGTGATAAGAAGCCATAGAAGAGTTTCTTCAGTAGACCACTGGGCGTCACCGGGAACCAACTTTTTGGGTTCTATATATTTTTGGTGGAAATGTGACAAACAGTTCCAACTTAGGTGTGCAAACCGGAATGGAACTGGTCCCACTGTGGTGTAAAGGGGCTAAATGTTGCCCCTATTCGACTAGAAGACCCCTTGTTCTTGAACTGGTTTTGTCAGGCTTATTAGAAACTTGGTGCTATTCAGAGAATCAGTCTGCGTTTGCATCCGTTTTCATTGGAGCCAACAGAGGGCATTACACAGCGGTAGTAAACAGTAGTACCAAGATGGCGGAGTGTATAGATTACCTGTGAGCGTTTGTGCTGTTATTCCAGATGTTTGTTTATAAGCACAGATCAACTATTGGAAGTAAGAAGAGGTAGAAGAGGTTCTTCAGCAGACCACTGGGTGTCGCCATTGTTGCCTGCTCTTTCCTCAACAACTGACTTGTGGGTTGTGGCGAACACAACTTGTGGGTTGTGGTGAAGAACCTACTACTCTTTGGTTCCAGCTGGGAACTAACTTTTGAGGTTCCGAATCTATTTTTGGTGCAAATGCAGCAAATGGTTTGAGATTAGATGCGCAAACCAGAATGGGACTTTTTCGACCAGAAGAACCCTGGTTTTTGAACTGGTTTCATTCAGGCTTATTAGAACATTGTTGCTATTCAGGGAACCAGTCTGCGTTTGCACCAGTTTTTATTGGAGCCAAGGAACATCAAGGGATACAACATTAATGTCAACAGAGGGTGCTGCACAGCGGTAGTAAACATTAGTACCAAGATGCCTGAGCGTATAGGTACCTGCGAGCGATTGTGCTGTTATTCCAGATGTTTGTTTATATCCGGAAAGCAAGCATGGATCAACATCTGGAGATAAGAAGACGTAGAAGAGGTCCAAACCTATTTATTCTTGGTGGAAATGTGCCAATCAGTTTAAAATTAGGTGTATGAACTGGAATGGAACTGGTTCTACGTTGGTGGAAGAGATCTGTCTGGAACAAATGAGATACTATTTGCACTTGCAAACTGAGTTTACAGAGATCTGAGAGAAAGTTGAGGAGGAGGTGGATGAGGTACACGATCTCTTTCAGCTTGTCCAAAGTGTAAAGTGTCCTGCCCAAGTCTGTCCATTCTTTGAGGAACAAGAAGCTAAAGAGATCTGAGCCATGTGAAATGTTCTCCTTTCACTGTTACACAGTGGAAACCATTCAGTTTGCCTGTTTTTTGAGACGTAAAGAGCATTGTCATTAAACATGTCTCATTTGGTGTGTAACGGTCTTAACTCTGAGTGTCTTATGGGCTCCAGACTCTGTAATCAGATCTTTCCTGCATCATATGTTTCAGGATCTTCTGGAACAGAGTGGAGTGTGAATTACAACCAACAGGAGATATGTGCTTTAAAAAGATCCACAGTGTTTATGAATGGAACTTATACTCACCCAGAAAGTCTTACAGTGACAGAAGTTTTTTGGGTTGTCGATTCAGATCAGAACCCGACATGGCCTGATATGTCCAAAGACCCAGCTTACTCGGCCAGAGTGGAGTATTTGGGTGATAAGCAGAAACGCTTTTCCCTCAAACTGAACAATGTGGCGACGAGTGATGAACACGAGTATACAATTAGAATCAAGACGAATGAAGAAAAGCAGAAATATTTGGGAAGACCAGGCGTTAAGCTAACCATCACAGGTGAGATCAATCAAATCTTCCACCGCCACCTATGAGACACAGCCCATCATCTTATTTTAACCTAGTAATATTAGTGGGTAACATGCTAACCTTATAAATAGCTCAATACTTTCAATAAGTGTCCATAAATAGTTTAAACTTGTTTGATCTTCAGATTTCCAAGCTTGTGTAGATTTTGTGTCTAGCGTATTTAGCGTTTAGCGTATTTCCCGGATTTGATTGTTCCTCCATAATCTTAGATCTCCATGTGGAATCTCCTGGAGAAGTTACAGAGGGAGGAACAGCAGTTCTGACATGTAGGACCACCTGCAATCTGACTGATCCAACATTCATGTGGTACAAAAATGGACGTCCTTTAACCACAAAGATCATCAAGAACAACCAGCTCCACCTGCAGACAGTCAGCAGTGAGGATGCAGGCAGTTATAGCTGTGCTGTAAGAGGATATGAACATCTCCACTCTACTGATCAGAACCTCAGAGTCCGATGTGAGTTTAGTTCAGATTCTTCACTACACACTGTAAATGCTACACAGTACTATTAGCAAGAAAACAGGACAGTAGACATCTCTGTAATGTCATGATGTAGTAATTTGTAAAAGCTCATGTTTCTCTAGATCCTCCAAAGAACGTCTCAGTGTCCATCGGTCCTTCTGGTGAAATAGTGGAGGGCAGTTCAGTGACTCTGACCTGCAGCAGTGATGCAAACCCACCTGTGAAGATCTACACCTGGTTTAAGGGATCAACATCAGTAGGAAACGGAGACACCTACAACATTCACAACATCAGATCTGAGGACAGTGGAGAATACACATGCCAGAGTCGTAATGAACATGGAGAGAGAAGATCCACTGCTGTGAAGATAAATGTTCTCTGTAAGTTGATGGTCATTTGTTATGCTGGATTGAGTGAATTTCTGGATCTCTATGTTCCCAACGCTTATTTGCTTTTATTCTTGTATATTTCAGACCCTCCAAAGAGCGTCTCGGTGTCCATCAGTCCATCTGGTGAAATAGTGGAGAACAGTTCAGTCATTCTGACCTGCAGCAGTGATTCAAACCCACCTGTGAAGAACTACACCTGGTTTAAGGGATCAACATCAGTAGGAAAAGGAGAAACCTACAACATTCCCAACATCAGATCTGAGGACAGTGGAGAATATACATGCCAGAGTCGCAATGACCACGGAGAGAGAAGATCCACTGCTGTGCAGCTGAATGTTCTGTGTAAGCTTCGTGTGGTTGGTTTAAACAGTGTTAGTTTAAAAATTTAGTATATTTATAGTTTTCATTTCGTCCATCTGCAGATCCTCCAAAGAACGTCTCAGTGTCCATCTCTGGTGAAACAGTAGAGGGCGGTTCAGTGAATCTGACCTGCAGCAGTGATGCAAACCCACCTGTGAAGATCTACACCTGGTTTAAAGAAGGTGAAAACTCACCTGTAGGATCTGGAGACAGTTACAGCATCATCAACATCACTGCTGAAGACACTGGACTGTATTACTGTGTAGCTCAGAATGAACATGGAGCTCAGAGATCAGTTCAAGTGCTAGTATCTTTTCAAGGTAAGGAACATGATTGCAGGTTGAAGTAGGTTGTCTTATCTGGATCATATGATCTTTCAGTACATAGTTCGGATTAAATTGGCCTGATAAATTGTTAATTTGAATGCCACATGTGTGTATATTCCTCAACAGACTACTTCAGGATTATGTTTGCTGCTATTGCTGTTGCTGCTCTTTGTGGTATTGCAGTTATTGTCGCTGTACTTTTGTGGAGGAGGTAAGAATAAAAAAGAAAAAGGTCAATAAGTTCAATCATTATGTGACACATATTCATTTCTGCGTTTAGGTAATAAGAATTTGATATGCTGTGGTTCTTTCAAAAGTGCAGTTGTTAATATTTGTAGCGTTGTTGATCATTTTTGCTCCTTGCTATTATGACTGGCTGTTTTCTGAGTGCAGGAAAAAGAGGCAGCATGAAAATACGGACCTACAGATCTATGCGGTGAGCTCCAGTTATCAGGATCTCCCTGAATCCTAGTCTAATGTTAAAGCATGTTGAACAAAGTAGCTTATAGGTGTAGATCAAAGCCCAGTCCACACATATTCAGACACACTCATCGTCAAAGAATATTTGCACAAATAGTTGCACCCAGAAGGAGTCAACCAACTAGAATTAAACTTGGTGGGTAGGTTTGACATCATGAGACATGCCAATGATTCAAGTTCAGCTACACTTGTGGTGTAAGCAAGGACGGGCCTTATCGCTGTACCTGACTGACCCAACAGCCACGATTGCAGACATTCAGCGAGCAGCGATGTCCTCCATGAGTCAACCGGTCAGTGTCAGTACCATTGGCAGACGGCTGCATGATACAGGACTACATACACACGGAACATTACGATGACTGCCCTTAACACCATGTCAAAGTCTCCAAAGGCTACAATGGTTTTGTTCCAGACTGTCATGGGATGACTCAGAATGCCTTCAGTGACGAGTCCGGCTTTTGTCTTGGTGGAGACAACCAACAAATCTGTGTGTGGCGGCACCGTGGTCAGCAGCAAGACACTTTGTTGTTACACATCCAGAAGGCCTGGTGTCACTCCATCTCCAACCCTACCAGACCATCTTCAGGAAGTGTGTGAAAATACTCAAGCTGCATGGGATGGATTATCACAGGACTCCATTAGGAACCTCTACAGCTCCATGCCGAGATGTCTGACATGTTGGGTTAGCAAACACGCCATGCTGAGAGACAGACTTCTGTATGTGTAGCTCAATAAATATTGATCATATCAGTCTAAATTTATCACCAGTTATTGTTCCTGGTAACCTTTATCTTCCTTCCCAACAGCACTGCAATCCCACACCTCCTTCTGGGTGCAGCTATTTGTCTTTGAATATGAGTGTTTTTTCTTTCAAAAAAGTAAGAAAGTAAGAAAAACTTGGCAGTCCAGTAGGACAATATCTCATAAAATGTGATACCATAAACCCAAAGGACAATGTTACAAGCATAATTATTCAAACTGTCAAAATAGAAAACAAAGCATATACAAGGGATTCATTTATTAGGGCTGATGATGACGTACAGTTGCTGTCTTATGTTACACTTGAGTACAAATCTAGGAGACCATCAACTGGGAGCCATCCCCAAAAACTGAAGGACACTTATTAGAATGTTCTATTCCACCTTAAAGTGGAAGGTTTATCTACTCATGTTCTCGAACCCTCTATCCTGCAGAACGTAAGCAGAACAGGCCGCAGTACCCGCCCTCCGGATGATGACGAGTCCAGTATTCCTGTATATGGGAACGTTACTGTGAGTTCCAGAGTTTGAAGTCATATTGCACCGTCAGTCCATTCACACTTTTAGAGTATGATGGAGAAACTAGATGGTTCGGAAGTATCAAAGCCAGCGTCAACAACACAACCAAGACATTGCCAATGTAGTCAGTCAAGCTGTCTGCACCAGCTGCAAGCAGCAGAGCATGACGCGGAGTGAGGCGACACACTGATTCTGACAAAAGCTCTGTTACTATTCTTGACACACTGCTCTGCTGCTTCCTGTTACTAATTTCATCATATCATAAAGCTGGTTAGCACATACAATCGAGCTGTCCAACTTCAGGAGAGTGAAATGCTATTTGGAGCACTCACTTGGGGATGAAACATTTACATGTATGATTAGGAGTTAGGCGTCTTGCCCGAGGACTCTAACTGGTTTAGTGTAGGGTGCCTGCCCAGGTAGGGGATCAAAGGATAGAACGCTGGCCTAGAGCATTAGGTAGGCCAAGCATAGAGATAGGAGTCTTTCCCACAGACCCTTACTGGTATGGTGTAGGTGTAGGTGTAGGGACTGCCCAGGTAGGGGACCGAACCCCAGCCAACAGCATTAGGTGGGCCCAGGTAGAGTTAAGAGTCATGCTCAAGGACCCTTATTGGTACAGTGTAGGGTGCCTGCATACGTAGGTGATCGAACCATTAAGTAGACCAAGGTACAGTTAGGAGTCTTGCCCAAGGACTCTTACGGGTAGAGTGTAGGGTGCCTGCCCAGGTATGGGATTGAACCATGGCCTACAGCATTTTAGGTGGAGGTGTTATCCACTATGCTATACCAGTGTTTTCTGGTGAAACATTGCCCCCTATTGTTTGGTGGTATGAATTGGACAGGTTGTGTTATTACTCCTGTAAACAGCAATTACAACATGTTTAGTGTTGAAGTTGGTTTAGCCAAACTGTATATAGTTCTTAGCTGGCATTAAACAGAAGTTAATTCGTGTGTGAGTTTGAGTGTGGGCTGCACTGACAGATCTATTTGTGTGACTTCTTTCCTTAGACTTTGAGGAAGTTACACTGAGACCATCTCATGGAACCCAAGCCGTACCAACAGTTTCGACGGACAACCACAGCCGAGAGTTCAAAACATCAAAATGTTACATACATATATTCCTGACCTTTTCACACATATATACATGAGCTCACAGGACAAAAAATTAGTCCCCTTGCGTGGTTAAGGTGGTAGTATCTTCAGGCTCCTGCAGATGGCGCTGCACGAGGCTGATGGGGGTATAAATACCTGACGGGGTTCATAGATGGATACGAGGTGGTACAGTGCAGGGAATGTCTCGTTCCATGTGTGGAAAATGGCTCCAAAGCAGATGTTAATGATTGGCTAATAGGAGTAACTGCATTTGGGCGTGCCAAAGACCATAGTGTGAAGGAAGTAGCTGAATCTGCAGGTGTATGGAAGCATACGGTCATACGGGTCTACCAGCAGTGGCTAAAATCCCAGTCTACAGGGAATTCTCCTCAGAATTATGTCAGGGAAGACATCCACCAAATCTGGCCCAACTGCACAATTCTTTGATGGAAGCGTGTCTGAACATTGATGTGGCCTACATCCAGAAACTTCTTCCAGTCCATGTCAAATCCATTCACAGTGGTTACTGGTGCTCTTGGAGGTGTTACATGCTATTAGGTACCTTGCAGTCACAGGGGACTCATTTTTTTTTGTCCGGTGTGCTTACAAATACATATATACTGTCTTGAATGACCCGCTGCTCTGTCACTTTAATCTCCTTTAAATATAAAGGTGCCAAAGGGAGGGTTCCTTTGGAGTGATGCCATAGAAAAACCAAAACCTAGTTTTCTATGTCACAACTCTAATGAACCAGTTCTGGCCTGGCTTTATTGTTGAAAGTTCGATATGCACATAATCCTAAGAGCTTGAAACTTTTTTTTTTAATATTTATTGTGCATAAAATGTTTTATCATCAAGTCTTGTGAAGCTTTTTGATGCCAAAACTTTGTTTATACATTTCTGTATCCAATAAAAACTACAGTATATACAGTATAATATGTAGTCATGAAGAATCTGTATGTCCTGGGCACAGCAGGCTGATTGTTTGCAGATTTATTGTCTGTGAAGCTTTTTCAGTCATCCATTATTCCAACACTGCGGTTCCAGCAAAAGTTAGGAAAACTGATGCAGCGTTCCGCCAAGTTTGCAGACATTCAGCGAGCAGTGATGCCCTCCATGAGTTGATACCAGCAATATTGGCAGAAACTGCACAACACAGAACTACATGCATGCAGACTGTCCTTAACACCACGTCAACGAATCCGTGTGTGGAGGCATCATGGTCAGCGCCAAGACAAATGGGTTGTTGTCACACGTCCAGAAGACCTGGTGTCCCTCCATCTCCACCCCTACCGCACCATCTGCAGGAATTATGTGAGAATATTCAGGCTGTATGGGAGGGATTATCACAGGACACCACTAGGAACCTCAACAACTGCATCCCGAGACGTCTGGCATGTTGCGTTAGCAAACAGGGTGGCCCATCACCATACTAAGAGACACTACTTTTGTATAAGTAGCTCAATAATTATTAAATAGTTATGCAGTACATGTAGTTACACTGATGTTGCATGTGTTGTTACTGTGCAACTACATAGTTATTACACACACTTAATATAAATTCAGAGCAAATATTGTTTTTCTGTACAGTGTGCAATGGAAAAAACGTGTGGCTTGATTTCATGCCTTAACGTTTCAGTGCTTTGCTTTAAGGAACATACTTAACTTCTGTTTCTGGGGTTGGTTTCATAGCAACACAGGAAATGAAATCATTTTCATCTATAATTATTGTGACCTCATATTGCTCAACACTACATGTGCAGGTCAGAGTAGAGATCTGCTTTTAGAACTGCTTCTAAATAATTACTCAACTCCAAGATTTTAGTGGAACATGCTTCATATACACTCATACAAAACCTGTTAGAACTCATTCACTGTACAGCTGGATTAGTGAGGGGATAGGATCAACACGCAGGACCTCACACAGTGTGTACAAGAAGGGCATGATGGGCAGACTCTACTATTCACTTAACGAGCTCTATCTATCTATCTATCTATCTATCTATCTATCTATCTATCTATCTGTCTGTCTGTCTGTCTCTGTCCGTCTATCTGTCTAACTGTCTGTCTGTCTGTCTGTCTATCTATCTATCTATCTATCTATCTATCTATCTATGTATCTATCTGTCTGTCATTCTGTCTCTGTCTGTCTATCTGTCTGTCTGTCTTTCTTTTGGTCTATATCTGTCTATCGGTCTGTCTGTGTTTGACGGTTGGTCAGTCTGTCTATCTGTCTGGCTGTCTGTCTCTGTCAGTTGGACAGTCTGTCTGTCTGTCAGTCTGTCTATCTGTCTCTCTGTCTGTCTGTCTGTCTGTCTGTCTGTCTCTCTGTCTGTCTGTCTGTCTGTAGGAGAAGAGGTGAGACTGGGTTTTTCTGCATGATGGAACGGAAAGTGCCCCAAAACCTCACAGAGAATATTAGTCATAAAAAAACATTAGAGTTTCACTGACGGAGCATTCTGAGGAAAAGGCACATGCAGACTGTAAGAGGAAGCTGGCCTGAGCTACCCAAGTTCAGAGTGAAAATGAGACTTAGAGAGTCTTTAATTCAAAACAGTTTAAATACAGTCATATGCCTTTCTTCTCTTAGATGATGTCATGTTGCTTATTTGTACTGTTTAACTCCAGCATAATTTTAGTGCTAAATTATCAGGATCTCTCATGGGTGAAACATTAATACAGGAGTCCACGACCTTCAGTGGCAGCCACGGTAGAGGCTTTCTTATTATGTTTTAGTGTCATGTAGGTGCAGACAGCAGCTTCAGGTAATGGTTACACTGACCATCAGAAGGGAGAAAACATGTGGTCTCAGTGATTTTGAGCATGGCAGGATTATTGATGCAAGACGGGCTGGGTGTGGAACACATTGGGAACTTGTAGGAATACTGGACACATGAGAAGCTTGACAGAGATTTTGAGGAAGGGCATCCTAACATTCGGAAGCAGTGACGTTAACATGTTGAGTGATGATACTGTACACCAAAGGCTGTTCTCCGAGGTGCTCTCCAAGGTGCTCTCCGAGGTGCTCTCCGAGGTGCTTCAAGCACATCTTGTTGTGGACAGCCGGAGACTGCATGGCCTCAGGGACCCAGGATCCTGCATCACTGCCCCCAGTTAATGACACCCGCTGGGTTCCCTCACCCAGACACAGACAGAGAAATGTTTTTGGTGGGTGACTTTGAGTACTCCTCCAGCAAAGAGGCTTTACACCTGTTGTCTTTTCTATTGGCCTGCATACCACTGAATTCAGACTGGACCAGCTGCTACACTCTTCCACCTGCTTCAGTGCTGGTTTTCCTTGACTGGAAAGACAGTCCTCCTTATGGAGGCATCAGGACTTTAAAAGACTAGCCTTGAGCCATAGTTCAATCTGAACTTTCTGTGTCTGACTGTCTGTGATCTCCTTCTACTGAATCTTTCAATTTGAATTTAGAACCATTGACCAATTGGGCTTGCACACAGAGAACTTTGTCCTCCACATTTAACCCATTCATGCAGTAAGAGTGCAATGAGCAGTGGGCCGCCTTATCCACAATACCGGGGGAGCAGTTTGGGGTTACATGGTTTGCTCAAGGGCTCTTCAGGCAATCAAAATAGTGACCTTCCGGTCATAAGGCTTGTTCCTGAATTTCTGGCCCACAACTGCCCAACAACATGCACCGTCAGCAGTACCGCAGTAAAAAAGAAGTAAATAAATAAATAAATAAATAAATAAATAAATAAATAAATAACTTGGTTGCTTAAATGTGTACACTTCACTTTTTTGAGATGAAGTCTATGAGCTTGGTAAATCCTTATCCTGGCGATTGTTTTCCTGCTCCTCCCTATGTGTTCTACATATTCCAAATAACAAGGGAATCTCCTGTACACTGGCTTCTTTGGATCACCTCACAAATTTCAGGTTTGGGGTCTGGCTGGGCCATTCCAAAACACTGGTCATTTTAGGTGAAACTATCCCTTGGTTGATTTTGATAAATGTTGATGTTATGCTGACAGGTGGAATTCCATAATTTAGCTGCTATTTGTAGCCATTCAGATTTCCTTTCATGTTGATTAAAGCTACAGTTCGAGCTGAAGTACCGCAGCTTCAAGAAAAACTCATGATGCTGCCACCACCATGCTTCACCATGTATGGTATTCTTTGGATGATGTGCTGCAGTGTTAAGGCTTTTTCCACATGGTTTTGGAAAACTGGGTCTTTGTGCAATGTTTATCCGGTCTGGGCTTCTGCCTTCTGCCACTGCACCTCATAGCCCAGACATATGAAGAATACTGGTGATACTAACTAGTAAAGGGCAACCAGTACTTGCCAGAAATTCCTGGCGCAATAGGCCTCTTGGAACTCTGACCAGTTGTTTCTTTGTCTTCTCATCAGTTTCTTATTGATGACAATGTTGGTAAAGTACCATTGTTTCCACTTGATGCTTATTGTCTTCAGTGTACTTTTGTGGCATGTCTACTGCCTTGGGAATTCTTTTATTCCCTTCTCTAGACTGATACCTTTCAAGTTCCAAGGCTTTTGAAGTAGCATGCAACAACTAAAAATGTCTTA
This sequence comes from Semaprochilodus insignis, assembly GCA_034552555.1. Lineage (NCBI taxonomy): Eukaryota > Metazoa > Chordata > Actinopteri > Characiformes > Prochilodontidae > Semaprochilodus > Semaprochilodus insignis. The sequence goes on along the minus strand of CM067483.1, from coordinate 35,028,289 downwards.
CAGAAAGTCCCACAAGAACAGCTGAATTTAGACTAGCTTCTGTTGCACTTCATGAGTTTCAGTGATTAGTTAAATCTTAGGTGTCACGCTTCTGGGTCTTCCCGGCTCCTTCACTCTCCTGGACTCAACTTCCCAGAGGGCTTCGCTTGATGACACCCACATGTCCCCAGCCGTCCAACCAGATCCGCTCTAGGTCACCTGAGTTTTAACCCCAGCTGTCACTAATTTACTCTCAGCATATAAGCCCCACAGTAAAACTGCCATATTGCAAAGTTTTGCCAAAACCTAGTTTTGCATTTCTGAGCATTTCTTCTCCTTGTGTTTACGCTCTGTTATTGATCTATTTCATCCTTAACTACCCCTTTTGGCTTTCTCCCCTTCTGGCTTCGTTCGCTGTGCTTCTCTGGCTCTGATCATCTTTTCGTTTCCTCCACTCTGTCTCTCGCCTAACCCTTCTGATTTGTTTACGTCGCTGACTGTAGTTTCTGGTTACTGACCTCTGCCTGCCTCTGACTTTGTTTATTGCTTCTCCCTTTCATGTTGTCTCGTGTATTGCTGCTTGGTTTGACTGTCCTATTGTTTAATAAAACCAACTTGCTGTTTAGCTCTGCTCACGTTGGTCCGTGTTCTTTGTTCCTGACATTAGGACAGTGACAACCCCACTTTTAATACACTTGTGCAACCAGGTTATTTATAAGTTTATTTGTTTGTCTGTATATTCATTTACTATTATTTTGTTTACAATAAAATTATATTTGACACCCAAAGCACTTGCCATTTTACAGGGATATGTAGACCTTTCAAATCTACTGTAGGAACATGCACGTTCATTACAGGTCAGTGAACCTGCTGGGATTAATGTTGCTGACAAAAGGGGAAAACATTTGTACATGAAACATGAACTTCCTAAAATGCTTTATTTTGCTAACCTAAGATTTGTTTATATTTTTTATTACTTTTATTCTTAAAGAGCTTCAAATAACCAGTGTTTGGAGCAGCAAACAGCAGTATGTCCGATAACCTGTGACTAATTTTAAAATCTGAAGCTCCACTGATGAGCTGTGTATTATATTTGAATGTGTTGACCATTAAACAATGAATACAGTTGCCTTCACTTACTATGACTAGGGGCCACCACTCTGTGAAAGACTGCACCGCCAAATAGTGCAGCAAGCCTCTTGAACTGCACCACATTAAAAACAGACCGGACGATTCTGGAGTGGAGTCACTATACGGGAACAGGAACACTTCCCAACACCGTTGTCCGTGAACACACTTCACCACTACTCCACAAAAAGTTAAATCTCCACCATGCAGAGAAGAACCCAGATATAAACAGACCCAGAAACACTGCCACCATCTTCTCTGGACCTGAACTTATGTAAGATGGACTGAGGAGAGGTGGAAAAGTGTTCTATGGAATCAAAATCTGGATTTTTATTTGGAATTCATGGATACAGGAGAGAGGAACCATCTGGCTTGTTATCAGAGCATTAGCGTACATGGCCTAGGAGATCTGAAAATCTGTGAACAGTATATACAGACACGTACACCGCATCCAGATGATGTTCTCTGGGGAAGTCCCTGCTTATTTCTGCATGTATTACAGCAGCATGGCTCTGTGGTAAAAGAGTCACAGAAGCCAAGCTGACCTGCCTGTTGTCCAGACCTGTGGTTAACATGCCCCTGAACCAAAATCTTTTGAAACTCAAGATAACAACATCATAGCAACCGGCCGTTCTTCTTTTTGACTTTTCTGACAGTTGGACTTTGGAATAATGTAAGATACTAATAAATATGAGTAACTTCTTCAACAGCTTCTTACTCAAATTTTTAATTTAAGTAATGGAAATGGACCACAAATGTTGCTCATACATTATTTAAGGTGAAACAGAACATTTAAATCTCACAACGAGTCACCATGTGTAAGGGTTCGGCGGTGCCGCCTGCTGCCAGCAGAGGGCGTCAGCGGCAGTGCTGCCTCCCCTAGGCAACTACAGCCTGGAACTCCAACCCCCAGAATGCCCCGGGCTGATCACCCAATGAGCTGCACCTGATGTGCTGGCCATATAAGCCTCCACCGAGCAGCCGTCAACTGCTACACCTTTGTAGAGGGGTAGCTGGTACGGAGGAGAGGAGAGGAGAGGNAATGCGCTCATACACAAGCAATTCTTAGTATCACTTCATTAAAGCCTGTTGTAAACCTTTGTGTAAAAGATGATGAGTCCTTCTCAACAACTAACATAGCTCTGAAAAGCTCCAACGTTAGCTTTAGCTGCAATCTAAAAGCCCCCTTTCACTTTTTTGATGTTTCAGTGCCGTGTGAATTTATCAGAGGGAAGGTGAGTTTGAATATGAACCTTGGACCAGGTAAGGTTCAAACTCCTTATTGCTGTTTTGTTATTGCTACCATATTCTGCAATATGGATATTTTCATGTGCCATCATGAGGCCATAGGTCTTTTCGCGTTGGTTCCAGCCCAGGGATGTTTGCCTGTGTCTATCACAACAGTGTGAACCTGAACTGGAAGGGAAATCTACACTGACTCAGAGGAGAGGAGAGGAGAGGAGAGGAGAGGAGAGGAGAGAAGAGAAGAGAAGAGAAGAGAAGAGAAGAGAAGAGAAGTTGGGTCAAACTGAACAGGAGTAAACAAAGAAGGAGAGACAAGTGAAGACCCAGAAAAGAAAAGATATCCCTTTCTGTTTGACCCTTTCCTGGTTGTTTCTGTTCTTTTATAAATACTCCCGTTGGTTTGAGTACGCCACTATTGGCATCTCCTTTGTTTGAGTTTCCTGCCCTTTTCACACTCCCAATCACAAAACCCCCTCTGACACGCCTCACGTGTAGCGCAGCGCTAGCACGTGGTGTCATCACTACTGAGGTCGGGGGTTTGACCCTTGCTACACAATCACAATCAGTGTTCACAATCAGCACTTCCCTCCAAACAGTTCACTCCTCGGAAACGTCGTTTCACATGTATCCACGTCCAGGAAACCCGTTTGCACGCGGATAAACCTTTATCTGCGCAAACGGGTTCCCGCTTTGCGCTTGGGTCTATGCCCTTATCCGTGCTGTGACACCACGGTGTTTCTACCTAGCGCATGTTTAACCACATCCAAACAGTGTTGGATCAGACTACAGGGGAGAAATCTGGAAAATCTGCAAAAGGTTGTGTGAGGAAAAGACTCTGTCTATCCTGGTGGTCTGGTGCGGAGCTACTGCCCGTCCTGTCTTGGGGATTTTAAACTATTAAAAATAAAAGGGGGAAAAAAAACAGTAGAGAATGGAGTAGAGACGTATGTGTATTTTAAAAAAATAAATAAATAAAAGTGAGTCAGTGCATCTCCTCTAAACTCTTTATCTCCATTTTGACTTTTAGGCATCATTTGAACACAGCAGCTGCTGTTTACACTGTGTGCAAATTTCATGGTGAATGGACCAACAGAAATGGCCCAAAACTGCTTGGAAAAACCTCTTACATTAACATTAATCAAGGGTTGTGCTGTCTCCTGTAAAGGTAACATTTGGAGAATCCTTTTTTCCAGTTTTCCCATTAAATGACTGACTGTATTGGCCCTACTCCTATAACTGCCAAAGATGTACATACCATTGAAGGTAGGCTCTAGTACCCTGATGCCCCACCTCTGCCACCACCTGGATACAAAATGGTATTCAGGTTCTGTATGGTATCCTGTGGCACATTTGCCCCCAGACATTGCAGCTGGGCCTGTAGATCCTGCACACTCATAATGTAAATAAAATATCAGGAAGTAACTTGTTCAAGCAGGAGTGACTTTGGTAACTGTGGAAAAGCTGAAGTTAGCTTGTTTTTGGACAGTTTGGTATTTAGATTTTCCATACCAGCACCGGAAAAGGATTTAAGGTGGAACAGTAAATTCAAATCAGAAGCCTACAAGGGAAAAACAAGTTTCAGTCTTGAGTAACCAACACAGGGGTGTTGCTAACCAATGCGAGTAAGTATTTGACCACATTTGACCAAACATCCCCACACTTGGCATTTAAGCTGACCAAGTAGTTTACTGAAGAGGAACCGTAGAGGAAAAACATTTGTACATGGAATAAAAATTTTGGAATATTGTTTCCTGTTTCTACATATGTATTTTTTATAATTTCCAAATTGTTTAAAATCCCCAGTGTTTGGAGAAGCAGGGATTTGAAACTACAATATGGTCAGAATTCTAATACCATCAGTATAATAGCAACCACTTCCTCCACCCATGAAAAGTTTCTGATGAGCTGTTGGAATGGTGGGTATGGGGAGCACAGCAATTCCACACTAGCCCTTGGGAATCTTGGAGTGCTTGGAGTTTGAAGTGTCGTCAGAATGGCTCTTCCGGAGAAGGGGGCTATCTACACATCAAAAAAATTGCCCAACAATCACAATTGCAGAGGTTCAGCGAGCAGTGATGTCCTCCATGAGTCATCCTGTTAGTGCAGCACCATTGGCGTAAGGCTGCACCATGCAGGTTTGACCACCCCCACATAAAATGTGGTCACAAAATATTTGTGTGTATGATTTTGTTTATCCAGCCTTCATCTTTCTTTATCCCTGTTGAATTCATACTGTTACTACCACTAGAGGGCACTCTTGCACAGGAGGTTGTGGTAGTTGCGGGTACGTGCATTTAAAGGCCTAGAAATCAGGAAACAACCCTGTGAGGAACCCCATTATAGTTTTATATAGCCATGTTAATAGACAAAATTTGAAATTAAACCGAGTGAAATGGAGGCTAACCCTAGCCATTTAGGCTAGCTGCTAGCCGGGTTGAATTCACTGGGGAACTGGAAGAGTTTTGGCTGCTTTTCTTTTGGTGTGGTGAAGCATATTTTGAAGATCTAAAGGGTTACCAGCTGTTGTTTACTTAAAATGTTTATTTGTTTTTATGATGCATATACCTTTTTAAGAGCTGCGAAGGAGACTTGCACTAGTGTTGCTATTGTAAAGACTAATTAGCCGTTCTGCGGCCTATCGTCCGTCGTGGTTATGTGTTTGGGGACAAAGGTATGTTTATTGGACAAATATGGTCTTTTCTGTATTCTGAACAGTTCTCAACTAATGGATAAATTTGTGTTCATTGGACTCCTCAAAGAAACTACTGGCAATGAGTTAAACACATACCCCTTGGTTTGACCTACGGTGTTGATCTATTGTTTAATGTAACTGCTTTTGTTTTTGGTATGATGAATATGGATGTTAAGGTGGTCTTTACTAAAGCCAAAGTATATTGTGTATGACAATAACAATTCAGACAAAAGATGTCACTGTAATATTTCTATTTTAAGAGAAGCCACACTCATCATTGTACGGGCCATCTGTATATAATGGGCTCCTGTAATGAGAATTCATGCTGTTGATTCGAGAAGAGAGACTGATTCCAACGTAGCTATCGTTTGAACGTAGGATATCGGTTTACAGCACCTCCTGCATGAGACCTGTAACACAGGACTACATGCACACGGACCGTTACGACGACTGTCCTTAACACCACACCACCGTCACCAAAGACTACAACGGTGTCGTGGAAGACGGTGATGGAGTGACTCAGAATGACAGCGGGTCATCTTCAGTGACGAGTCCCGCTTTTGTCTTGGTGTAGAAAACCAACGAATCCGTGTGTGGAGGCACCGTGGTCAGCACAAAGATGAACGGCTTGTTGTCAGGCGTCACACGTCCAGAAGGTCTGGTGTCTCTCCACCTCCACCCCTACCGCACCATCTGCAGGAACTGTGTGAGGATATTCAAGCTGCATGGGATGGATTATCACAAGATTAGCGAGTATCCATCCCATGCGGCATGCATTCCTAATGGAGCTTCTATTTTTTTGATGATTAGTGTATAATGCACTGGAATAAATACTTAACATTATTAAAGATGATGTTTCAAAATTCTCTTTTCACTTGTCATATGTAGTGAATAAAAGCAAATGCAAAGTTCTTAGGGAAAGTTTTTGTTTTTTTGTTTTTTTTATTGCTTTATGGAACTTGACTTTATGAAGTCATACACTCTTGACTGACTGCAAAATGTAATGCATGTATGTGCGTTTATAATGTATATCCATAATTATCAATTATACGAGTTAAAGGAAGCATATTGAAAAGCACAGCAGGTTAGAGATGAAACTTGAAGCACGCATGTACATTAAGAATAAGAGCTGTTGCACAATATTCATATCAGTTATGACTTATATCGATGAGTAACAGGATCTGTCTCTCTCTCCATATCCATTAGATATCCATTGGGTTGCTGATGCAGTTTCGCTGATGGTGAGGTCCTTCATGCTTCTTTACTGTAAAGAAGACGATAAGTGTTTAGTTCAGCACTACTACACAGCTAATAAATACACAGTCGAGTCACGTGATTATGACCACCAGCTAATATCCAGAGTAACTGCTGTGTGCAGCACAAACAGCAGACGGCCTGGGAATGACTCGGTAAGGTCCTGGTAGGTTGTCATGGGTATCTGGAGCCATGCTGACTGCAGTCCATCCCACAGCTGCTGGAGGGGGCGTGGAGGAGGATCCGTAGAGCAAGCATGACGATCAATGTGGTCCCACAGATGCTCAGTTGGGTTCAAGTCTGGGGAATTAGGGGGCCAGGGTAGTACTTGGAGATCTTGGTCGTGCTCTTCGGAAGTATTTTTTTTGCTTTGGAATCTGGGTCCAAGCCCAAAATTAGCAAGTCAAAGGTGACAGTGGCAAGGACAAACTCCCTCAGAGCAAACGGAGGGAAGGATACCTCATGAGGAACCCAGATTTAAGAGGGAAACTCATTCTCAAGTCCACACCAGATAGCAAGACAAGCTGAAAAAAGGATCAGAGTTGTAGGCAGTATTGATCAGGAGAACTGTTAGATGGACTACGATGATAGTCTATTTGAGAGAAGGGGAGAAGTGTTGAGTGTTTTTTGAGGAGGAAGAAAAAGGTGATTAGTCTGGGATTAAAAAGCAGGATCATCGGATGGGTGCATAAGATGTAGGTGAAGCCCCCTCACAGCACAAGACAAGAAGCAGCTCCATGATTGGAGAACTGGTCAGCATACATGCAGGCAGTCTGACAGAGCTAAAGCAGATGAAGCAGCAGCAGCATCAGCCTGCACATGATGGGCAGTAGCTCTGCATTAGACCACACAGTTTAGGCAGTAGCTCAGCTCAGGCAAACTAGCTATCTTGATCTTTTACTCCTGAGATCTGTGCCATTTATTTGCCTCCAGATCTGTGTTCCTTAAACATATGTAGTTGGACTGTGGTGTAATAACAGTGTAATAAACCACTGAAGTTTGTAACTCACTGGGAGATTCTCCAACCCATGAACACTTAATCAGTCATCATCAGGAAACTCAGTACCAAGGCCCATGTTCTGCAGAATGGGTAGAACAGGTCAGAAATGGGTCAACAGGAGGGTTAAAGGTACTATTGTTTACTGAGTTCTATAAGAGCTTACCGCATATTCTACTTCATCCATATTTCTGTCCTGCCTCTTTCTCCTGATCACAGAAAACATTTATTAAATATCAACAAAAATAACAAAACAAATTATGATTTCATGAGAGAAATTCGATATAATTCCGTGTGCCGTCAAGTCGTTTCCAACTCATGATGACCATATAAATACTCTTTCTCCAGAATGTCCTTCCTGCATTTGGGTCTTCAGCTGTGTGTGGACAAACCCCATGGTATTTGGGGAGGGGGGACCCATACTGGCTAGCTACATCAGCAGTGGCTGGCTGTTAGCTTAACTTCCATAGCTCCACTGATGCTAGCTTCAATGACTACAAAATCCTTGTTTTGGAAATGTCCGATTTCTAATATCGTGTGTTCCAATTTCGTCTCGTGTTTTCAGTTTGGGAAATGGGTACAAACATTCCCTCTTTTCACCAAACTCTTAGGAATGTTTTCAGATATGCTGCAGCACTGTTCTTCAGAGGTATCCTGGGCATAGTTACAGTTGCTACAACGACAGACTAATTTGGTGAGCCAAACCGCAACAGAGCTACCCAAAAGCTCAACATTTCACGGTTGAAGCAGCTAAGCAATGACCATTTCCTGATTAATAATTGAGTGGCGTCTGGCTTTCCTTAAAAAGCATAACATAAGTGTTTAAGGATCCCCCGGAATGTCGTTTTTGAGACATTCAGGGGGTCTAAGAGGTAAGCTTGCAAACTTCTCAGTACCCCCATGCATTTCCCAAATTGGTCTACAGCTTACGGATGGTTGGTTCTTGATGATGATGATTCTTCTTGTATTTTCAACTTTTCTAAGAATAATAATCTTTTCCAATGAATGAAATTACTTTTCCAAACACACTAGTGATGCAACATAATGTGGCATACTGAATTTCATTCTTTCCACATGATGATTCTCACCTCCTCCAGAAAAATACAGCAAGAACAGCCGCAATCCCACAAAGTCCAACTCCAATAGCTGCATACAGACTCGGAGAGTGGCCTGTGGAAACCAACAATGCTCTGACAAACACCTATACAACAAATGACTTGGATAATGAATTATTCATAATATGATACAAGCAGTTTTGACATATTCAAGTACAAATCCATGCTGTTGCGTTCCTCACCCTTTAAAACGACCGGCACTGGATCTGATCTCTGAGCTCCATGTTCGTTCTGAGCCTCGCAGTAGTAGGATCCACTCTGTAGAGGACTGTAACGGACTCCAGATCCGACAGGTGAGGATTCACCATCTTTAAACCAGGTGTAGATCTTCACAGGTGGGTTTGCATCACTGCTGCAGGTCAGAATCGCTGCTTCACCAGAGATGGACACGGAGCCGTTCTTTGGAGGATCTACAGCAGGCAATAAATATAAGTGCTAATATGTTTGTGTTTACAGTGCATCAGCTGAATTTAGGTTAGTACCTCAACATCAACTCACATGAAACCCTGAGATGCTCTTTGGAGGATCTACAGATAGGAAAAAAACATGACCCCGTGCTACCTGTGCCTTTGTCTCAGTGGTATTCCTCACCAACCTGTCTCACAACCTGTTTACAGTTCAGTAAAGTAAAATATGATCTGATGGTCTACACTCACATCTGACTCTGAGGTTCTGAGCAGTAGAGTTGAGATGTTGATATCCTCCTACAGCACAGCTATAACTGCCTGCATCCTCCCAGCTGACTGGCTGCAGGCGGAGCTGGTTGTTCTTGATGGTCTTCGTGGTTAAAGGACGTCCATTTTTGTACCAGAGGAATGTTTTTCCAGTCAGACGGCAGGTGGTTCTACATGTCAGCACTGCTGCTCCTCCCTCTGTCACCTCTTCAGGGGTTTCCACACTGAGATCTAAGACACAAAGAGAACCGTTATATTTGGAGAGAATGTGCACGTGAGCTGCTTGATCATCTATTTCCATGCCCATTATTAAACCTGTAAAACCTCGTAAGGTATCCATGGTCTTTCAAAGTGAAGAACCCTGGTTCCTGAAGTACTTGTGTTCAGGCTTAATGGAGCCTTTGTGTTATTCGGGGAACCAGTCACCAGCTTTGCACCAGCTTTCCACTTATTGGAACCAGGGGACTTCAAAGGATATGGCATCAGCATAGGGCGCTGCCCAGCGGTAGGAAACAGTAGTACCCAGATGGCGAGTGTATAGATGACCTGCGGGCATTTGTGCTGTTATTCTAGATGTTTGTTTATATCCAGAATGCAAGCACGGATCAACTACTGGAGATAAGAAGACAGAGTTTCTTCAGCAGACCACTGGGTGGCGCCATTGTTGTCTTCCCTTTCCTCAACAACTTGCACACCAGGAATGTTACGGCTTGTGATGAAGAACCAACTATTCTTTGGGTTCAGGTGGGAACAAAAACCGTTTTAGGCTCAGAACCGATTAATTTTTGGTGGAAATGCGCTAAATGATTCAAAACAGGGTACAAAAATGGAAACGGACTATGAGAGTGTTCACGATTCTACTCACTCATCATCTAAATGCCTGAATCCCTTTGGGTCACGGGGGTTAATTTAGCCTATTCAATCATTCAATGGGCGAAAGCCAGGAAATACCCCGGACAGGCCACCAATACATACGGTTCTACATATAATCTTTTTTTTTTTTTTTCCCTACAAACCCCCGAACAGCCATCTTCTTTCAGTGTGCATTCTTGAACTAAAAGAAATTCTGAAGGAAGATTCCCCTTTACAGGTAAAATGTATTCCAGGATTTGGCTCCTTGATTGGAAAATAATCCCATAATGTGCCTGAGCAGGGGAAAATGTCTACAGTATAAAGTACGTATCAGCTGGTTAACCTATATTTAAGGTACATCAGCATAAGCATACCAAAGCCCACACTAAGGGGAAACTGACCTGTGTCTGACTTACGGAATAGTCTTTAGTTCACCTGTAACTTTGAGGTCAATTCCAGGTCTACCCAGCCACTTTTGTTTCTCTATGCTGCTTTTGATTCTGAAGCAAAAGTGATGTTCATCCATCTTCATTACGTCACTTAGTTTGAGGGAGAAGTATTTGTCTTCATCTGTGAAATACTCCACTCTGTCCGAGTAATCTGGGTCTTCAGACACATCAGTCGGTTCCTCGAAGTCAGCTGGGTTTATCATCCAGAATGTCCTAATCCCTGTGAGGTTTTCTGGGTGAGAAAAGCTTCCGTTCATGAACACTGTGGATCCTTGTAAAGCACATATCTGCCGTTGGTTGTAATTCACACTCCACTCTGTTCCAAAAGCTCCTAAAACACATAATGCAGGAAAGATCTGATTACAGAGTCCGAAGCCCATAAGACACTCAGAGAGAAACCATACAGTGAGAAGAGCTTTGAGTGTCTGTTAACTCACCCACAGCCATAAGCAGAAACATGAGAAGAACAGCCATTCTGGGGGACATTCTTAGTCTTCGCATCAACAGCTGCAATATGAAATGAACACATTGTGCCACTTAGTATATATCCATAGGTTAAAAACTCAGTATCATTATTATCTCAGTATTACTCAGTATTATCAGTACTTTCAACCCAAAATCTGACCCTGTTTATACCTGGTTACTTCATAGTGGTCTTAAGCGTTTCACTGAGTATCACTGAGACATGACTGGGTAATAATGGAATACATGTAACAATGTTGGGTAATAAGGACACAGAAGAAAGTAACTGCATTACAGTTAGAGTAACCAGATTACAGAATGTTCTAAAATCAGTGTGATTACTAGCAGGACCACAGTTAAACCACAGACTCATTGTCTTTTGTTGAACTTTCCCACTTTTAATGTTAGTCATGTCCCATGTATCGCGTAGACACAGATAGCTAAACGGTTCTGGCCCAAATCTGGCCCATTTTCATCTGACCCACGTACTGCATGAATTGATGGCACTTTGGCAGACCACTCCCGGTTGCAAGATGTGGGCCACATACGCCACCGATTAGGACCTTGTGTCAGCCAACTGTAGGCAACTCTGCTATATCTCAGCCAGAAGTGGACCAGATAAGTTTTGGAAGAGGTAGGCCAAATGCATGTTTGGAATATGTAAGCCACCTTTGGCTCATTGCCAATAGTGGGCCAGCAGTACCCCATCTTTGTTAAATGTCTGGGGACTGGGAGAGTCTTGGGGAGGAGGAGGATGGCGGCCTTCTGCTTCCAGAACAGGGTTCCCCCCAACCCACCAAGAAACAGTTCACCGGCTTTTCTGTACACAGACAGGGCCCGGTTTTCTCAGCACATACTTGGGGCCACAGGATTGTATAGTGGTCCCTGAAAGACTAAAGGGGGGAATAAGTAAAATGGGCCTGAATGATTTGCAATCTTTCCGCAACCCACTGGCTTACCACGGGGCTGCATGCTCCCATCCTGTTATGCGCCCTATTCGCCTGTGAGCTATGAACAATAGCATCTTCAAAATTGCTATAATGGATCAGCCTACAAGGAAGACCTGCAAAATCTGTTCAGGCGGTGTGAGGAAAACAGCCTAGAGCTCAACACTACTAACACATAAGATCTCATCACAGAGCCAATCTGCCCCAGAAACAGTCGGATGATTTCTACAGGTGTGCTACACAGAGCCTTCAGACACACTGAAGCACAATGCAATAGGTACTCAACTACCAACCACAGACATCTCACTGCCTGAGGTAGACAGCCAGCATTGTTAAGGACCCAATTCATCCTAGCAGTGAGAGATCGGAGTAATGTTGGCAGGGAGTGGAGATTTAGGCTTTTTCCAGAGCCGCTGAAAGCATAGCACGCAAGTTTTTGCAAAAAGCACTTTGAGTGCCATGGCTTTGCATGAAAAGCTAGCTCAGAAGTGCTTGTTTATGACTTCTGAAGTCAAACTGCCAGTTTATTGCTCATCATTATAGTGTACCCAACCTGCTACTGGCTGCCGCTGACTCTGACAAGCTCTAGAGGTGTGGCTATGCAGATGGCCACACACTAAGGCTCATGGTAGGTTCATAAATAAGGAATGATTGTGTTGTACACATTTAAACCAACAAACAACAACAGTACACATGTTTTGTGTGGTAATCTTTTTTTTCATGAAGTGGGATCACTGTGTCTGTATTTGTGTTGGGGGTAAGTGTATGACTAATCATGACACGTGCCTAGACTTACATTAGCAGGTATAAGATATGATCCAGAAGGAAATTGCAGTTAGGTATCTAATTGTCTGGATACAATAGATCAGTGACTGGTACCACCTCTTATGTTTTGTCAACTTAGCATAGCATGTCCTTTTGTTTCTATCTGTGTAAAGCAATTGAATTGCCTTGGAGTATGAAACGCGCTACATAAATGAGTTTGCCTTTGCCTGAATCATATACCTGATTTAATCATATGCTATAGAGTATACCTTGAGATGATCGCGATTGTGAGTAGGCTTGCATACAACCCAATGAGCAATATGACTGCAGTATACTGTATAGACACAGTATCACTGGCTTGACTGTCAGTTTTAATCATTGAAACAAAGCTGTGAAACTCTTTTATAGAATTTAAGTGGAACATTAAGATATATCTGTGTGGTTCAGTCTCACTCATTTTTGTCAGAAACATGAGCTCTGCTACGATTTAAGCCTATTTAATGTTAAAAAAACTATTTAATGTTAAAAACTGCAAAACGCCAAAAACCAGAAGGTATCAATGGAGAGTCATGCATATTACAAAAATGATGGAAACTAACTTGCACTAACGCTAACAGATTAAAAACTAAGTGGCAGCTTTACTGAAAACTGTGCGACCAAGGAAAGAAGGAAATGCTGGATTACACTTTAGATTACATTTTACTAACTAACATGAAGTAATACATTAACAATTGTAACAAATCTAATCTGCTAATCTGTAACAAACTAATCTGAAGTAAACATAACTACATGTTTACATGGTAAACACTTAACATTAGTTAACCATTGTTAGTATGTTACTTCATGTTAACTAAAGCATCTCTTCATGTTGGTCAGTAACACTTAATGTAAGTGTTACCAAATTCTGTTTTATATAGAGTGAAGATTTTACTAATCTGAAGAAATGATCTTACCGTCCAGCAGGGAGACTCGTAATCAGTGTCCAGATGAGAAGCAGATCAGGCAGCACTGAAGTGCTGATTTCTTTGTGGCCTGAGTTAAACTCTACAATCTGCTCCTTCCTCCTACAGCATGCACGTGATCTGTTTAGCTTTAACGAGAAATGAGCTTCACTGGAAGTTTCTGCAAAGTTATCAAAGTTTAAAAACCTTTGTGTGTCGTCATGTTCCAGGTCTGATATCAAAGAACACTGGTTGTTCCAGCGTACAGGACATTCACCAGTTCCAACTTTTCTTCTGCTGCTGAATTTAAAACACACGATAGAAGCAGGAATTCAAGGGTAAACATAAAGAAGAACATCCTTACAAGCGACTTACAAGGTTAATCGTATTTGAAGTAGGCCAATGTAGCGTTCGTAGTTTTGCCCTTGTTCGTAGGACTCTTATTGGTGTAGCACAGCATAGTCACCCAGGCCAGATACTGATCCCCAGTCTCCCGCATGGCCGAGTATGGCAAAGTGCCATGGCGGGGATTTAGGCTAAGATGAGGTGCAAAAGTTGGAATATCGCTGAAGCTGGAATGTGCAAATGGGTGCTTGGAAAAGGTTTTTCCAAATGAATGATCACATTTCAAGATGCCAAATCACAGAATTCAGTTCTGCATGCTCAATGCTGAACTGCTGGTACGCCAAACATTTCACCTGTATGGAGCATTTGCAATCCTAGACGAAAGGTAGAAGGAGGTTTAAGTTGGCTTCTGAATTTCCAGTTGCATTCTGGAACCATTTAAGGTGGAACGAGAAATTGAAATAAGATTTCAGCCCTCCGTCCTACCCAGTGAGCCGCATGTCCATAAATTTAAAGGCAAAAGGCTGAAAAAACTGGCTTATATCTTGAGCAAACCTGCAGCACAATCATTCTAACCATTCAGGCTCATTCATTTTAGCACTGGATAAACTTCAAGGTTTGACCAGCAGGGGGAGGTCTAATAGTGTTTCATGAATCTGCACATGCGGGTCATCCTCAGTGACGTGTCCCGCTTTTGTCTTGGTGAGACGACCAACGAATCCGTGTGTGGAGGCACCGTGGTCAGCGCCAAGATGAACGGTTTGTTGTAACGCGTCACACATTCAGAAGGCCTGCTGTCACTCCACCTCCACCCCTTCTGCACCATCTGCAGGAACTGTGTGAGGATATTCAAGCTGCATGGGATGGATTATCACAGGACACCATTAGGAACCTCTACAACTCCATGCCGAGACGTCTGGCATGTTGGGTTAGCAAATACGGCGGCCTATGCCATACTGAGAGACGTTACTTCTGTATGTGTAGCTCAATAAATATTGATCATATCAGTCTAAATTTATCATCAGTTATTGATCCTGGTAACCTTTATCTTCCTTCCCAATAGCACTGCAATCCCACATCCTTCTGGCTGCAACTGTTCTTTTGATGATGAGTGTGAATACATATATATATCGCACCCCAGGTAAGGCCTTCTCAAGCCATCCCCTGCGGTAGCAGCACTATGATATGACATTATGATATTACATACTGCTTACATCTCATGACATTTGGTATGTCGGTGTATATACTATATATAATGTATATTTACATATGTCCTTGTACATTTTCCTTTGTGTGTTACATTGTATGTATTATTGCTGTCTATCATTGTTTTGTATGGATTTAGAGAGTACACTCACTGAAGAGAAACAGCCCCCCCTGCTGTCAATTCACAAACAGCAGACAGACTCAGTCACACCAGAGGTGATGTCAAACCTCACAGCCAGTAGCAGAAGAGACAATAATCAAAGATATACAGAAAATATCTCAAGAATATCAGATAAATAAATGTGTATCTCACACTGAGTTTAGCTTCTTTTGCTGGGGTTCACTGTATAGATACCTCTAACAATATAGACAATATATATACACAGTTTGTAACCTGCCTTTGGACCATTTGAACCCCTCACATATGCTGGCTTACTTGGACACCTCAGTCAGTGTTCACTTACATCACAAAGGTAGTAATGAACCCACCAACCCAAGAGGCCACAGACACTTAACAACGTGCCTGCACACCATGTACCGTGAGCTATTCTGTATCATGGTAGGACGATCCACATTATACTCTATTCAGTGCAGTTTCCCTGCTTCCATTTTTTCCATCTCAGCAGACATCAGTATCTGATGCCCTTGTTATGATTGACATCTGGCTTTGAGGTGGATTCCACAGGTTTCTTCTAGGACAGTGGCTAAATACTCCAAGATATAGAAGAGATCCCTTGTGCAAGTAGTCCTTCAAAGCAAAGCAGACAAATACACAAAACCATAGTAAAAAAAACAGAGTCAAAAGCGTATATGCAAAGGTTAAACAACCAGGAAACACCAACCACTCCGAATTCCTGTGTAAACAAAACAAGACTGACTGTGACAGCTGTCCTTATAAAGTCTCTAAATGAGCTAAAACAGAAACAGGTGGGGAAAGCAGTCAATATGAAGGTGACAGTGACCTCAGGAGAAGGACAGAGGAATCCCCAGGCGAGATTCAGACAGACTTACCCATCTGTTTGTGACAGCATCATAACTAGACGAGTTTGAAGGAGTCTATCAATGCCGCCTTTGACAGCAGAGGGCAGCAGAGGCACTCCTTCAGAGTGGCTAGAAACTACACTTCCAAGAATGCTTTGGGGTTATTATCTTGATTTGGGTCAGCTGGAGAGCCACTATTTAAACCCCAGTGACGCAAGGAGAAAGTGCTGCACCTTTGTAGAGGGGTAGCTGGTAAAAAGAAAATAAAAGAAAAGAGAAAAAAAAAAAAAAGTTGTAAAAGAAATGAAAACAAATGAAGAAAACAACTCCCTTTATGTTGTCCTTTACAACAAATGCTTTGTTTCAGAAGGCCAAGGATGCATTCCTTTTGTCCATTGGAAAATAAGACAGATGGAAAACCCATCGGAAAGTAAAGCAGGAATTGGTGGACAAAAGGAATCCCCGGCATACTCAAAGGATTTGCTGTTGCCTGTGCTCATCAGCACATGGTGCAGCAGTGCTCCAGTCCCCAGTCGCTGAGCTGGGTGGTTTACCGACTCGGCCAAAGTAACCACAACCAATTTCACTTCCTTTATATTTGGTGTTCCCCTCTCTCGTCACATCAGTCTTTCTCTCTTTGACAAGCATGGCATTTCTCTTATTTTCTCTCAGCCCAGACCTGAGACGCCTTCTTCTCTTGCTAATGTACCTCACTTTTGTTTCTGATTCAAGGTGGTGGTTGTTGTTGTCGTCGTCGTCGTCATCATCCACACCTCTCGATGTCCTTTTTCCTCACAGGTTATTTTATAACTTTAAAACCTTGCTCTAGACTCCATTCAAACTCTAGGAAACCTACACAACTTTGCCTTTTGCAACAAACACAACTTATCTAATATCTGTATGCAGCCTCCTTTAACAGTCCAAAACTGAACCTTGTCCTGCTTCAGTGGCTCTAAAATACAGCTACACATTGTCAACAGTGATGGTATTAATAGTCCATGCCTCTGTCTTGCACGTGCTGTGTTCCTCTTTCATGCATCCACACAGTGTTCTTGTTTTTATGAATTGCAGAGCCATTACATGGATATTTGTTTGTTCTGGAGATTTGCCCAAACCTTAACCCTAAACTTTCACTCATCCTACGATGTAATGATTTAAATTTCCCCACAATGTGAGTATATAAACAAGTTTTGGTCGGAGCACAGATTTGAAACTGCCGACTGCCGGCTCTGTGTAGAACTACAGAGTGCTTCTATATGGTCAATGGAGCTGATATTGTGGACAGTGAGTTGTAATGAAGTAGCTGGTCCCTGTATAATGAATGCAGAGAGTCCAAATGTGAAAACTGTGTTCCAGGCAGATTCTGTGCAGTCCTTAAAAGAAGTCTGAATTGAGCAGTGCAGTAGAGAGGTCATTTTTACAAGATGGAGGATGAGCAGTCAATGTCTGACCTCACACATTACTGCTGCTGCTGAGAAAGTCCAGATCTCACTCCGTTCTTCAAATGGTCTGACCTTGTTTATTGTCATGTTTGTTAATATCAGAGCTGATAAGGTCAGCATGGTATAGTAGCAGGGCAGAAGTAGAAGCACATCTCGAGCTGCAGATAAAGTCACATGCATCCTGTTAGAGGAAAAGGTGTTTTTAATAGAAGCATGAAGTGCAGAAGTTAACGGTCGTTTCAAAGTTGGTGTTGAGCTTCAATACAGAAGGGTAAGACCAATTCTCTCTTACAAGAATAGCTTTTAATACAGATTGTGAGCATTCAGAATAGCTACTTCTGCTTATCTTTCTGCAACTGCAAGCTCTTTAAAGATTCATAAGCTTTGAACTAATCCCTACCAGATATATAGCTATGGGTCTGACTAGCAAATGAAGTTCTAAGCTTCAGAACTACTACCTCAGCTGTGTGAAGCTTGGCAAATGGTTTATTGTTCACTTGCCTCACTCGAGTTTGATCTTGTTCAGGCCGAATGATCAGGTTGCCTTATTAGAACTTGAACAATTCCAATAAGTTCTAATAGTGGGCCAATAGGCTTTTTTGTCAACAGGTGAACCATGAGGTAGATATGGGTGAGAACCTCTGTCCAAGATCAGCTTTACTTTTTCAAGTCTACAGGCCTTCTTGGTTCTTCTGTGACATTCACACCATCAATGTCACAGAAGTTTGCACCATCATGGGGGGTTGTTGCTGCTGCTGCTGCTGCTGCTGCATGTATACCCTTACTGTAACTTCTTTCACATTTCTCATGTGTGTACACAATGCAAGGGCCTTAAATTTACATTTTTCCACTTACAGCATTTAGACGCTCTTATCCAGAGCAACTTACAAAAGTGCTTAGTGTTCAGTCAGGGAACCTTACTAGCTAGTACAAGTGGGTTGGAATCTAAATTCCCCTTGAGTTCAGATGCTGCCCAAACAAGGGCCAGGGCTGATGGCTAGAAAGAAAATACAGAGTTGCACTACCTAGCAATCCCATGCCAGTTCTCACATTTACAGTTAAGCTTGGCATCAGTGCAAAAGCAAAGCATTTGAATATATATTCAGATTAGTGCTCCCTTAAGTGCTTTACAAAGAGACCGTCTTCAGTCTGTGTTTAAAGACTGCAAGAGAGTCTGCCGTTTGGACAGCCAGTGGAAGTTCATTCCACCATCTGGGTTAGGGTTAGACTGGTTATCAGATTAAGTGCAGAGAGTGTTCTGCAGTTCAGGATTAGGTGGGATTTTGAGCAGATACACTTTTTGTAACAGGCCTCTCTCTGAGGTTCATTTCATAGCTGACAAGGA
>CM067483.1:34987037-35008970 GCA_034552555.1 Semaprochilodus insignis | reverse complement strand
TTCAGTGTCCACTCTGGATTATTCAGCATCCACTATGAATTATTCAGCATCCACTATGAGTTATTCAGTATCCACTATGAATTATTCAATATCTACTATGAATTATTCAGCATCCACTATGAGTTATTCAGCATGTACTATGAATTTTTCAGTATCCACTATGAATTATTCAGTATCTACTATGAATTATTCAGCATCCACTATGAATTATTCAGCATGTACTATGAATTATTCAGCATCCACTATGAATTATTCAGCATCCACTATGAATTTTTCAGTATCAACTATGAATTTTTCAGTATATACTATAAATTATTCAGTATCCACTATAAATGATCTATTCTGTAACTAATGTATAGTCTCTGTAGTCATAAAAGTGAAGATTAAAGAGATTAAGAAGGACCTGAGAGCATTTCATGTGATTGATCTTACGTGAATTCTTTCTAGACCATCACTGCACATGCTAACCAGAAGTCAGAGATGACTACGGAGGTGCGTGCAGAATGCTGCCTTCAAATCTGATGACAAAGCAAATCTTAGCACAGCAAGAGCCAAACTGTCCTAGGCTTGTCCTAGAGAAGGGACAGCAGACAGAACTGCAGCACAGCTGCAGCCTCAGCCTGCCCTCCAGAACTCTGAGCAGGCCCAACCCTCTCAGAGCCCCACAGAGCCTGATCCCAGCCCCATTAAACCAGTCAGCACACATATTACACCCCCCACACAGAGAGACACCCCTATATCAGCCTTAGACACACCTACAGCCCCCCACAAACAGCCAAAGAGACAACAAGGGAACAATACCCTCACAACTCAAACCCAAGACCCACAGACAAGCAGGCCAAGCAGATTGACTCCTTCTTTACTGTGAGTGTCCTTCTGATCCTTTCTGACAACACCCTTAACAAGCCTGCCTGCATCATCATTCACACAGGCACAAATGACCTTAGAACAGAATAGCAGATAGTTGGAGGACTGTGGGCAGCAGAGGGCAGCAGAGATCTATCCCAACGCCAAAACCATAGTCTCCACCATCTTGCCCCGCAAGGACTTCCTTTCCGTCACCATTCAGAGAGTCAATGCCAGTATCTCCAGAGGATGTGCCCTCGTCCCCAATGTGCATCTGGCTCACCACTCCAGCATAACTCCTCATCACCTCTATGACCATGTGCACTTGACATATAGTCTAAGAGTTTGCTAAAACACTGAAGGATGTAGAACTAGGTTGACATATTTACACGACTAAGAAACACAGAGGAGAACCCCCAGCAAGGCAGAGGCCTCACCCCAGCCACACACCCACTACAAGCTCACCAGCCTGCAAACTCCCCCACAAACCTCAGCCAGCACATCACCTAGACCACTGCAACCAGCCTCAACCAGTTCAATGCACCCCAACAGTCGGACCTGCATGTTACCCCTCACAACTCAGAACAGCGCTTCATCACCCAGCAGTCACACCAGCACACCAGCCAGACAGCAGAGGTACACACCAGCCAGACAGCAGAGGTACAAATACTCCACTGTCCCAGGAGCACAGTCCACATCTGCTGTGAAGCTATGCTTATGCCCTCAGACGAACACCAGCCAATCAAGACATGGGTGAGATTAAGCCGTTACTGCAGTATATCTGCACTAGACTGTGTAAGAATTACACAGGACCTCCAGGTGGACTACACCACAAATAAAAAAAAAAGACAGATTCGTAAGTCACAATGCATTGCTGTTTCACATAAAGACATTGAAAAACATGTTTAACTATTGTTAAATAGATTTATAGAAGTTTATTGTTTATTCAGTCTCTCATTTTCAATAGAAAACACACAAGAAAAAATAGCATCTCTTTCAGTTAGTCTATGGAATATCTAAGGCTTGAGTGATTTACTGATTTTCTAAACTGTATCAAAGGCCTTGACATCATCATTCTACAGGAGACATGGTGCAAGGCTGACATGGTCACTTGCTGTCCCAGAGAATATAGAGAAATCATAGTACCATCAGATAAGCTGAGCACCAAGGCACGCCAAGGCAGATACTCAGGAGGACTAATAATGTGGTACAGATCAAATTTACATCACTTACATAGACACTGTATAAACAGGAAAATACCAAATGTGGCTTAAAATCAGAAACACTGTAGTCTCTGCACATGAAGATCTATTCCTCTGTGCTTTAGACATCCCCCCTCAGAATCCCCATACTACTATGAACACATGCTCTCTGAGTTGGAGACATAGGCATGCCATTTCCAGGCCCAGGGAAATATGCTTGTCTGCAGCCATCTAAACGCCAGAACAGGAACACAACCTGACTTCATTCAAACAGATTTTACTACAAAGAACATCTCTCTTACTAATAACAGACCTCCTTACCCCCACAGAAACAACCACACCATCACAAACAGAAAAGGGAAAGAACTCCTGCAGCTCTGTCAGAGTCTGGATCTGTACATCATCAACAGTAGGACACGAGGGGACTCTATAGGAAGATGCACATTTTGCTCACCTCTTGAGAATAGCACAGTAGACTATATGATAACAGATTTAGACCGTTTATCCCTCAGTGCATTCACCACAAACACCTCTGTCTGACCACAGACAAATTACTGCGTTCATTAAAAGGAGAGAGACTAACAGCCCTGCACATACACAGCCCAGTAAGCAGGAGACCGTACAGATGGGCCCCAAACAGCCCAGAAGAGTTCCAGAAAGCAATCGGAGGCCAAAAAAATTCAGACACTTTTAGACACCTTTCTGGACACCGCATACACTCACAGTAAAGAAGGAGTCAATCTGGAAGTAAATAACCTAAATATGATCTATAGGAAAACAGTGGAAAAGGCTCAACTAAAATTCAGGGGCACATCAAAACCTACATTCAGAAAATAAGACAATTAGTTTGATCAAGAGCACCAAAATCTGAAAGCGAAAGAAACTCAGGACATTATCAAATCAGGAACACAGAGACCCCAACAATATTAATATATGCCTTCATTAATGTGAAACACTAAAGCAGTACGAACGTATGCTCAGAACCAAAAAAGCCCAGTACACTCTCAAACAACTGACACTAATCGAGGAGTCTATTAGAACAAACCAGTTCTGGGAAAACTGGAACAAGCTCAAAAAAAG
This sequence comes from Semaprochilodus insignis, assembly GCA_034552555.1. Taxonomy (NCBI): domain Eukaryota; kingdom Metazoa; phylum Chordata; class Actinopteri; order Characiformes; family Prochilodontidae; genus Semaprochilodus; species Semaprochilodus insignis. The sequence goes on along the minus strand of CM067483.1, from coordinate 35,005,842 downwards.
GAACCATGAAGAATTAGCAATTCAAAACTGTGATATCTGGACAACCCACTTTCAAACACTCCTTGGGAAAGTAAAATCAAATACAAATCCTCCTCAAATCCAAATGAATAAAAAGCTTGAGAAACTAGAATCAGCTGTAAAGGATAATCAAACTCCAATAGACTTCTCAATTACTGAGCAGGAGCTAAAGAAGAACATTAACAAACTAAGACCAAAGAAAGCATGTGGGCCTGATGGTGTACTTAACGAAATGATCAAAAGCTCAAAGGCTATTCTAAAACTACTTAACGTGCTTCTAATTGTAGTTACTTCCCTGAAATCTGGAATCATGGACTAATAACACCAATTTTTAAAAGTAGAGATAAATTCGACCCTAATAATTACAGGCATCTGTGTAAACAGTAACCTGGGGAAGCTATTCTGTAGCATCTTAAACTCTAGACTTTTATACTTCCTTACTAAGCACAGTGTCTTGAGTAGAAGTTAAATTGGATTCTTATCAAATTACCACACCACTGATCATATTTACACCCTACACAAAAGCATTAGAACAGTTACAGCTCCCGGCCTCACTCTGCACGACTCTTCTGTCCCACACTGAGCAGTGGGATCCAGATCTCAGGGAACAAAGCACACATTCCGGTTAGGCAAAATGACACTGAACATGTAAACAGTTACAATTATTTAGGCATAAAAATCAGTTCTACTAGAAGTTTTAACTTGGCAGTGAAAGAACTGAGAAGCAAAATAAGAGTGGCTCCTCCAGATTCCTCCTTCTAGCCATTAGCAGCTGATGATGGAGCACCTGTAAGTAGTAATAGGGGATGGTATAACTTTCTCCACACAAGAAAAACTACTTTCTGTTAATGACATTGTGCAGATGATTTTGTGCAGATGTATTCCTCAAGCTTTATGTGTTCAGTTACATTACCTCCATCTCTCAGTATCATTCATATGAAGATCAGATGTCCAGATGTTTACATATGTTAAAAACACATTAACGGCTTAATCTCTGTGCACAGAAACACCATCGACAATGCATGCAGGGCAGAATTAGAAAGATTTCCACTAATTATAAAAATACAAAAAAGGGCAATCAAATTCTGGACACACCTAAAACACAGCGACCCCCACTCACATCATTATAAAGCCCACTAACCCCACTAACACTCACTAACACCCCCCAGTCTCAGGACCAGAACAAACCAGCAAACTCAATTAGAATGAACCAAATTACAAAACAACTTCAGCAAAATTACATCACCTACTGGGAGACTGAATCCAGCTCTCAGAGTAAAATGCAGTGCTATCTGGCCCTAAATCACCAGTACAGCATAGCAGATTACCTGAGCACGCTGACTGACTCAAAGTTGAGATCCACCTTGACAAAGTACAGACTCAGTCAACACCGCCTGGCCATAGAGACAGGCAGACACAAGAGGTCCTGGCTACCCAGAGAGCAGAGACCGTGACAGCATTGCCAGAAGAGTAAGACTGAGACAGAGCTGCACTTTCTAACTGAGTGTAATAAATTCACTCATATTATTTATTTTTCACTAAAATTACCAGCAAAATTCCTGAATTCCCAAGTCTTCCCCAAACAAAGAAGCTGCCGTATGTTCTAGGAGAACATAAAGAGTGCTGCGCGCTGGCTGCACAGTATGTTTACACCTGCCACAAGCTGAGGGACAGTGAGTGACCATTTACACCATTTACACCGTTTATTATTACTGTTATTAGTTTTACTGTTATTATTATTATTATTTTTATTATTACTGTTATTATTATTGCTGTTATTAGAATTACTATTATTATTATTACTGTTATTGTTATTATTACTGTTATTAGTATTGCTGTTATTATTATTATTACTGTTATTATTATTATTACTGGTATTGTTATTATTGTTATTATTATTACTGTTATTATTATTATTATTACTATTTGTATTACTATATTGTTTAATGTTGTTTAATGTTTAATGTTTACCAAAGCTTTGGCTACACGAGTGCTAATATTTGTCATGTCAATGAAGCAAACTGAATTGAATTAACAGAGAGAGAGAGAAAGAGAGAGAGAGAGGGAGAGAGAGATATACAGAGAGAGAGATGGTGAGAGAGAGAGAGAGAGAGAGAGAGTGAGAGACAGAGACACCACATATTTTGGCCTGAATATATACAGTCTCTCCGTCCACACAGCTCTTGACCCCCGACACCAATCCCGAATAAACAGTCGTGTGAGTCTAGAACACTGCAGGAACAGACACTCTAGTGTTTCATCCCTGCCAGAGAACTCTCTCTCTCTACAGTAGGATGGATATGTGCCACATGTCTCGTACCCTCTCTGCTGAAAATGCTAACGTGTAGGCAGCACTGAATCACCTCTGCAGTGTCCCCTATAACAGACGGCTGAACTCCAGCCTCTGCAGTCAACTTATGGACCGTCTTCCAGCTCCCACAAGCACTCCGGCCAGGATCAGAGGGTTGTAGGTTGTAGTGTCTGCCCTTCTGGAATATATTTCCCAGAGGTGGGAGTAATCAAGTCTCAAGCAAGTCCCAACTCACTGTGGAAGATTCAAGCAAGTCTCAAGTCAAGTCATACAGAGTTATGATGCTGTAACTCCAGTTTCCATATTTAACCCAGTTAAAGACAGCAAAAGACAATCATAAAGAGCTGAGCTAATACTCAACATTAACACACACTGCTCCACTGGGCCTTTAACTCACCTGTTGAAGGTACTACTCACATGGCACTGCTTCACTGCTCTTCTGTTACAGTGCACTAAAAGCCAGAGCCAAATAATCATGTGAACAAATTAGGACATGCAATAAAACCTCTGTTTTTAACATATGTAAACATCTGGACATCTGATCTTCATATGAATGATACTGAGAGATGGAGGTAATGTAACTGAACACATAAAGCTTGAGGAATACATCTGCACAAAATCATCTGCACAATGTCATTAACAGAAAGTAGTTTTTCTTGTGTGGAGAAAGTTATACCATCCCCTATTACTACTTACAGGTGCTCCACCATCAGCTGCTAATGCAGATATTCAGTCTGCTCCTGATTGGTGAGTGAGTGGTATTACCATAGTCAGATTCAGAGAGCTTTCTGGCCTTCCTTCAGAAGGAAAGCAGTAGGTGTGGATGAGTCCAGTAAGGGATCTAAAACAATTAGAACCCACCATTCCACTGTCCACAAAATAATCTACCACTGAAACACCTGGCAACATGGCAGAGCATGAGCATGAGATCCTACAATATCACCACAGGACCTACAGGTAGTTCCTACTACAGGTCAGGTCAAAGTTCATGTATCTGCTTTCAGAAAGAGACTGTAGGAGAGCATTGTGAGGCGTTAGTACTAACCGGACTTTACTTTAGTGGTGGATGCTGATGGACGTGTGGATGTCTCACAGTAGTAGTTTACTATATATAAAAATAACCTAAAATTCACTGATGGTATATCTTACCCTATTAAAGACAGGAGTCTGTTTATAGAATGTGTTTTAATAATTTACAGGTGATTTTATTCTGCAGAAGGTTTACGTGTTGTATCTTAGTGAAGTTATGACAGGTTTGGTTAAGTCTTTACCCTGTATGTCTGTCTTTCTCCATACAACTTTGTAAAAGTAGCAGATTTTCACATTATCTGTGTATTTCAGTTTCAGGTCTTTATAAATAACATCAACAGGTTCCTCATCTCTCTGTACATTTTAAACATTACCTGCGGTCCCTTACCATCTGCAGTGCCTGCTGAAGCAATTCAGGCTATAGTAAACAAATGTACTGGGCGGAAGGAAAGACAGGGGACTCTGATGTAATGTACTGACTGTAGTTTGTTCCCTGGTTTATCACAACTTAGAAAATACAGTTTCAGGGATTGTAGGAGGTTATCTGTGACCAGTAGGAGGCAGAAACACGAATATCTGCCTCATATCAGAGATCAGCCAAACTTCTCTCAGTCTTTTATATCTTCTAGACAGTCATCCATCTTATTAAAGTGAAATGTGTTATCTGGTCTGGCTGAAGTATACAGCTGTATGTCGTCTGCATCCCAGACCAACACAGTTGCTGGTTTGGCTTTACTCAGCACTGCAGTTTGCTCTGTTCAGAAGAGACAGTGTTATAATTGAATAGTATACATTAATATATAATAAATAATTATAACAGAATAATATCCATTGTTGCTGTTAGGCCAGCGAATATTGATGGTATTTGAGCCTCTGTAAAGGTTGAAGAACTATCATCTGTCAGTAAACAGAGATAAGGATGTTTATTAATCGAAATTTCAAGCTTAACAATGAGGAGAATACACAATTTCAGTGAATCAGCTGATTAGTAGGATTCATCAGAATGGCTCTTCTTAACATTATAGTAGCTGATCTCTGTCCTGGTCTGTCACACATTTCACTGTCATGGTTTGGGCTTCTTATGATGTATCCACCAAGATGTTTGAGATACTCCGTGAGGTACTAAAGGTCATGGAAACCAGCACTGGGTCCTTTTTCCCCCAAGCGGTCACATGGTTGTGTGCTGAACGAAGTTTTGGATATCACTGATCACATGTGCTTTCCAAACATGAACCAAATACCAGACAGTGTGTTACGACCCTGTGTCTCCTCGGTTTGTCGGTGGTCATTTTGTGTGTCTTTGTTGCACCTATGTGCAGGTCCATGATTGACCACTTGGGGCACCATTCCTGTATAAGAAGTCATCAAGTAGCCATCTTGGGGAGACCTTCAGGGTTCTCTCCTCTCAGACATGACCTTTTGTACATTGTATTTTGTTTCCATTTGTTCTCTTCTATCAATCAAACAGATTGTGAGCTGTTGGTGAGTTGTTGCTGAGTTGATGGTGAGTTGATGGTGAGTTTTTGAGTTGGTGAGTTTTTGGTGAGTTGTTGGTGAGTTTTTGGTGAGTTGATGGTAAGTTGATGGTGAGTTGATGGCAAGTTGATGGTGAGTTGATGGTGAGTTGATGGTAAGTTTCTGCTGAGTTGATGGTGAGTTTTTGAGTTGTTGGTGAGTTGTTCCTGAGTTGATGGTGATTTGATGGTGAGTTTCTGATAAGTTTTTGGTGAGTTGTTGGTGAGTTGATGGTGAGTTGATGGTGAGCTGTTGATCAGTTTTTGCTGAGTTGATGGTGAGTTGATGGTGAGTCTTTGAGTTGTTGGTGAGTTGATGGTGAGCTGTTGGTGAGTTGTTGGTGAGTTGATAGTGAGTTGATGAGCTGTTGCTGAGTTGGTAGTGAGTTGTTGGTAAGATGTTGATGAGTTGTTGATGATTTATTGGTAAGTTATTGAGGCTTTAGTGTAATCTTCTGTTAAATATGTNATGGTGATTTGATGGTGAGTTTCTGATAAGTTTTTGGTGAGTTGTTGATGATTTATTGGTAAGTTATTGAGGCTTTAGTGTAATCTTCTGTTAAATATGTTTTCTGCTTTTCCTGATGCTGGACAATGAATAACTTGCACTTGATAGGTTTTGACTGGGAATTAAATTAGGGGTGGTCTCTGACTTTTGCACAGTACTGCATTACTACACAAACACCACCACCTGAGATTTTTACCTGGACTGCAGCTGAGATTAAACATTGAATAACTTCTCCACAGTATCAGATCATATCAGTACAGTACGTACACGTCTGTAGAAACGATCAGCAGATACTGCAGCAAAAGCAAGAGATGGACTCTGGACACCCAAACACAAACACAGAGATAGGTCAGCGGTGTACAGGGTTTACAGGGGGTCTACTCTTAAATGCAGCACCCATATATTTCCTCAGACAAACCTCCACAAATCTCCAGCCCTCCCTTCTAACTCCACTGATGTGGCAATAGTGAACAAGAGAGGGAGTTATTCAAACACAGTGAGAGAGTGACAAAGACAGCATCCTGATTGGTGTCTTTTTGTGCTTAGTCGACCCATGACCTTCTCTGGGGGCGGGGCTTTATAGTCTACCTCTCTCCTTTTTCACTGTCTATGGGTTTAGTCCAGAGTTTAGGCCAGTGCAGAGTGCGTTGTGGCAGAGTGTTCAAAGTAAAGAGAACATAAACTGTGTATTTGCACATGAAGCAGGGCCACGACTGCATCCCTCAAATGTCTTCAGCCACTGAAGTCTCCTGAAAAGTGTCCAGACAACTTAAAAACAGAACACCCATCAGCACTAAAACTCATGTGCACTTCCTTTGGTGAGTGTGTAAGTAAAATATGCTACCTATGCTGTCGAATGTGCAGAAGCATTATTAAACATATGAAAAACACATGTATCTAAAATAAGAGGTAGAATCTGTTCAACTCTACTAGTGAAGGACTAGTGCTCCAACTAGTGCTCAAATCCATTATAATCCCATCGAGATAGGGAGATAACTCACCTTCACTGAAACCAGCTGCTCAGGACTCTCCAAAAAAGTAAATCTCCTCAGATCTCACAGCAGACTCCAACGGGAGGATCCTTCGCCAGTCAACATACCCCGAGGTTCTTTGGGTGCCAGTGCGGTGCTGGAACGCAAACAGGAAATTTGACGTAGTGCAGACCATCTCATTTCAGTTCGCTCTTCCTTCAAAGGACACCATCTACAAAGCCTTCAAAGAACACGCCTTCGTAGCCTGTGCCCTTTGAAACATGCAGTACCTGAAATGGTGTGTGTGACGCCACTTGCTGAAAAAACTGCTTATTAATATGAGAATTAAAACGGTACAAAAGTTGTTTTGGCAGCTCAAATGTAGCACTAACGAATCAGAGCATTTTGGGGCGTTTTGGATGCTTATAGGGGGCTGAGTGATGTCACTCATCCAACCTTTGCAGCTCTATAACATGAGAATTAAAACAGCACTAATGTTTCTTTTAGTAGCACAAACCAGCACAAATCCAGCACAAACCAACACAAACGCTGATTTCTGCAGCACAAACCAGCACAAACCCAGCACAAACCAACACAAACCCTGATTTCTGCAGCACAAACCAACACAAACCAGCACAAACCCTGATTCCTGCAGCACAAATCAGCACAAACCAACACAAACCAACACAAACGCTGATTTCTGCAGCACAAACCAGCACAAACCCAGCACAAACCAACACAAACCCTGATTTCTGCAGCACAAACCAACACAAACCAGCACAAACCCTGATTCCTGCAGCACAAACCAGCACAAACCAACACAAACCAACACAAACCCTGATTTCTGCAGCACAAACCAGCACAAACCAGCACAAACCCTGATTCCTGCAGCACAAACCAACACAAACCCAGCACAAACCAACACAAACCCTGATTTCCGCAGCACAAACCAACACAAACCAGCACAAACCCTGATTCCTGCAGCACAAATCAGCACAAACCAACACAAACCAACACAAACGCTGATTTCTGCAGCACAAATCAGCACAAACCAACACAAACCAACACAAACGCTGATTTCTGCAGCACAAACCAGCACAAACCCAGCACAAACCAACACAAACCCTGATTTCTGCAGCACAAACCAACACAAACCAGCACAAACCCTGATTCCTGCAGCACAAACCAGCACAAACCAACACAAACCCTGATTTTCTTTCCTGGGGAAAGGGAGTTTTTCCAGATTTTTCTCCAGTTTGGAGGAACTCGAGGAGGCATTTTGCATAAAGGAGGCATTTAGTGTTGTCCTGTATGGCACAGAAACCTCAGGTCCTTCAAGTCTGTGGTGAACCTCAGGTTCTGTATGGCGTACAACACTCACATCCAGATGATGAGCCAATAGAGGGCTCCTCAGAGGCGTGACGCTTCTGGCAGCTTTAGGTGAGTCCCTGTGTTATGTAGCCTACAGCTTGCATACGGGTTATGAACATGTAGCTGCTGATTTACACACATTTCATTATTAATATCAGTGGATTATAAGATGGTTATCATCCAGGATGCTGCCCACAGGATGCTGCCCCCAGGACGCTGTTGGCTGGATGGTTGTGGTTGGAAGGCTGGTTTGGTTGGTGGCTGTATGTGTTTTTGGAGGTGACAGCAGGGCGTAAATGGAGTAGCTCCTCCCATCTCAGTCATTTATGCTGTGATTTCTTATCCTGTCTGAATTGGCCCTGATCTTACAGCTGTCTTGCAATACATTACACTACCCCACCTCCCCATGCAGAGCCAATCCTGTCCCTATAGGGCTTAAGAGAGCAAGCTGGTTGTCTTGGATGTCACAGGTTTGTTTCTCAGAAGACTCACATTTAATGACCTCAAATCATTAATCAGCTTTCTCCTATGTCAGGAACTTCCTGTCTGTGTGCAGGATATTCGTTCACATATGTATACATAGTTTTTAATAACCATCATGTACACAGACGTACACAGACACATAGGTTCATATCAACAAGGTGACCTTTCATTTCCTCCAGTGAGTGCTGGTATGCCGTTTTAAATAACTGTAAAATTACTGCGGCAGTTCAAAATAAAAGTCCTGTTGCAGCACTCAACTTTAACTGAGGCTCACTTTTTACAAATAGACCAGGAAATGAAGAAACCTGAAAAGACTGAGCTGATTTGTTCTGCTTATTGCTCAGTTTTAAGGATCTGGATCAATAACTAGAGCTCTGAAAGCTCCACATCAGTATATGTGTTTATCATGGTGGTGGTCATGAAGTTCATTGAGTCAATAAGTTCAAAGTCATCAAAAACAGACTAAATGGACTTTGGGCAGCTAAAGTAAACCCACATGGTTACAGCAAGAACACCAATGAAAGGTGGGGAGAGTTTGTGGTCCTACATATATACAGACCAAACAGCTGTTCAGTGTTTCTCCAAGTCGAGTTCTCACCTCTCTGCTCGTGGCTCTGTGATTTGAATTAGAGAGCATGGGTGGTTCATCAAGCCTTGAGGAGATCCAGAGGGCGCCATGCTTTCCAAGATCCGAATTCACCGAGATGCTTTCAGCGCATGCAGACTTTAAAATCGATGTGGGCATTGATGGATCCCTGCTGAGATACTCTGGAATGGACTCTACTGCCAAACTACAGGGATATTCATCTGAACTGCTGACAGAACTGGGCAGCAACATCCCAGACTACGTGGAGAAAGTCGGGACTGCCCTGGCAGGAGTCAGTTCTGTACCCAATGCAGTAGGCATAGGTGCACTTGCCCTCTCCATGATTCTACATGTCTGTTTTACTGCTGCCAAAGGATCCTCCAGTAAGCCCTCTGACCCTGAGAATCTGCTCGCGGCGCGTTTTTGCTGACGAGAAGTCCTCTGAGGTGCGTGTTCTGATGAATGAGTACCTGACGCGCTACACAATGTACCTAAAAAATGATCGTGATCTGCTGCAGGAGACCACACGTCTGGAACAGCAGCTCAGCCATCAACTCAAACGGGTGAAGGACTCCATGAGTGAACACATGAGCGATAAGGCGCTAAAGCACTGGACCAATGGAGCTGCATTTCATGTGCAGATGCTCATCCACATCGCACGCCTGAAGCAAAAAGTAGGAGATTCTGATCCTGAGAGTACCAAGTACAGCTTACACTCGGCCATAAACAGCTACAACAGAGAGCTCTCTGAACTGATGGAGAACTATAAGACGTACAAGGCTAAGTATTTTGCTGATACTAAAAGCCCTGTACCTGGAATCTGGGCTATTTGGTGCTGTAAGTATAAAAAATGTTGTGACACGAAGTGCGACCTATATGAAGATCCATACGACCTCTTATCAATACCTAAGCTCTTCATTAGCTACCTTTTCTCGGGTAACAGTGAGATTATAGAACTACAGAAATACTTCACTGACCTTCAGAACAACTATGAGAGGCTGATAAACCAATATGGAACCTTCCAAGCTCCCAGGAAGCAGTAATCTGCCTGCGGCCTGGCCAGGCAGGCCACCATGGAGTCCCTGGCATGTGCCTCTGAGGAATGGAAGCCTTGGCTGGAAGCGATGGACACACTGTTTCCTCCTCCTGGGACTATTTAGTCTGGTATCTGCTGAACCCTTCCTCACAGTTAACTAACACTGCTTAGCCATAGACAAATGACTCCTGCTTCCTACTACATTGAGCTTCCTACCTGTGTAGGCTTATATACGGTCATGATCATCATGTTGGTTAAATGATTTTTACCAGACCTTGGTAACCTGAACGCCTATGTGCTGGGATTAGCCTCACTCTGCCTTACTGTATAGTGTTATTAGTTGATATAATGCTAACAGCTGGATTAAAGCTGCATGTCGAACTACAGGATGACCTGGAATGCTTTATAAACAGTGTTTAACAATGAGACTTTAATGTGTTCTGTCATTTGTATTTCTCTCCGGTGCCCTCACAATGCATTAACATCATGCATTGACAGCTGGTGTGACTGGCAGTGTAAACTTTACTAGCGGCAGTGCAAAGTCACTGTGATACATCTGAACATAACCCTGATGCTCTACACATCTTTCCTGAAGCAAGAGAATAAAAGAAAATCTTTAATCAGAATCAGAATCAAGCTTTATTTGCCAAGTATGTTCACATGTCCAAGGAATTTGTCTTTGGTTACATTAGCTCACAGTGCACAGAGAGTGACAACATTTCACACAGTACAAACACACATTCCTAACACACACACACACACACACACACACACACACACACACACACTACCTTACATACCTGTAAGCCTTACATTGTGTGTAGCTGTATATGTATATTAAAGCAGCAGCCCAGATGTAGAGGCAGATTAAGGCTTATAAAGTACAGTACATGAAGACTTTAAACTTTAAACATTTTTAAAAACATGAACTAAGGCTGAATGTCTGATGTCAGCAGGGAGATTATTCCACAGTTTTGGGGCGTACGTTGCAAAGGTCCAGTTCACCTTTGATTTTAATTAGGTTCTGGGGACAGCTAATAGCCCCTGATCTGAAGACCTTAAAGTTCTTGTGTTGTTAAGAGGACATAAAAGCTCAGTGACGTACGGAGAGGCATCGTTGTGCAATGCCTGTCTAACTAGCTGCTGCAGTCGAGCAACGTCTCTCTGACTCAAACGGGTGAACAGGACATTATAGTAGTCCAATTGGGAGGAGACAAAAGCATGAATATGCTTTTTTAATGTCCAAAAAGGACAGGACATTTCTGATCTTGCTGATGTTCCTGAGGTGGAGGCCGCAGGGTTGAAGAAGCTTCTTGATGTGGGCAGTGAAGCTGAGGTGAGAATCAAAAGTAAAACACCCAGATTTCTGACGGAAGGTCTAGCCGTCAACCCAGAAAAATCAAGAGCTAGGTGCACCCCCTCGGACATACAGCATCTTTGTTAGATAAAAAAAATAGCAAAACAGCCACTTCATTAAAACCACCTCCTTATTTCTGTGCTCATTGTATCATTTTAAACACCTCAGTGTCACTGCTGGACATATTCCTGTGATCACAGATGAAAGAAAAGAGGATAATCAACACAAACCCCGCAGTAACAGATGAGCTATCATCTCTGACTTTGCATCTCCAAGGTGGACCAACATAAGGAGTGTCTAATAGAGTGGACAGTGAGTAGACGCAGTGTTTAAACACTCCAGCGGCACTGCTGTGTCTGATCCACTCACATCAGCACAACATGCACCAACACACCACCACCACGTCAGTGTCACTGCAGTGCTGAGAATGATCCACCACCCACATAACACCTGCTCTGTGGTGGTCCTGACAGTTGAAGCACATGGTAACAAAGGGAGAAAGCTGCAGAACTACAAAGTGCACCGATAGGGTAAGTAGAACTGATACAATGGAAAATGTAGATACAAGGAGGTGGTTTTGATGAAGTGACCAGTTTGTTAATGTATATTGTGCTACAGTCCCTCAGAGTAGACACTCAAAGGTATGATGTGCAGTGTGTCAGATTTGAATTGGTAACCTCTTGTATTCCACATCATCAAAACAACAAAGTGGGTTAACAGTTAGCTATTATTAACCATAAAAGGAGCACACATTTGAATGTAGGATCTCTTTTTTGTAAATTCAGTGGAAACTACATTACATTAGAAGCAACATGTTTAAAGAATGCAACACATCTTCTAATAACCTTACATTATTTGTTGTGTATTTGTTATTGTTTAGATGTTACTGTGTTAATCTGGGCTGTATGTTTCAGTTTAGCCAGATAAAGTAATCCCAAAATTAAACCTGTTCAACAGGAATGTTCCTCAGCTCTTTGCTATTGAACAGCTGCTCAACAGCTGGTTATCTGGCTAACCGAGAAGTAAAATAGCCCCCCTGCACTTCTACACAAAAACATATTGACAAGCAACACTGCTATGGTATGATTAGGTTCAACCTTTTGCGAACAGTGAAGTTATCATCCTACATATTGTAATACCCTAAAATATTTTTACACACACACACACACACACTAAAACACAAACATTTCAACAACCAGTGCAACACTTAATAAAGCATGCATACACTCTTCATTAACACCAAATCCTACCCCTGTGAAAAGGAGGGACCGACATGACACAATTATAAACAGCCTTCTTGCACTTGTTGCACAACACAGTCTACACTCATGTTTTGAGTAAGAAATAAAAACATTTTTTTAGCACAACATACTGAAAAAAATCTCATTTCTGCCCACGTTCTCTCTCTCTACTGACAGGAAATGTCTTTTATGCATGTGTATGTGTGTTGCACCATCTGGGTGCATGGATGACACCTACCACACCCTGCTGTGAGCACCGTTACATTATTCACACTGGTCTGGTTTGACAGCATTCACTAATCTCTAATAGGTTCTGACACTCTACAGTATAGATAGACATCACTGAAAAGTTGTAATTCTGTATTGTGTACATATGTATCTCAGTGTCAGCACTGACTCCTGTTTTCTGGCAGTATCACAGCTCAGCTGTCTAATCTTTGCCCTGCTGATGATAAATTCTCTGAGTGGGAAACAAAGACCTTTAAGCCATTCTGGATAAGAGGGTATGTTAAATGCCTTGTGAATAATCTTATTAGTCTTTATGTGCGTCATTCTGTCAGTTATCTGTATGTCTGCATGTTCAGGCATGCCACATACTCCTTCCTCTCTTCTGCCTCTAAGACTTGAAGAAGGCAGTGCACCCCCTGTCTATAACACTAAATGACTATAGATGCTCCTTATTTGCAGTTATTTGGAGTGTTTTGTATGCATGTTCTTTCTGAACTGGATACTTCTTTCAGGGTTGGAATCCTTTTCCTGTGCTGGAGTCTTCTTTCTTTCTGTATCCTTTTGTATTTTTTTTGCAGTTGATGGATAAAACAGAATTAGTGGTAGGAACTATAGCCAAAACTGGTGACTCTGTGATAATTTAGTAAACTTGTCTTGAACTGGTTCAGGAACTATGCTATGCACGTGCACAGCTGCATTTTTACCAAAACTTCTAAACCACTTTTTACTGAGCGAGCTGAAGACGGAAAAGCATCAACAAGCAGAAGTGAAACACAACTTGGAACCTGACAAGATCTTGCGAATCTAGCTGCCATGCAATGCAAGATATTCAAACACACAGTTACTACCTAATATAAAAATGCCCTTTATGTTATCACGTGAGGTGTATTGTCTAGTGCCTTGCATCTGTCTGGGTGGACGTTTCCTGCAACAGAAAATAAACAGAAATCACTATTAAGAAACACAAGTACCATATGCATAAAACGAGGAATCAACGAGAAAACTGATGTTCTAGCAATACTGTCCAAGCATTTACATCAGCCAAAAGGAAAGGGGCATCTTTCTTTTCTTTGAAACATGCAGTCATGACTAGTATTGGTCCATGTCTCGTATCTGTGTCAAGGTCATGAAGGACTGTGTTCACTTCCTTTTCTCATTTCAAAAGGTTGAAAAAGTTGACTTTTGACATTGTAGCACTCTTTCCCCTTTCTATCAAAGAGTCAAAATCATTTCAGGTTCAGACGAAGGCATGGGACACTCACTTTGCTGAGCATGATAGATACACACCCTAAAAAAGAAATAGATGGCAGAGTAGCTACTACAATAATTCAAAGTTAGGTGGATTATTACGTATTGTTGCTGTGTTAAAAAAAAACAAAATGGTCCAAACGTTTACAGGAGAGGGCAACAAAAACTTCTAACATTATTCAAGTCTAATGTGAAAAGTTATTTTTTGAAGCAATTGTGGAACATTTCAATAGGTCCATTCAAAATGGCATCTGCAGATGAGAACACTCATGGCCCTGGTGAAACGGTAGATGGAGTCAGAACGTTGTGAATGTCTTTCTACATGGCTCTGCATGTCACCAAGTTACATCCACCAATCAGAAGCAAGCTTATGAATATGTAACTATACACAGGCACACAGCGCCCTATCAGCATAGACGAGAAGTCTGAGTCCGGTAAAAAAAAAAAACAAAAAAAAAACTCCGCGTGCAGTTAGAAACTGAATGTTGGAGAAGGGAAGACTGGAAGTTTTCACTTCAACCAAACTCCAAGAACAGCAGAGATGATGCAGTGAACTGACTACGTTACTTTAAGTTAAAGCCAGCCCAGGGGTAGACCGAGCGTTCACTGCAGATCTGAGAGGTTTGCTGAAACCCTCCATTCCGGGACCCCGGAGAGGCTCCAGCCATCACTGCGCGACCGCTGCCACCGCCACCCAGAACTACCACAGCCACTACGGACGGAAGGGCCTGCCGAGCGCTACCGCGAGTGAATCCGCTGACTAAAGGTAAACGGCTTCCAGAAGCAATAGCGTGTTTCCAAGAGAAGCGCATTCGAGTCATCAGACGCTCAGAGACACTCCAGGAAAGAGCGGCTCTCCCCAAGAGGCGAGGCGCGCAACATCAGAGCTCCAGCTGCTCGCTGTGACTTCAGCACGGCCTGACTTGACCACGGGTTCCAGCTGCAGTCTTCGACATAGTAAGCCGGTTCATCTCTTCATATGCGCAGATTCTGGCGCTGTAATAATCACGTAGCTTAGGTTTCCAGTAACCTTTAGCGGATTAGATGGCACACTGGTTATCATTAAGGATTTCCCCATAAAGTTAATGAACTACGGCTCATCGGTTTCAGTACTCCTTTGGTTTCCTCTTGTCTTCGAATCCTGGATGTTTGTTCCCTATCCATAATTATCATATGAATACATTACCTTTCTTATCATCCAACCTTTAGTCAATAATAAGACTCCTGATCTCTCAAGATGGTCCCTAACCTTGAATTCTTAGGATTGTATATTAAGTTATCAGTACCTTTAGCCCTGGTTCTATTTCATTGCAAAGTATTCCCTCGACCTTCGGGGTCTGTAGAGGCTGGAATTTTCCATCCTTCCGTTTATTAGCTTCAGTACAAAGGATTTACCTGTGCGATTATTTCTAAGGTATTAACAGTTACATGTTCCTGAAATGATTACCAAATTATTCCCTCACAGCAGTGGAATTATGGGAGCAGCAATAGACTAAAGCTGGCAATGAAAAAACAAAACAAAACTAATGTTGAGAACTTTTATTGAAATAAGTGATTTTTCAGGCGACTTATGAACAGAAGAATTGCATAAAAAACTACCAACCAGTAACAGCCAGTAACAGCGTGAATGACATAAATATTGTATCTGTATGTATTCTAAATTAAATATTATTTTTTATATATTTGAAACATATTCTATGTTATCTTTAAGTATTATGATGGAATATGTTATGGAATACATTTTTCAAAGTATTCTGCCTAACCCTTGTCGCAGACTTTATAGCAATTATTAGTTATTAAATAATTTCAGTAACAATATTGCAACTTATTCCCATATGTGTTACAGCTTGACATGGCTGAGATGGCTGCTCTGCTGATGCTGTGGATCACTTCTGAGTCTCTTTTATCTGCGGCTGTTGAGATGAACACTATTATACACCATGTAAGTAGCCTGTTTCGATTAAAAAGCTTGTTAAGATAAATGGTGTCTCTGACTGTTTGGTTTATTATTTAACAGTTGTTCTTTATTTGTTTGTCCCTGTTTCAGAATCTTTCCACAGAAACCATCACTAAACCTTATGAGGAGTTTTGCAGTTCTGGAAGTTGTATATATACAGTCCCACCCAAGTTTCACGAACGCTTGAAGAATGAGAACTGTGAAGCAGGCTGGCATGCACCGGTGGGGTCAAACATGCGGTCTGATGTTTCCGTGTAGTACATAATAAACACACACACACGCCCACACACACACACACACACACAATATATATATATATATATATATATAAACAGAGCAGCAAAAATAGCTTTTAAAGCACAACATATTTACATATATCTGCCTATTCAGCTGTTAAGCTAACTAGTTTTGATAATAACTTTATTAACTTTACTTTCAATGTAAGTTAATATAAAGAGATTTTATTCCAAGCAGTCGTGTGAGCATTTCCATTGGTCTACTATACCTGACATTTTCACATTATTTAAAGTAACACTTTTGGTCAAATAATGTAGAAAAGAAAAAAATGAAAAAATGGTAATACACGATTTTCTTTGGACAGGATGATAAACATAACTTAGATATACATTTATTAGCATTGACGTCATTGTCGCAAATTTTAATACTAAAAAAAAAGGTGGTGGATGTATACCCTTTTGATGCATTAAGTGTGCGGCTAGTTGCATTTCTTGTGAATTTTAAAACATGTTCAGAATGTGAAATCATACCTTGCAGTGAACGCAGGTTGATTTTTTATTATTATTGTTATTATTTATTATTATTATTATTTTAGTATTTATTATTATGTATTATTTCTTAACAGTGGAAGACATAGTAATGCAAATATATTACCTTATAACACCCTGCGATGGTTTTAAAATATATACTTTTGAGCAAAAATCTTCTTCGAAGCAAAAGCAGTATACCTGTAATACCATGTAGTAACTTTCTATGAGGAGCTTTTAGAATCAGTAATGAATTCAGATGTCTGGCTACTATTACCAACACTGTGAACAAATTTGACTCTGTAGGTTTCTCTAGAATGGAGCATTGCACACCAAACCACTGTTTACATAAGGCATTTTATCTTTAAATATCAATGCAAAGCCACGCTGTGTCATTCGAGATAAATCACATCTGCGTTCTTCCAACCAGTTCTCAACAAAGCAATAACTTTACACTGACAATAATAATTCTATTAGCTTTTTTATTATTTATTTATTTTTTTTTCATTTTGTAAACTTAATAGTACATGATTTTACAAACAATAGTATGACACCAGATAAATGGTTTTAAACAATCTTCTTGGCTTTTTTTCCCAGGTTGAGGGATTTTTGGCTGATCCTTCAAACCCAAATAATTTGCATAGTGCAGTAATAAACATCACGGCGGAAAGTCTAATCACCAAGTGGCATATTGATGGAGTTTGGATCGACATTCAGAACCACAGAACAAATGTTGGTTCTCATTTGTATGTTTCATTTATAAAAGGCAATTTCTGTCCAGTTTTCTACAACACAGTGTATGCAATAAATAGAAAACATTTCCTTTGATTTTCTTTTCTTTCAGGAGCAACTGAAGATAATATTCAAAGGTATATAACTCTGCTTCTCTTCACTGTGTATGCTTACCTACTTGCAGTTCATGGTCAACCCTTAGAACAATGAGATTCTGACTGATCAAATATTGTGATAGAGTACCAAAACAGTCAACACTGTATGTGTTGCTAAGCTCTGAACTGTGAAATATCAGCAATAAACAGTACGAACATTTAACAAGATAATATGTTTCTCTAATATTAATGTGTCTCTGCTTAGCGACTAACAACACCCATGCATCACCCCAAGGTTTTGGTGAGTAGTGAAATAAATGTAGATCATAAATCACTTTTTGTCCATGTCTATTAACTGTCATGGAATATTTGCTAGAAATATTAGTGCCGGTAAAGTCGTTCTTTTGCTTCCTCTTGTTTAGCCAATGTTAACATCACTAGTGGATCTCTCCCAACCCCAGGTGAGAAACAGAATATCTGAAGTTCACTTTCTGTTCATGTGTATTTGCATGTGTGTTGACAGGTAAGGATTATTTGCTAGAACTATTAGTGATACTGATATGTTTTTTTTCTTGTTTAGTCATGGACAGCACAAGTGCATCTCCAGAAACCTCAGGTGAGTGGCAAAATATCTGTAAATTATAATTCTGCTTTATAAAACAAGTGATGAAATCAAGTGAGTATGTCAGTAGCAGTCAAATGTAATAATATATGTTGTTTAATAAATAACATGAAGTTTTTAAGCTGTGTCTTGTCTGAAGCTCAGTAGGGGTAAAAATAGTACAGAAAGTCCCTACTTCACTTAGAGTACTGTTACTCTTGTGATAATTTACTTTAGCGTAGTAAAGGACAAAGTAAATAAATACTTGAGTAATCACAATTTGAACATAATTCTAATATCAGGTACATTATTGGATACAATCTACTCAAACAAAACTGAGGCCAAACATATGAGGAAAAAATTGTAATCAAAATCAGAAAAAAATGTAAAAAGAAAAATGAAAATGGTCCATGCTGCCTGGAATGTCCATACAGTCTTGATCAGGAAGGATAGTGGAGTTTATTGCATTAGCTAATGCTACTGTTTTTTGTCAAATCTGACTTAACAAGTCACTTATCTTTAAGACCACTAATAAAAGTTTTGACATTCACAGTCACGTGGCAAGCACCTTTTACTGACTACAATTCCACTGAGGCAGTATTGGCAGCTGATAATGTCATTTTATTTCGTGTATTTGAAAATTAATTCAGATGGCACTAGATAAAATGTGTTGTGTGTGCTGTTAACATTCGCTTTCTGTCTAAACTAAACTAAACTAAACTAAACTAAACTAAACTAAACTAAACTAAACTAAA
>CM067483.1:34926932-34986537 GCA_034552555.1 Semaprochilodus insignis | reverse complement strand
AACTAAACTAAACTAAACTAAACTAAACTAAACTAAACTAAACTAAATCAAATCTCATTTTTGCTGCTGGGAACTGGCCATGTTTTGATTGTTTTTCAGGTCAAATTCTTTTAAATTCAACTGGGTTTTCTTTTCATTGGTGTATGAGCAGTATGAAGTACTTTATTAGAAATTTAAAATTAAAATGTTACAGGGAAAGAATATTCTAACTATGTAATGAGAGTAAATGTAATTCATTTATTTCAGCATCTGCTGCTGAGGCAGGAGTGTCCAACTCTACAGGGTCTTTGTCTACCATAATTTGTAATAGGTATGAAATAGGTGTGTTTGAGTAGGTAAATCACCAGACTGTCCTGAATTAGTCTTTCAGGACTGGAACTGATGATCTTCATTGTAAAGCTGTGTGTGTATAACATATGTCTGTCCTGATGTATTTGCTCAGATCAGCCCAGCAATCAGACCATCATCCTCGCAGTTGTAGGATCCATTCTGGCTGTTCTGGCTGTGGTGTTGTGCTACTGTTGTCGTAAATCTATCTGCAGGTAGGCCTGACTTACAAACTGCAGAGGGCTCAGATTGTTTTCAAGATGAGTCTATAACTGATTGTATCTCATCAAAGCAATAATGTTATATGCTTTTCCATTAACATTTCTTGAGGTAAGTAGACACTTATATCAGGGGTTATATGAGACTTATATCAAACTGTAAAAACATTGGAAGCCAAATTGATGCATGGCTCAAGGCTCTGAAAGAATTTATGATCCATATTACAGTTTGATCTATTTTTATAAATGTAGACCTTGAAGTTCTGCTATGCTATTTTTTGTGTTGCATGCTCCAGTTATCACAAAACACAATATATCTGTATTCACCCTCTGTCTGAAACACTATTAGGGCTCCTGTGTTGTTTAGTCCCCCTCCTGATAAGCCCAGTGGGCTGTGATTGGTCAACTTGCTCTGATCTTTTCTGATTAGTTAACCACCAGTGTGGTTCCACAGGCTTGCATCTGAGCTAGGTCAGTGTTAATGAAGTTGTTTCAGATCAAACTGAAGTGATAGATGGAACAGTGCATAGAGTGTCATGCACAGGTCTTAAAGAGACACTTAATGAATGCTTATATTGTAATGTGATTTGCTGGATCAAATCTGTTAGTGTTAGGTAAGGGGAGGGGCAGCATGTTACATACAGGTTGGAACTAAACTGTGCAGGACAGTGACTCCTCAGGACCAGGGTTGCAGACCACTGCTATACACTAGTATCATATTAGTCACATATGCTTTAAATCTGCTCTAGTATGCGTTGAATATGCAATTGTTCTACTCTATTCTTTATAAAGATGGATCCGATGTCAGAAAGAGCTCAGAGATGAAGACGAAAACCTGAGGAATATAGGTGCACAGGAGGAGGCTCAGGCACTGAACTTGGATCAGATCAAGGATCCAGACACGTAAGAACCAAAGCTACCCAAGTCTTACTGCACTCTCTCTCTCTCTCTCTCTCCCCCTCTGTTTTATCATTGTTAAGCATAAGGTCTATCAATTGTGACCACTGATAATTATAACAGTTGCTATTGCTGATAAGTCATGATTCAGATGTAATAAATATATAATAATGCAATGTAAATACTAAACCGAATGGTAAAGCAACGGGTTCACGGAAAAATAGGTTTTCTATTTGTTTAGAAAACAGATGTCTTGTCCTTTGAAATTAAGGAACGGACTAGAATTTGACTTTGTCCTGCTCCTGGACTAGGTTTAATTTTACAGCCAGTCTTCATGAAAATGTACAGTTCACAACATAACAATAAACCCTGTTGGTGTAATAACGTCACCAGAGTGGCCTCTGATTGAACAGAACAGGCTGTGTATTAATCATTAACCATAACTTTCTTTTTCCTTTCTTCTCTTTTTCTCAGTGTGTTTCCCTCAAGCCAGAACAGTGGATAAACACGTCCAGCACAGTTCCCTATTTCTTCCTGTTAGAGAGTGCACTGTGCATTGAATGGTTTCTTAAAAGGTGTTCAAAAAGGTGACGGTAAACAAACTGCCGTCTTTCTCTCCATGCTAAGGATTATGAGCTCAGGATCTTTCTCGGGATCACCACACAAAACATCTCCATCTCCGTCTCTGAAGAATCCACGCAGGACAGGGACTGTTTTACTCCTCTCTACTTCTCTTAGGGATTTTTACTAGAAACTTGAGCAGCTACACACTTGGAGGCCTTTTTTACACCAAAAGCTGACAACGCATTCAGTCCAGCTTTGTGAACTTCAGTATTTATGAATGCACTTGAAAAAAAAGAGCCTTAAGACACTTTAATTAATAAAGAATACTAATAGTAAAACCAAAAATCAGCCCTTTTCCATTTATTCTCCATTTAGTCTTTATGATGACACTGGACAATAAATTAGTAGACCGTGCCTTAATGGAGAAGCTTTCTCAATTCTTTTCTTCCTCCTGTAAAACCCAGTGACATTTTAGGCTTTATGTACAGACATGGGATTAAATAATACATATTCTGATGTTCTGCTATCTCTGGCATGTTGTTACTTTTGGAGCCTTTACTGCAATGCTAAAGCAGGTATAAGTCAGGTGGTATCAGAGTTCTTTCAGAGATGTTTGACTACACAAACTACACAACACAGTTGAGGAAAATCACTACCACCAAACTTACACTAAAATAAAAAATCCTAAGCTAAAGCATAAAGCCACAGTAGAGATAAGGTGTACATGGTACCATATAGGCCAACCCAAAAATCTGCTCTTCTCCGTTAATCCATCATGTGGTTTTGAGAGCTGCTGATATTTTAATTTACAAGATCTAACAAAGATGAAAAGGTTTTTAAAGGTCCAAGGTTTTTAGTTAGTATGTTTCACCTTTTTGGAGATGCCAACTTATGAACAGGGATCACAAATTGTGCCTTTATCTTTAGTCAATTCAAATTTATTTATATAGCGCTTTTTTTACAACAGATGTCACAAAGCAGCTTTACAGAAAATCTGGGTCCAAGCCCCCAATGAGCAAGCCAGGGGTGACAGTGGCAAGGAAAATCTCACTCAGAGCAAGAGGAAGAAACCTAGAGAGGATTCAAAAGGGGAAACAATCCTCTTCAGGTCGACCCCGGATAGCAACAAACATGAAAAGGTTTAGAGTTTACAATTATAGGCAATACTGTTAGATGGAAGACTACGATGATAGCCTTCTAGAAAGAATAGTTGATGTTGTGTATGGTATGTTGTGTATCCAAATAAAAGAAACTAATCTTGAATGCATTGTTTGAGGTGCTGTTTCATTTGAGATCTAATTCATTGTGAAATGTTATACTGGTTCGGCTATTGACTATACTGTCTCTATACTAAAGCACAAGGTGCTATGTTATATGATAGAGCACAGGGAAGAAACAGTTTCATTCAAAATAGTGATTCAGCAACCCCACCCCCTCACCCAAGTATGCCACTTTGTGTGTGTCTGTGTGTTTACCTTGGCTAAACGCCCAGAAATATTTCTTTGCATATCATTAACATCAGCTGCAATGCAAGAGGATGTGTTGCAGCCAAAGAAACTCAATGTTTGCTTTGTTACGAATTATGATAATCATTGTATTATAATATCATCACTTCAATTTATTATGGTCATTTTTTTTATAACAAGCACTTTAGCTACCCACCAATATTGCTGATTTGTGCAGGACAATTCTGCATTACTTTTATGGCTTCACAAAGCTGAATGTAACTGCTGCATCATTTACCACTGGATGGGAAAGTTTAATTGCTGTCCTTGGTAGCTTCTCTGATATCAATGCAGTCTGCCAGAACAAATTTCATAGGGGAATTGTGTTACAAGAGGCTGGAATCTTGACCCTTGATAAGAGGTAGAGATAACAGACTCATCAGTTCCTTGAAATAAATAAAAGAAAGCTGCTGTCCATATTGATAGCATATTGATAGTTCACTCTCTCACTTCATGGGCACACTCCTCAGAGGTTTACTGTCTTTCAACTGTTTAAAAATTTACTGTATTTCAACTGTGTATGTGTGAGTGAGTGAGTGAGAGAGAAAGTGAGAGAGAGAGAGAGAGAGAGAAAGAACAAGAGTGTGTGGAAGTGTGGGAATTTGTGACTGGAAGAATGCCAGTGTACAAAGTGCATATAATGGTGTGTACTTGAGAGAGGTGTCCTTTGAAATGTGTGTATGTGCCATTATTCAATATGTACATTTGCCCCTGTTTATCAAAGTTGCATACTCCGAAATCTTGTTTACCAATTTCATCTTTGCTCTATATGTGCATAGAGTGTAACTTGGACATGTTGATTTGCGGTTACAGTTTGCCCCGCCCCCCACCCCCCTTAATAATTGTAGAATGTGCCTGAGTGCTTGAATATCACAAAGTGAAATCACTTTTCTATAATAGGGTTTAAAATATACATATACATATATATACATATAAATATATACATTTCTGTGCCATGTACTGTATAAGCCTATCCACACACACACTTTGTGCTTTGTGGTTTGAGTTTTTTCATACTGTTTAAACAAATCTGAGTGGAATGAAGGGTAACATAGTCCCAAATGATGCCTGTATATTTGTCAGTAAGGGCATGGGCCATGCAGAAGAAACCCAAAGGCCTTGACTGAAATCTCTAGTGGAATATGCACAAAAAGTATAGAGCAGAAACCATATGTATTAAAGATGTGCATGCATAACAATAATGCTAAGCAACTATCTACATGAGGATCAGTATTTATGAAAATATAAAAACTTGACATGAAAATGTGTGTACTTTACCACAAAAGGTTTGGTGTGCATATTTAGGGACAGGATGGAAATTACAATAAAACTATTTATCACTTCAAAATACGGTTATACTTTTAAATGGGTAGCCCAATTGAAGGCCTGCTTAAAGCGCTGTAACACTCTAGCAATGATTACACACAGTACTTAAGAATTAAAGAAGTGCACTCCAATTTGTAATGTGCGGCCATAAATGTCTATCATATAAGTGTGTGGCTGGCCATACATAATTGTGCTAATGGCTACAGAAGGACTTCTGGGTAGACATAAACAAGCCTTTTAATAGCAAAAGATAAGATCTCCAAGTTCAGTTCCTTCAGATCTGCGTATGGAACATGGCCTACTACTTGGCAGAGAAACATAGATGAGTCATCATGGTATGTCCCAACTCCGGAATTTTGCTGCTGTGAGACACAGATCAGGGCATTTGTTCTTTGAATAACTGGTTAAGAAAACAAAACGTAACTCAGGAGCACAATGTTTGTGTGTGTGTGTGTTAATTGAACTCTTTTTTTCAAACTTCCTGTCCATGTTCTGTGTCTTTTTCTTGTTGGCCATGTTTGTTTGATGTCTGTACGCTAGTTTTGTATGACTCTTATGCAGGGTTTTTTTGTATTGTTATGATAGTTGTAATTATTATAAGTGTGCGTGCCTTAGGAGGCCAAGTCTTTTTCCAAGCCACCACAGTAAATAAGAAGTTGTTAATGATTTGGCTAGTTAAATAAATAAAAAAAGCAAATGCTCTTATCCAGAGTGACTTATAAAAACATGCAAACAGTAAAACTTATGAACTTATGAGTACAGAAGTTGAGAGGAAACAGAAAGACTCCAAGGGGTACAGCCGAAGAGGGAATGAGTGCAATAAGGCGTACCAAGATGATGTGTAAAGCTGTCAGTCTTTAGACCACAGCGGGAAGACTGGGAGATTGTACATCGTAGAGTTCGATGGGAAGTTGTTCCACCATTGGAGGGGCAGCAAGACCGAGCTTTAAGGGTTGGCTTAGATGTTAAGAGCGCAGAAGTCAAAGACCTAAGCTGCTATGCAGATCAATAGTAAAAAAGGGGCTACAGTAGGAACTGCAGTAGTCATATCTAGACTATGTCACTGGATCTTGTAATTCTGAGGATCTAATTATATAGGAAAACAAGTGTTTTCAAACACAGAGGGTGCGACAGCGGTGATATGTTCAAAAACATTGTTCTTTTTTCTTATAGAGAGAAACAGCTTAGATACAGAATTCTTTATTTGAGCATGATGGTCTATGTGGAGGTCTGGGTGGAGGCCTACAATAAGCCTTTTAGTCAATGTGTCCTCTAATTAACTTGATTATTAAACATTTAGAATCCTGCCATGTCCGACATCACTATGTGCCATGAACATGGCTGTTCTCACGTGCACATCCAGTACCACCTTAAACACATACACGCCCAGAGTATAAAGACTGAGTAGTGCAGTCAGTTGTGCAAGTACAGTAATAGTAAGTTTTTACAGTTTTTTGCAGCACTGAGATAATTCCTCATGCAGTTAGCAGCGTCAGCAACAAACTCTGTTTGGACCAAATCAAGAGCACTATTTTCCCAGGTTTGAATACGAAATACATTTTCAAAATTCTGTAATTCTCTTCTTGCTCAGTTAACTTTTAATAACGCTGAATATTTTAGCTGAAAATGCTTGCAGACAAAACTGTAACTAAACATGTGACTTATTGTACCTGAGTTTTTTCTGTGCTGGACTAATTGTCATTTCATTTGTACCACTTCTTATTCTAAGCACTAAGTAACTAAACTTCTATTTAAATATTTATTTTTATTGTTTGTTATTTTATCTCTTTCCTTTTCTGTCCTCTCTGTTATACTGTGGTCCTAAATGTAGTTACAGAGAATAAAAAAAACCCTGAAATCTTTGCCATCTACATATTAAGGAAAATGATCCAATATTTCATATGAAATAAATGTGAATCTTTCCCTTCGGTATCTGGTGTGACCCTCTTGTGCAGTAATAACTGCAGTTAAATGTTAAGAGTTGCAGCTAAATGTAAAGTATGGTAGGTGTTGGTCTTGCATCTTTAGCTTGGAGGAATTTTAGCCCATTCCTCTGTACTGAAAAGAATCAATTCTTGGATGTTTGTGGATTTCTGTAAATGAGCTGCTTGCTCTGGGTCCTTCCACAACATTTTCTATTGGATTAAGGTCAGGACGTTGACTTGGTCATTCTAAAACAATAACTCTTCTAATATTCTTCTTTAACCATTCTTTAGTAGAAGAACATATGTGCTTGGGGTTGTTGTCTTGCTGCATGACCCAGGTTCTCTTGAGATTTACCTTTTGGACAGATGTCCTGACATTTTACTCTAATATTTTTTGTTCCATCAACGACGGCAAGCCATCCTGGCCCAGTTGCAGCAAAACAGCTCCAAACTGTGATAACATCACCACCATGTTTCACAGATGGGATAAGGTTTTATGTTGGAATGCAGTTCATTGTTCCTATAGCCTTTAATGTGTTACCCTACTGCAGTCTGCTATGTTCTTTTTGGAGAGCAGCAGCTTTCTCCTTGCAACCCTGTCATATACACCATTGTTGTTCAGTGTTCTGATGGTGGATTCATGAACATTAACTTGCTTAGAAGTTACCTTGGGTTCCTTTGGTTCCTGGCAGACTATTGCACTCTTGGCGTGATCTACTATTACTCTTGGCGTGACCTTTGTTGGTCGGCCACTCCTGGGGAGGGTAATAATGGTCTTGAATTTACTTAAATTGGTCAGACCTTGGAATTGGTATAATATATGTCTCATTTGTTTAGTTGAGTTCACTTTATCTGCTTTTTAGGATTTGTGTGAAAAGTCTGTTTTAAGTCCCAATCATTGAAGCACCACTGTAGGTCTATGCTACCCTTCTTGGTGGGACTTGTGCTTATGTTTATGGAAGTGTACTGACTATTTTTTAAATTATGTTTTTTGGCACGTTTATTCATTTTCTTTGCTTTTAATATAATATAAAACTCCAAGTTGGGATGCTGTGTAAAATAACACCAGAATGATTTGCAAACCTCATAGACCCATATTTTAATTACAATAGAACTTAGAACCCACATCTGATGTTTGAGACCTTTGTGTCTTTCATGAAATTAAGAACTTGATGGCAGCAATGCATCTCAAACATTGGGAGGATACAGGCATGATTGTGTTCTGGAAATCACTGCATTTAAACCGCTGTCTTGAAACATTGTATTGGTTATGGAGTTTGCTAGTCTTGGTTCCTGCTATTGCCTTAATGAGCCTGAGAAAAAATACATAAAATATTGCACAAAACAAACACAAAGGTCATTGAGGGCTAAAGTGGATTTTAAAAAATAGCGCACTAATATTTTTTTTATAAATGGCAGTGCCTTTTTTCTCCCAGGTACAATAAGTAGCAGTGGCCACACAGTCCATCTGTATCTGCCCCAACAAACACAAATGCAAAGTCTACCCACGGCTGCCCTGCAGACACCATTGTAGAAATTTCAAGGTAGCTGGTGTGTGCCATTTATTTTAGTCTGTGGGTTTGAGTTACCATTAGCTAGGTACCTAACTATTAGCTAACTTTGCTACCTTGCTATGGTGGTTCTGACTAACTGAAATGGCTGCATGAAACAAGCTAGGTTGGTGTTAGCTTACCATTAGCTATAACTTTTTAAAAGTTTGCAAGTTGGTCAAGTCTAAATAGTGTTCCAGAAGAACTAAAATGGTTGTGTAAAACATGTTCAGGTTAGCATAGTTAACTGTTAGCGATCTTGTTTGACCAGGGTGCAAATAATGTTGCAGTGTACAAACAGTATGGCACTTCTTACACGAGGGTGCAAATAGCATCTGCCTTTTAAAATGTAGATGCATCAGAGTACTTTGGGAATTACATATGTGTATTTTTTTTTAAATGTACCTCAAACATTTATAGGGCCTCAGTGTTCAAAATTCCCTGAGATGCAACTAGAACTCAACATTTTATTGGTCAGGAGCTTGTAAAATCGCTGCAACGAGATCTAGGGGGTTAATGGCTGTCAATTAAAAAAACCATCACTGTAATCAATGCAAAATGACTGGCATGGATCAGGTTTTAGTGCATCTCCATAGCCTTTCCCATCTTTTCCCAATTCTCAGTTTTTTCCCTTCTTCTCCTGAGCATTTGACATACTAATTGGACCAGAGTAGAGCCATGGCATATGCTTGGCATTTGCACTTATTAACCTGAGGGAAAGGTGACCTGTCCATAACTGTCTTGGCATGCCCATCATCTCTGTTCTCAAGGATATTTTTTCTTTCTGACAGTTCTTTGTGTTTTGATGGCAATGAGGACATGAGTATCTGAATATGGTTAAGGTCACAAATTCTTTCAGGCCCTAATGTGGGCAGTGCCTCCATACAATATGCTAAATTGCTGTATTTCACCTCAGGGTTTTTCACCTTTTGCCCTGTTGAAGTAGGACATGGTGTGCTCGTGTGCTCTTTGTAGGCAAATAAGACACCTTGCATTAAAGTCCACCTGCAATCGGACTCCATGTGCTCGATGTGAATTTGTGTGTATTTTGCTAGTTGCAGTGGGAATTTAATTAGCCAAAAGTTTATGTACTAGGTGCTCATTGAAAAGCATTTCGAACAGCACACATTTGGATTATTGGAGAGAACACCATCAGTCACATCCAGGTACAGGGTTACAAAGTTGTCTTAGTTGCGGCACTAGAATGTTAATTTCAGATACAGTGTATATGTGCACACCAAAAGGGCCCTTTGATAATGCTGGACATGGTGTAGAATTTAGTGGCACATTTTTTTATTATTTAATAAACGCTCACTTCCAAAGCAATCACCTGTTTAGCCCGTTCCTGTTACAACCTACTGAACCATTTCAACATGGATAGCTTCTAATCTGCTGTAGTACTACTGGCAGATCCCCATGCATCCCACCTTGTGACTGTTCCTCTTCTGAGGTCTGCAGCTGGTGAACGTTTTTTTGCAGTCATCTTATGAGGTATATATCCACTTTGTGAAACAGCAATGTTAACTTTGATGTTTTGATGAGTGGCGCTCAAGAGGGAAATCTCCACACCGCCACAATCTGCAAACAAGAAGCATTTCCTCTATTCCCATCAGGAACCATCACATGGTTGTTTTTGAAAGCATGAGTACAGCAGGGGTTTTCCTGTTTTAAAGAACTGTACCAAGAGTGATCAAGGCTGTAGATCCCTTTAGTTTAGTTATTTCATTCCACATTCTCCTTCCACAATAATTTAGGATTGTCTCTGCACACAAAGTAGTTTTCACCACACCTCTGTTCCCTGTGTAGAAGTGTAAATGTGTCTACCAAAGGTGCTGATGAGTGCATCTTCTTATAGGGGCTGGAAGGATCCACTGTAATCCTTTGAGGGGGAACACAGTGAAACCTGAGAAACATTGTTAAATAATATCTTGAATATAAATATAAGAATATATTTACCTGTAAAAGTGGCTAAAGGAAAACTAAGGTGTTCAAAGCAAACACCTCTACAGTTTTCTTTAGATATTTTTTAAGTATTCGGACTTATTAGAGATGGTATGACCCTCATTGAGGGTAGGGTTTCAAACCTGAACTTAAAATGGCCCTTTTATTTACCTTCCCAGTCCACACTGCCACAATTCATTATATCATTTAGAAGACAAACCTCTTGGTAGTGATCTTCCAATAAATGTCATGACTTTAGCTTGCCTCTAAAATGTTTGTTTCTAGTTATGCAAATGTAAAATTCAATACAAAAAGTGTTTAATTATTTTTCTTCTTTTTTTTTTTATATGTAAGAAGTGACAGTTGAAGTTTGAATGTAAGAAGTTTGCAGTTGGAGCAATTAATTTTTCACCAGTAACAAATCAGTATAAACACATAATGATTCTCCTTTCAGTTTAATTAGTACTTGTGGAAAAATGATGGATGATGGACACTACCCACAGTACTACAGGAAACAGAATGGTAGGAGCATTGCTGGGTGCAGTGGTGGCGAGTAGAAATGGTGTGTAAACGTGAGTTCAACCCAAATCTGTCACAACAGCCTGTAAATCGTGTTCTAGTGAATAATGCATTTACTTGTTAGTTTTGTAAGTTAAACCTCAGCTGAAGCAGCCTTTAGAGTCCAGCCTGGTATGGGTAAGCTTCATCACCTCCTGTTAGTAAGATACAATTTAGTGTGTTGATATGGTGTGTACTAGCTGCCGAACTCACACTGTTAGGACTAGTACACAGTATATACGGTTTAGTATTAGTGTTAGTACACAACTGAGAGGCAGCCATGTTTTTCCACCTCCTTTCAGAAGCTAATACTTGCCAAGTGTTTTCACTGGAACCTGGGATCTCAGGATGACCGTGATTGGTCTCCTGGGGAAATAGTGGAAATCAGAGTGTGGCTGAATAATTACACCATCAAGTCCAGTGACTAATATTGTGGTATATACACGTCCTCGAGGGAGCTGAGTCTGTTGATCTGACTCACTAGAACAAAGAAATTCCAGTTCTCAGCACATGCGTGCTGACACTCTCCACACTCTTCTGACACGAATGCAGAAAAAATGCTGGCAAGGAGGGACTGCTCAGAACCCAGAGAGAGTTTCCAGCTAGATTAACAAATTCTCGGAAGAGGGAGGCTGTATTACTGCTATGAGCATGGAAGGACTTTTAGACAAAATGGTGCCCTCAGAGCACACCAGCGCACGCACACTGGAGAGAAGCCATACCAGTGTTCAGAGTGCAGAAAAAGCTTTAGGCAACAGAGCGCTCTTCATGCACATCATCGCATCCACACAGGAAATAACCGTTTTACTGCATGGACTGCGGAAAGAGTTTTTGCCGATTCCTGATCTGGATGACTATGCTGTGCTACACCAATTAGAGTCCTTGGGCAAGACTCCTAACACTACATTGGCCTACCTGTAATATGATTCACCTTGTAAGTTGCCCTGGATAAGAGCGTCAGCTAAATGTAAATGTACAAGTAAGAAGTTGTGTCCGTGTGTAGAGTGTGGGATTAGATTTAAAGAGTAAGGCACTCTCCAAAACCACCAGTGTATTCATACTGGAGTGAAACTGTATCAGTGCTCAGACTGTGGAAAGAGCTTTAGTCAAAAGAGCACTCTCCAAGCACATCATCGTATCCACATGGGAGAGAAACCCTTTCACTGCGCCGAAGAGTTTCTGTCAGCAAAGTAACTTGAAAATACACCATTGTGCTCACACTGGAGAGAGGCTGTATGTGTGATCAGTTTGTGGGAAGTGGTTTAATACACACATACATTAAACTTGAAATGGTCTAAACAACAAATCATTGAATAATGTTAAGGTTTCCCCTTCAATTTTCTTCAAATTTGAGGTCTTGTGAAAAAACTTGCCAGGAATATCCTGCAAGTTCTTCTCCATTCACAATAATTAATTTAGTAGGCCTGTACTGCAATTTCTAAATGTTGTATTTCTGTTTGGAACAAATTTGGATAGTGTTATTTTTTGAGAAGGCAAACAGCTGACATAATATATATATATATAGAATATTTATTTCTTTAATAAAAATGGAATTATTCAGAATTATTATATCTTGTATAAATAAAGTTCACAACCAGTAACACAATGTTTGTAAAGAATCTTGAAAGTAGTATATAGTGGAGTTCTGAACCTAATCCTTCAATTACAGTTTTATTAGTACTGATTAATAACAAAAGATTAATATAAGCTATTTGTGAGGTACGTGAGATTATTTCAAAAGATCATGTAAAGTTTCCTTTCAGGAAATGTGGTTTCTGTCTAATGATTACAAGGTTCTCGTGGATGTTATTGTAGAAGAAGCAGAACAGCCTAGGACAGCTGTTCTCAGGGAGAGATGGCTCTTTGACTATTAATGCTACATTAAAAATAATCTAAACATCATTAAATCAGGACAATTTGGAACTTATTTATCTTTTAGCTTGTACATGTAAAATAATGTCAAATTCAGAGAGCTCATGTAAAAAAATCCTGTTTAGAAATTTACTTAAAATGGTCTGATGTCAAAAATTAATTTCATGTGTGCATGGGTATACATTGCTTTAAGTTTCTAATTCAAATTCCGCACATTCCATACTGATCTAATCAGAAATTCAGACTTGTTTTATAAATGAAACTCCAGCATCTTTTTTTGTGAAGCATATGATGAAACATTTATGTGATTTATTGATGAATAAATGTTCTGATGTGGACTGATCTAAGGTTTACTTAGATGAGATGTCCGTTGTTTGGTGAGACCTGAGTAAACGTGGAGTGTTCGCAGTTCTCAAAAGGAAACCAGACTTCTGTATGTGTGATTCAAGTTCAGGATGCCTTTATTGCCATTTACACCATAGGTATATCAGAGTCACACACAACTATAATTAGTACAATAGGATATAAATTAAACAGTACAGAAGAGAGCATTGTCAATTGGTTATGTAGAAATCGAGTAAATGTAATAAGTAGGAAAATATTGTTAAATGATTTAGTGGAAAATATTAGTACATTTTGGTGTAATCGGTAGTGAATGAACATCCTTCCGAAAAGTTCAACTGAACTTGTAGGGGACGAGTACAAAGCGTTTTGGGGGTAAGAAGAAACTAGACGACAATTGGATCATCTGCGGATCTTATAGATACGTACACGGACTAGTATGTACCTTGTGTGGTTTGTATACAGCATTTCTTAGATTTAGCTACGAAATCTCCGTCTAATGTTATCAGTACAACGCATTTTAATGTAGATGCTGACACACCTCGCTCCTTACAGGATATTGATAGAGAAGAATAAACAGAGGCACTGATCAGAGAGGGGAGAGATCCGGGAGATAAAACAGGGAGTGGAAGTGAAGATCTATAAGATACACCGATGGGATGGGGCACAAATATTCGGGTGAGCAGGTCCTCAAGAGTAACAGAGGATAGAGTGATTCACCAGGCTGTATTATGCATTGTGCATTACTGTTGCCATTTAAAATAAAATTTGGTACATACTCAGAAAGGTAAGCCACTAATCCTCCACTAATTACTTTCAGAATCAAATAGGATTGTTACTTACTACTTTCTAAGAAGTAATCTAGCTGTTCACTACTTTGCGCCCATGTTACTCCAAATTATCTCACTGTATTGGCATGATTATTTTTCATGTTTCACGGTTATTTTTTTAGTCTCATATCTTATATTTGTATTGTGTTTTATCTTGTCTCCCTGAGATCCGATTGTTACATTTGTGTGGTTTTGGTTATGCACCAAAACAGTAATAATTCACTTTTACATGACCACAGTCTGTCCTCTATTTATAACTTGATTTTTTTTTATATGTGCATTATAGACTGGTATATTTAAATGATCTTTGTTTTGATTGGCTATTCTAATTGTGCCTAATTCAAAAAGCTGTCTGTGCCAAAACATACTTTTTAACAGTGTAGTTTAACAGATTTTTCCACTTTTTTCTTGTAACCAAAAATTCATCATTCCTTGATATAGGAACTTTAAAGCATGCACCACTTAAAAGGAATAAACATTGAAAATTGGTAGTAATAAGTTTAGTAAGCTTTTAATATTATTTTTGCAATCGAGTATTATACAATACTATAATTATACTATGTATCAGAAAGATACTGATACTAAATTTACATTAAACACCACAGTCTTTACACTGATGATTTTACAGTGATAGTCTTAGATGCTCTGGACTGAGGTGCCATGATCAGGTACATATCACACCTGAAAAAGAAATATAGCACTCTGCCTTTGACATTTCATGACATTATTTATTTTGTTTATGTTGAGAAACAGTCATCAAATTATGAGCATGTGCTAGTTGTGCATACTATTTCTTGGATTATTCTACCAAAGTGGTTCAAAGTCAGAGATGAAAGCACTTTCAGACTTTTAACTGACTTAGACTTTAGACTGAAACCCATGTGCTTTGAATGTGTGCCATAATTATGTATATTTCTGTATTTTAAAAATATATTTTGTTCTGTAGTAAATAAAGTTTGAACTTCTTGAGTGGTCCATATATCAATATTGTATATAGAAGCCTTTTAGTTTAAGTTCAGATTTGCAATGCTGTGTTGAGACACAAAATAATTTGCATTCATTCCACTCCACAGTGTCCTATTGGCAGTGTGACTACTCATGAAGGACTAGAGGATGACCAACACAAACTGTGCAGCAACAAAGGAGCTATCATCTCTGACTTAACGTCCACAAAGTGGACGAACAAGGTAGGAGTGTCTAGTGGACAAGGAGTGGAAACAGTGTTTAAAAGCTCACACCAGCTGATCCACTCACACCAGCACAACACACACTAACACACCGCCACCACATCAGTGTCCCTGCAGTGCTGAGAATGATTCACTACCCACATAATACACATAATACCTGCTTAAATAACATTAAAAACATTTACCAGTATAAAGAGCTGCGACAGTCCACACAAAAAAGCTGCAAAATCACGTTTCACTTTGTGGAGTGGAGTTTTTTCTATAAAATAATCCAAAAGTAGTGGTGCATCACTGCAATCAAATACAGCCCCCCCTTTCTCTTTTGCAGACCATGTGAACATGTGCTTCTACGTGTAACACCAAAACCACTTCTGCCACTTCTTATTAATTCCCATTGAGCAAGAAAACCTACCAACATATCTGGCGATGGTCAGTCTTGGACCATGATAGAGACAGTATAAAAACACAGTTCACGCATAAACTGATACAGAGACAGGAGCAAGATAAATTGCCTACAGTATTACAGCATTTCAGTGAACAGTTCAGCATGTCTTATTTTCTACATATATCCTGTATCCTGCTCATCAGGTTCCTGGTAGTAGGTTTAGTGGTAGGTTTTTCGACCTCTGATGTAAAGTGACTTTGTTTCTGAAGTAACAAGTATTATGAGAAACATTTATAAAGTCCTCTTTTCACAGATCTGAAGATCTTTTGTCAGACCAAATGGCAACAAAAGGAACAAAGGGAGCTCAGGCAGGGGAGGACAGCACTGACAGTGATGACAGCATGAGTGGACACCGTCCAGACCTCTCTGCTGAGGAGAGGTAAGTGTAACTGTTGATTTATTCACTAATCTCAGTTTGATCTCAAGCTGTTTACTAATACTAATTGTCTTAAATATATATTTTATCTGTGTTTATTGTAGATCACCCCCTGATGACCTCCTAATGAACAGCAATGAGTTCATAAGACTGTATAAAGAACATCAACCTGAACTCCAGAAGATTATCGGCGATCTGGAAGAGAGCTCTAAGAAGTTTTTAGACAGATACGAGAAAGCAACCAGAAGAAGTAGAACAGGGGGAATAGCTGCAGTAACAGGCCTTGGACTTGCTGTGTTAACAGCTCCCTTGACTTTCGGTGCTTCCCTTTTTACAGCAGGTCTGGTAGTGGCTGCTGCTGCTCCTGGTACAATAGTGGGTGCAGTAGCTAACAGAAACAAAGGACAAGAAGAAAATAAAGCATTTGAGGATGTGAAGAACGCTCTGGAGACATTTAACACAACAGCTGAAACTGTCACCAGCTACTTAAAAAATGTCTGTAACCAAGTTGAGAAGATATTGCAGTATAAAAATGATGAACAGTCTTTACTGATAACATCTGAGGTAAAAAAGCTCAGAAAACATGCAGCTGAAATGTCAGAGCTTGCAAAACAGTTTACAGCAGAGGACCTAAACAGATTGTTAAACCAGGGAACAAAAACTTTAGATTGGACAAGAAATATCAATCCAATTATAACAGTTCTCTTATTTATGTTTAGTTTTTTCTATGTTTTTGAAGATGATAGAACACTCAGAGATTTTGAGAAACCGAGAAGAAACCGGTCTGGAGTGCAGGAAAGTGAACTGGAGTCAAAAGCAGGACGGTTCATTTGGAAGATGAGAGAAACAATGAATCATTTGCAGAACACCTTAAATGAAATCAGCACTTCGAAAACGGATGTAGAGGAAGTGATTGTACCCAAACTGAAAGAGTACCTTAGTGAGAAAAAGCGTAAAAGGGTGCAAACTCATTATAAAGGACCAGCACTTATATGTTCTAAGCGCTGAAGTGCTGCAGAATCCATTAGTAGATCTGAGAGTTT
Source organism: Semaprochilodus insignis (assembly GCA_034552555.1). NCBI lineage: Eukaryota > Metazoa > Chordata > Actinopteri > Characiformes > Prochilodontidae > Semaprochilodus > Semaprochilodus insignis. Next base: position 34,969,631 of record CM067483.1, on the reverse strand, counting down.
AAAGCTATTAACTGAAAAATGCTCTACATGATGACATTTCAAACAGAGGAAACGTGTTTTATCCTGCAGGATTTGGCGTTTTCTTTGTATAATTGTTTGTGTCCTTGAATATCGCCACCTAGTGGTCGTTTTGTGTTTGCTTTAAGTTTTGTAGTGAATGGAGACGCTCTTGGTAAGGAGAGTGTGGTCACGTCACTTTCCATCTGTACTGTGCAACAGCTTTTTATCCTTTCAGAGAGAGCCCCTGTGTAGTGTTCTATAGGTTTTTATTTCATTTCTTTTTTTGTAAATCAGTTTATCCTTACCAACTGAGCTGAAATGACATTGTAAGAATGAATCATTCATAATTATCCACAGGCAACTGCACTTGTTTTAAATGTAAATATAAATGAATCAGCTGCAAAGGCATAATCTTAACATGTAACAATAACTCTGCTCCATTAATATCTACTGCGTATTACGCTTGAATGTCCTCATAACACAGAAACTTTTCATCTACAGTGTAATATATGTAATAATGATACTTTCATATGCTAAACAGTAAAACTGTTCTTAAAGAATATTCCTATAAACAATATGCTAAATATAAAAGTGTGTTAAAACAAACTAAATCAACTAAGGCTATAGATTTGTTTTTACAGAAATGTCATGCTCTTATGCAATTGATGTTTTGCATTCTGTTAAAATGGATTATGATGTGGGCTAAATGTCTATGTACCTTTGGCTTGTACTGTGATTTATTTTTTAATTCATCACCACATCACAGCATTCATGATCTTTTAATGTAGAGTTAGTCGTTGTGCTTTCTCTGCCAGAAGATGGAGCCAAATATCCAAAATAAAATTCAACACTAATTACCTTTAAACTTGAGTGTAGTATTTTGTTTTACCAACACTTACCAACACTTTATTTGTTTCAGGGTAGGAAAACTGAACACATTACACTACATTCTCTTTAAAATGAGAGACTTCTTACATGCTTCCTCCCCAATATACAGGTATGCTCAAAATGTCCTCCAATATACTGAGGTAAAAAATATTTCACTAGAAAAATATTTCATAAATACCAATTTATTTTACTGATAATATTTCTTTCATGTTCACTCTGCAGTGTTCAGAATAAATAGAGAGAATGGGTAGAGGAAGAGTATGAAGATGACTGAGTAATGACATCACAGACTTGTGTACATTAGGATATATAAAAAAATAAATACTGAAAAGTTCGTCCCATGTGTTGGCAAATTTTCAAATAGCAGGAAATTAGTTTTTTCAGTTTTGAAATGTTTATGCCCCATTTTCATGTTCTGAGTTAACCCTGAAAAAATAAATGTCATGTGGTAAGAAGCAATTTACCTGCTGCTTTTTAACACAAAACATTTTTCATCAAAACAATGCAAAGCAAAATTAAGCTTACTCTGTGAAAAGCAGTATTTTACACCAAATCAACCCAAATCAACTTCTAACCCAGAGTATATGAAGTAATTACAATAAGAACACAGTATACTGAGCTGTATGTTCCTGAGGATTGTGAAAAGTTCTGTGTACTTTTTACATTCTATTTCTGAGTGGTGGCTTTCAGCCTGATGCATAGGTATCATCTTAAGCCAGCCAAGATCATTCTAACAGTGTGATCCATCTATATTTCATCCCTCTGTAATTAAGTGATCAGTAGGAGAAGAATGTTAAACAAGAATTAAAAACAAGAATTGTGTATGCTAAGTAAGATTTGTAATTATGGATCCATTAGAAAATAAAGAATTACAAAATTAGGATTATGGAATTTTTATCATGTTTAATGTTTTGAACGGTTTGTTAAGGGAAATGAGGAGAGGCTGTATTTGTATTTGTACCCATGTATTTGTATTTCGGGGGGCAGAGGGCCTAAAATTCATGTCATTGCCCCTGTGTTAAGTAAGATATTCTTAACTGAGCACACAAATATACTTGTTTTTAAAGTGTGGTTTACAGTGAAAAATATTTTACTTGTGCAAATAAAAACCCATAGAAAGACATTCTAGAATTTTGGCACACTATTTTTGTTGAATACCAGGTTTTATTTGACTATTAGCCAATCAATCAGAGATTGTTGTTATGCAGATTTTTTTTCACAGTTTCTAGTAGTGTAATGTTAGATCTACCCAATCAAAGATTTTCTTTCAGTGTTTTCATTAATAGCCAATCAGAGGCTGTTGCTAAGCGGATTCTCCTGACTGAGGTTAGTAGTTCAGTTTTAGGCTGCCTGAGTTCCTGTTTGAGTTCTCTTTCTTTTCATGCCAGTTGTTCAGTTTGTTTTTTCCTTTTCCAGCTTTATGAGCAGTAAATCTGAGGTAAGTTGTAGTTTTCTTTCTTTTGAGGTTTGATTGACTTTCTTCAGTGAGTTTGTATACAGCCGCATGTCTAAGGCAGAAAACCCTGACAAGTTCAGTTTACTCAAACCATTCGAGATGACTTATTGCCTCAACTTATAACTAGGCTCAGGTTTCTTAGCTGTCTAAAATTTTACATGGATTTGAATACATGCAAACCTGTAAGTTTAACAAAGTAAAGTTTGACAGTCTAGTGTTGCAGAAACCTGAGTTTTTAAGCTCAAGTAACATTGACATTGTTACAACATAGACAAAATCGTAATGATCACAAACTGAAATGTTAAACAGACATACATACTCTTACACCAGCTTTGAAAAAGACTGAGTTGTTAGTAATTTAAGTTATTCTGTTACAAACAAAGACTTGGCAGAGACATGAAACACATTCATGGATCCAGACTCATTTGTCTGTATATAACATGGATTGTTTGTGTGAAAACATCTCAACAAAAAAAATAACCTGCTAGAAAGTCGGTAGAACTCCACCCTCAACTCTCTAATTGCTTTGCTTTAGGATTTTATTCTTTTCACTAAAATCAGTACACTTGAATTTCAACCAGACAGTACAAACAGCTTGTTTAGATTAGGGGATAGCAAGAAATTGAGTAAAAAAAAAACAGTTGGACCCTGTGCAGAATATAAATTAAAGGAGAATGCAATGATTTGCAAATCTCATAGATCCATGTTTTATTCACAATAGAACATAGAACACTTATCAGATGTTGAAAGTTCGACATTTTATCATTTCATGAACATTATTAACTCATTTAGAACTTGATGGCAGCAACACATCTCAAAAAAAGTTGGAACAGAGCCATGTCTACCATTGTGTAACATATGTCTGTAAATGTCTGGGAAGTGAGATCAATTGCTAGAGTTTTGGGAGAGGAACACTGTCCCGTTCTTGTCTAATGTAGGATTCTAGCTGCTCAACAGTCCTGGGTGCTCTTTGCCAGATTTTTCGTTTCATAATGCGCCAAATGTTCTCTATTGGTGAAAGATCTGGACTGCAGGCACCTTCTTTTTCAAAGTCATGCTATTGTGGAATTGAGGTTGGAATAAGAACTTGGCTACCAATACACAACATCAAGGCTTTCAGTATAGTCAAGTCAAGTCAAGTCAAGTCATGTAGTGTAAACATTTTACTCCTTAAGTTTATGTGTAGACAGATTTAAAGGATGAGATTGTGTGTGTGCGTTCAGTCCAGTCACTGTATGTGCAATGATGTGCAATGATAGCACTCTGGTAGTGCTGCTAAATATTTAATTACCTACACTTATATAAACTTGAATATAAAATGCCACCTATAACCAGACAAAGGCCTATGTCCTGATTATGCTTTTGTCCAGACCAACCTCATGATAGAGGTACAGGAGCCTGGGAGAACTGCAGAGGACAGTACTGACAGTGATGACAGTAATAAAGAAAGACGTCCAAACTTCCCTGATGAAGAGAGGTTAGTGTACATAGTGTGCATTTATTTACGCCATTCTAACTATGGTTAAAACCAACCATTCAACTGTTTTTTTTTTTATATTTTACTGAATTTGTCTTAGAAGTGATAGCTCAAACCCAGGGAACAAAAGAAGGCACAGTAGTCAACAGGGGGTCGTACATACAGAGATGACTAAACAGAGTCCAGTCCAAACCTGTGTCACTGGGAAAGGTCAGTGCACCTATTGAATTATTAACTGAGGTTCAGCACGTTGTCAGTAGTCATTTGACACTGGTTAATCCTATAGTGTTATATGGGTCATTTGGCCTGACTGTTATAAACAGTGTGTTTAATGTGGTTTGGTTCACTCAAACCCTCTTCCTGACAGTTTGTTGTAGGAGGAATGGCAAGAAGTTCACTTCCTCGCCAGAGGTTGACTCCCGCAGTTGCTGCCAGAGCTGCAGTGGTTGTAGTCGACGTTATAGTCGACCACTGTAGTTGTTGCCAGAGTGCGACTGTCATAGTTGACGCCTGAGCGTGACCTCTATAGTCAACGCCTAAGTGTGACCGCTATAGTCGACACCTGAGCGTGACCGCCTTAGTCGACACCAGAGCGCTGCCGCTATAGTCGACACCTGAATGTGTCCGCCAAAGTCGACGCCTGAGCGTGACCATCTTAGTCGACGCCTGTGTGTGAGCACTATAGCTGATTCCTGCACACTGCTGCTATAGACGATACCACATTGTGACCGCTATAGGTGGTGGCAGAGTATAATCACTATAGACGCCGACAGTGCGTGACCGCTATAGAAGGGGCCTAGTGCGACTGCTATAGACAACCACTAGAGCACAACTATTGTAGTCAACTACTATAGTCGACTGTGTAGCCAAGCCCAAAGTCTGCAGTCGACGCTGGAGAGTGACCACTGTAGCTGTACCTGGAGTGTGACTGCTGTCATCGTTGCCACACAGATAAAGAAGAAAACTGGGGACCTATCAGTCATTGTCTCATTATGCTTATTATTTTATATTGATTATTTTGCCCTGTCCTGTAAGTTATCCTGTGCCTTTTTAAGTCTGTCCTCTATTGTCTCTCTATGTGTGTCCTTTAACATCTGTTGGGTTTGTATCTTAAGCCCTTACATTAAATCTTCTACGACACAATCTTGATGCTTAGTGTAATGAGGGTCAGGGCACTAAATCTCCATTTTCAGAAACCCTCTAGAGAGCATGTGTTGTCAAAACGGATTGAAGTCAATAGATATAAACTATGTAATATAGACTGCTTGTTTATTAAGTGTTTATTTTGTGTACCTAAAACATCCTCCCAAAAACAATGATTATTTGGATTAATTGATCATTTGCAAACATAAAATTGTTCTGAATGAGTTTGAATGAGATGAATATATTTGACAAGAGTCTGTAGACGTGTTTGTTAAGTTATTACTTAAAACCTGGAGTACACCAACCGTATTCCTCACCATTTTCCCTTATGCTCTTCTAAAAAAGCATGTAGGACCGCATATTCAACACATGGTTGTTGTAAGAGGCTAGACTGTATGACTGAAGGAGGGGAGAGAATGCCGAAGAGTTAAAATCTAGCTGTTGAAAATGGTTATAAAATTAAAGACAAGGAAAGGCGAATACATCTGAGCGAACAAGTACTCTTATAGCATGTATGTACATGTGCATATGCTTACATATTTAAATTAAATTCAGATTTATTGACCAGTTTAACCATCAAAGATAAATACGATGCAAAATAGTATCACCTTTCATTTTTGCACATTGAGTTTGTTTATTTCTTCACCAATAAACACCAAATTATATTGGTACATTCTATAGATTAACAGTTGCATGCTTCTTAATTTATCAGCTCCTCTCTATCTGTAAGGTACTAATAAGGTGTCTGTGTTTAATGAAGTGGCTAGTAAATCTGTGTAAAAACCCCAGAAACACAGAACACAGATCAACTGCAAATTTCATTATAAATAGTAAAATTACTCTTGTTTAACTAGAGTAAGTACAACACATAAAAAAACAAACAAAAAAAACAAAACAAAAAAGAAGTACTATAGATATAATTAATGAACTTACAAGTCAGTGCGCATCAGTATATTTGATGAACTATGAATTTATGCTCAAACTGAGCTACAAACATATGGAAGCACCCAGAATTTCAGCTTCTGAATGAACCATCTGGGGAGCTGCATCTACAAAATCAGCTCAAACTCAGACAGTAAGAGCACTCAACATTTCTCCTGAAATGAAGTGAAAAATCTTTGTTCTAATTTTGCTTTTCTAAAGTGGAAACAATTGTCTAGTGTGTACAGGTTTGAAAACATCAGGTATGAATATTTTGGCACTTTCTGTGTGTCGCTGCCTTTGTAAAGCAGTTAAGAAATCATCTTTTATATGTTATTTTTATTATTTCTAATTGCAGATCTTGGAGATTGGCCTCGTTTTACCTCATTAAGGACTAATTTAGGATTCATTTTCGGCTCCTGCGTGTAACGATAAGGACTTGGATGAGCTGGAGGGATCCACATGTGGAGTTTACTACCATAGGTAACTAGATATTACATAAACACACAAGCCAATAAGCCAGAAACAAGTACTGCAGGCCAACCTCAAAAAGCAGAGAAGTCAGAGAGCAAAAACATTACAACGGATCCAAACATGACCCGGTCAAAGTGAGGTCCAAGAACAAGGGCAAAAACAAGAGTATATATTTTTATATTGTTTCTGAAGGCGTTTCAATGTAAATGTGGCAACTACAAAAATCCAGTGCACATGTAGAGTTTAATACCAAAAATAAGCAAAAAGCCAAATTCAGCATGATCAAAACAGGTAAGGGAAAAGACTCCAGTGATGTTTTTATTTCTTAAATATTCTCTGTATTTTATAGACTCCTGTGTATAACCTTTTGAATTCAAAGATATACTTCAAAGGATCCACACATGAAATTAACTTAGAGGTAATCAGATACCACACAAACACATAATCCAGTAATACAAAAGGAAGTATATGTGTCATTTTTGGAAAGCTTTTAAATATGCTTTTAAAGTGCCAATATTCATACTTACAGCTGTTCTGTTTTTGGATGCAGAGAAAGACACTGTTGTTACGCCATGTGATGCAAAGAGCAGCTACTCACTCACCCCTGGAAAAGTCTAACGCTCCTATACACGAAAATAGAAAATATTTATCCATTAAATGCTTAAGATTTGCATTTGAATAATATGCCACGATTGTGTGTCAGTATTGAAATGCCACTATATATGGGCCAGCAGTCGCCCTGTGTTTGTTTTTCACCATAAAATTGTTTCTTAGTTTGCTGAATAAATCATGTCATAGTCTGTGGAACAAGTGATCATCTAAAGGTTTGAGAATGAGAGTTTTCTACTAGAGTGATAGTGTTAATGTAACTGTGAGCGTATATTTATACATGACTGAAAACACACAAGAAATGTTAATGAACAGAATTAATGAACGGACCTGGTGAAGATTCTGCAATGAATAAAAACTCTGTATAGTATCAAGAAATTCATTATTTATTATATATCATTCAAATTTATTATAATGGAAATTCATAACATTCGGAAAGCCTTGCATTCAAAAATTAACCTCAAAGCAGACAACAGAAAATGATTCTGAGTAGATAATTACATTATACTGATTAGCATTTTACAATTCATTGTTGTTGTCTCTGTACATGTTTATTATATTAAAATCTACATTGTATGTCAAGATTTTTTTATATATAAAATAACATTCACGTGACTGGTATACGAACTTCCAGGTGTAAAAAAGGAACACATAATTCATATTTAGAACCCTTTAACCAATGAAGCAGCTACAACATACACTGGAGTCTGTGATATTTAATTTAGATGTGCATTTTTCTGATATCGTTTGTGATATAATATTTTTTGTAATATTGTTTCCTCAGATCTGTTGAATGTTCTCTTTTGCTTAATGATAATATTTTTTTATATATATTTATATATGAATATATTTGGTGTAATTGTAAAATAAACTATAAATAAGTTGTGAATTGATTTATCATGTGTTTTGTATGACTAACGATTCTGTGTCCCTAATGTCTATAATTAATCACAAAGCCCAGTGAGCTTGTAGGAAGATGGTGCATAATTATATAATATATAACTATATTTTTCTGCCAGGAGATATTGATTGCAGTATCTGAAATGTGATAAATGCTGCTTAGCTATACAGTATTCTGAGGCAGCAAGGCCCCAGTCATGTCAGAATCTAATGTTTGTATAAAACACTGTCTGCTGAGGTTGCTCTGTTTGGCTGTTATTTGAAGGTAGCTTAGATGTGTCCTTCTGTATTCCTATAATACTCAGTGTTCTGTGTTAGCACTGATACAGTTAAAAACCAGAAGAAGACACGAGAACTGACACAGTGGATGTTGCTGCCTTTTAAGACACTGACTTATTAGATGGCAAGGCAGTTAGGCAGCTGCCTTCCGTTCTGGACACAGACATAATTTAAGTGAATACCTAGAACTAGAATAACTTTTAATTCTGTTAAGCTGAACTCTGAATATGTGAAAAGCTGTTGAAGACTATGTCTGTGGATCAGATCACCTGATCACCAAAGTAATTAAAATTCTAAAACAGATGAAAGCTAATTTAAGGCAGAGTGTGGCTATTTGTGAATGTAATCAAGACAAGGCATCATTCCCACTATTAATTCCTGCCTACCTTCTTACACAGCATGCTAATCTTATACATAATCTTAGACACTTAACAAGTGCAGAAGCAGCCACATAGTAATGTTCTTCATAGAAATGTTTTAGACATAAGTTTCCTTAAATAAAACTCTTGCAATTAGTGGGGTTGAACACACACACACACACACACACACACACACACACACACACACATTTGTTTACACTTTATTAGCTTTTTACTTTTTTGAAGGAGAGACCTGGCAAGAGGACTGCATAAACAAGGTGGACACACACACACACACACACACACACACACACACATAATTATAGTGTAACAGAGCAGCATGCAGAGCAGTTTAGGTGGGATCTATTTGCAAAAAATGAATATAAATGTACAAACCTATGTATAATTACCTATTGCTACAAACTTAGTTGTCCTTATCTTAAAATGAGCCCTTCATATCTACATAGGAGCAGGTCATCTTCGAAAGATCTGCCATGCAGACCGCCATGTTGCTACACTAGCCCAAAACCAGCAAACCACACACTTCCTGTATGAAGTGCCTTTCATGTTTATGTTGTAGCTTGAATTAGGTGGCACTGTAGCCCCGGCTGGAGGATGTAAAAAAAAAGAAGAATCCTCGTCAAAATTGCTATTCGCAACCTCACTGCTAGAAGCGTACGCGCTACTCCCTTAACATCACTTCAGAATTAAATTCTCTGAAAGCAGAATCCCTTATTGATTTCATTTCTGTCTTATCAAATGATTAAGATTTGGTGTTTATAATGGTTAACAATTATTTAGTGGATTAATGTGAAATAGCTTATTGTACAGAAATGACTCAGAACTGAGTCAGAATTGTTCACAGTAGTGGTGATAGGAACCAGATGTCTGAAATGCAACTTAAAAGCTCCCTCAGAGTACGATATTACATGAAATGATTATGAAAACACTACCCAATGCATGACACTTTGTTTAGTTTGAAAGGGTATAGACTTTGTGACTCCTGGTTCTTATCAGCACCACTCAGAAATCTGAGTCAGTATGTTTCTCTACAATGAACCATTGCACAGTAAACCACTCCAAATGACTGAGTGATTGATTTTGTATGATTTTGTAATTATTGGGATCCTACAAGCAGCCAAATGTCCAGATGCGGTGCACTCATGACTTGTCCTCTCCCCAGCCACGCACAGAGGTGCAGCCTATGTGATAGACACAGTAGATACAGTATATATCCACTAGGAAACTACTAAGATTTGTGCATATTTAAAACATGCATTTGCATTACTATATGTGAAATATTGCTACATGAAGGGCACAGTACTGAAGTAATGCTGACACACATTTCTGACAGAAAGACCTAAAATGCAAAAGTGATGGAAAATGTTATTTAATACTTGATAAGTGCACAATTGAAGGATAACAATTCTTAAGAAATAAAAATTCTTTGGTGTAGGTCCCGTCCTGGGCCCAGGTCTTGAAGCAATCAGACCCTTGCAGATCCTGTCCAATATGGACAGCAGGGGCAGAGCCTACTCCCTGGACAACAGGACTGGGACCAAACAGGTGGTGGAGGTAGGTGGAAAAGGAGAAGGTTAAACATGGGCACCTGAAAGCAGCAGAACAGGAGCATAAGTTGAATCTGTTTAAAGACAGGTAACGCTTTGCGATTGGACAGACTAATAGATGAATGAGTTCCTGGCATAACTTGCGCTCAAGCTTTCATTTTAGGACTGGATAGTTTGGGAAGTAAATCTTCCCCTTCACCTTGGTTGATAAATTGACAAAATCTAACTTTATTATGTTGTAGAAATGTGAGTGAGTGGCATGGGCATTGCAACTGGTGGGAATACTATAGTGGCTTAAAACTGTGTTTTTTTATTCCCAGTCATGAGGATCCATTAGCCTGCAGTTTCAACTATTCCCTGTTCCAAAGTTGGGATTTACTATAAAGCTTAGAAACTGACCACGTCACCATGTTTTTTCAGGGTGACAAAGAACAGTGACATTTTATTAAATCAGCCAACCAGAGACTGTTACTATACAGATTTCTTCCATTGTTTTCAAAAGCACTCAATCAAAGACGTGTACATTTTCCTTCACTGTGTCATTAATAGCCAATCAGAGACTGTCACTCAGCAGATTCTCCTGCCTGAGGTTTTTGGATCAGTTAGTGTATAAGTTTACTTTCAATTCGATTGTTTGGCTTGTCTCTCTCTACCTTTCGAGTTTTATGACCAGATAAGCAAATGTAAGTATTTTTTTCAGACTTTAAAATCACTGAGGTTTGACTGAGTTTCTACATGTTAGAACGAGTCTGAAATATTTATACGAGCATGTATGTAGCAGTTAATACATGGGCTGATAAAAAAAAAACAGCTTCTGAAGCTAATGGTGCTAATTCAGACAAGTGAAATATATGTTTGAAGTCTGTTTCTGATGATTGTACAGTCTTTACTTGTGCTCCTCATAACAAAACCTTTTATCACCCTAATAATTTACTGCTCAATTGAATGAGTGATTAAAGCCTTAATGACTAAACCCAAACCTAGATGTTCATGTATAGGCCTGTGTCTTCACCATTTCCCAGACAGAATTTGATGATGGCAGTACACAAGTCTGTAGGGACAGCAGAGGACAGTACTGACAGTGATGACAGTTTTAAAGAAAGACGTCCACAGTTCTCCAATGTAATGAGGTTAGTCTGCACATTTACAGTACTCAATTCAAATCATGGTTAAAATCAAACCACTAGATTATTAAAAATTCATGCCTTGCCTTTTTTCATGTTTGCATTTTTCTTAGAAAAGATCAAGACTTGAAGAACAAAACACAAGGATGCAAAGGTCAACGGCCATCAGCTGCAGAGCAGAGTACTGTCCAGAGTACTTGTGGCTCTAGGAGAGGTCTGTGTAGCTACTGATTTATTCACTGTGCTTCAGTTTGAAGTTGGTAATACTAGTGTACTTTTAAGTACTTCTGTACTTTGTTGGGATGGTAGAGGATTCCCTGGTATTCTCTGAACAAAACAGAAAGAACATGTTTATTTAGTGTGTTTATTCATGCACCATCTCTTCTCGCCAGTTTGTCTAAGGAGAAAAGGCAACCAGGTCAATTCTTCGCCAAAGCGTGACTGCTATAGCTGGTTACTATGATGAGGGGAAAGTGTCAATGTATGCCATCTGCTGATTGCATTCAAAACATTTTAAGTCACCACTGATCATGCATTAGGAAAGCTTGTCTTAAAGCTTGACTTTTGGTGCAACAGGAATTTTGAGGCCATACCAGCAACATAACCAAAAATAGCCTTGCCGCGTCTTCACTAGCACTGTAGCCGGCTTTCCATTCAAAAATTTTACACAAAAAGCTGTACGCCATTATCGGACCATCTGAAGGGCCAATAGCTTACAGCCATCGGCCAATACCAGCATTTCTCTTTTACTTCCTTTAAAAAAAGTCTAAAACATGAACAAACACAAACATTTGGTTAGTGGGCCATACTGCATTTTAATTCGTGAAACACTCTTAATTTTCTATGTCCGTTCTTTTCCTGAACATTTTAAGGAAAATGCAAATATTGGAATGTTCTTGTTTCTTTGTGTTTGTCCCATTGACGTACTTTCGCTATAAGACATGTGCACAGAATTATAGGCATCAGAAGGCATCTGTTAGCCCCCTCAGAAATCATGAAATATTGGCTTAATTTCTTGGCACTGTTCAAAGGGTTCTTCTAACTGAAACAACTTTAGACGATGAAGCAGTGTTCTTGCAACACATGTGGAATGCAGCAAGTACAATAACAGCATAATTTGCTGAGCAATATAACAGTGCAAAACCCAGGCTTAGTGCTGGACTACTTCATAGATGATGGCATTTTGTGATGACATGGTACATAATGTTGTACAAGTAGTGATGTGTATCAGGCCCAATTAATATTAATGTTTATCCTGAAGACAACCAGCAGATGGTGAGCTGACAACTTTCCTTCTCTGTAGTTAACTGCTATAGCTGACACCATAACACAGCAGCTATAGTCAAATGCTGTAGTGGGAGCCATGGCACAGACGCTATAGCTGACCAATTTAGTCGACTACTGTAGCCGACTAAATAACACAGACGCTATAGCTGATGCCTATGTTTCACCACTATTGACGAGACTATAGTATAGACGCTATAACTCACCGCTAGTCGATGGATAAAGTCGATGCCACCGCACAGACTCACTAGCTGGCCGCTATAGTCGACAACTAAAGTCAACACCATAGCACAACAGCTGTAGTCGACTGCTACAATCGACAAATAAAGTCGACACCATAGCAAAGCAGTTATAGGTCACCGCTGTAATCCACCACTGAAGTCAACGGCTGAGCAAGACCACTGCAGTTGATCCTGGTACATGACGGCTGAATGCTTGCCGGAACAACTACTGCAGTCATCATCACAGGAGGTGTGAGGAGGAGGCCTGACATCATTCAATCAATCAATCAATCAAAATTTATTTGTAAAGCACTTTTTACAACTAATATTGTCTCAAAGCAGCTTTACAAAACAGGAGTTTATGGAAGGATTAAAACAATAAAAAGAAAAGAAACTACATACCTGGTCATTTTTTTTGCTTTATCTTTTGTTTCCAGTTATATAATGTTAGAAGTGTGTTCTGTCACTGTATATCCTCTAACATCATGTGTATCTGAATATGTCAGGGCATGATCTGGATGTATGTGCTTAGTGTGATAAAAGTCAGATGGTTCTATATACAGTATGTGCAGTAACAACTGCAATCTAATGCTAATGACCCAATCAGAATGTTTGTGAACAAGAATGTTGGCTGTACTTTGGGTACATAATGCATATAGTCATTTACTGCTCATTTTAGGCAGCAGTAAATACAAACACAACTGACTGAACCAAAATATAGTACATCATGGTAAAAAGTGGTGTTGTTTGAAGCTGTAATGTCAAATGTTTTAGGGGAAATACAGTCTGTGCCTTTAAAAAGTGTCCCATTTTCCTCCTGCTCCTGCTAAGAAAGAGGCACCGAGAGTGTGGAACAAGTCAGGCCCACGACTCCTTCTCCTGATTTCTCCTGATTTTCTGTTAACTTTCATTCCAGTGCATGAAACCACATATAAAAGCTGCCATGCTTTGTAACACCTAAACTGCACGCAGAACCGACTGGGTATCACCTCAAGGACCTTTATCAGAATCAGAATCAGAATCAGAATGCCTATTGCATGCCTATTTGCACCCATGCCTATTTTGCTATTTTGGTGGTCAGATATTATATTCACAGTGTGATATCACCCCATTTGAATACATATAAATATTAAATAATTCCAACACAGTTGCATCATTACATACTAAATGTTATATACTTTTATTATATACTTACATCTGACTGTACTATAATGGAGACTGTATATTGTCATAAAAAAAGTTACTATGCAGGTAGATTATTCATTCATCAAAGTACAAATAATGCTGCTTTACATGATGTTATAAAAATATTTTGTTTGAAAATAATTATTCACATTATACATCGAGCTGAGATTTTTTTGACTTTATGCAAATAAATTATGACGCTGTGAATTGACATTGTAAAAGATCAAATGAATTCTTTGGACCAATTCTAGACACAGGGGTCTGAGGTTCCCAGTTTCTTCTCTATTATTTTTTGTTCGTACCGGCATTTTGTTACAGTTCTTAACACTTTGGTGGTAAGCAGGTAAGAGAAGCTCATGAACACAGTTTCTTCTCTTCCATTTTCCATTTGTACTTATACATTTGAAGAAAAATGAAGCATAGAAGAATGTAACGGATATTGCTAGTGTGGCTGTGGTGAGTTAGGTCGCTCGATAGCTAGTTAGATTAGCCAGCATGCTAACCGGCCACTTAAGATAGTAGAAGTTAGGCTTCCATACAAATTCCATACAAATATGCAGTGGTGGACAGTAACTAAGTAAATGTAATTAGTTACTGTACTTAAGTAGTTTGGTAGCACTTTACAGATCGGTAATAAGTAGGTAATGATATGGTAATTTTACAGTAACAAATTGTATTTAATCATTAATTAAATGTCAATTTCCTAGTTGTATTAGGGCTGTAAAATACTAATTGTGAGTTACAGGCAGTAGCTACAGTCGAACTAAATGATATTAGAGCCTTAAAATGCAAACTAACGTATTTATTTCCGTCTTGTTTCTTACTTACTACACCTCCCAACAGGTCATAACATCAGTTACTTCACATGTAGGCCCACCTATAGACAATTATTGTTACCCAGGAATAGATTAGACAATGGCTTTCTCTGCTCACTTATTATACATAAAGAACTATAAAATAAACAGGTAATTTTTAGGTAAGTACAACTTTTTTTTAAGTACAACGATTATTTTACCATTTCATAACCTCCTTGTTACCTCTCACTACAATTATTGATTTATTATTTAGTAACAACTAGGAAATTGACATTTAATTAATTATTAAAAACAATTTGTTACTGTAAAAATACCATATGATTAACCAACTTATTACCAATCTGTAAGGTACAGTATTGTACCAGTAGTTTTTTTGTGTATCTGTACTTTACTGAAGTATTTCCATTTTGGATGACTTTGCACTTTAACTCCACTACATTTCAAACTCAAATATCTTACTTTTTACTCCACTACATTATGCGGAATATGTTTTCTTTCGTTGTTTCTTTAGGCTTATGTGTGTGTAAAAAATGTAACATGTCAAAACAAAAAAAGCTTATTCATGGATTCTTAGCATCCATGGAAATGTCCATTTCAGACCTGGACTACATCAAGGACCACATGGAGGAAGGTAGGTAAAGCATCAGTGAACAGATAAAACATATTGTTCCTGACTTTGTGGGTAAATAGACCACAATATAGAAATATGTACACATGCACTCGTGACTGGTCAGTGTCTTTTTCTGCATTTATACAAACCTTATTTCCTTTTATAATAAATTTGAAAACTCATTTGTGGACCTGTTTAAAGCAAGTTTTTATTAAACTTTAACTTGTAACTAAGTTGCAAATAAATCTTAAATGGAAACGTTGCTTGTTTGCAAAAAGCTATTTCATAGTTCTAGCTAAAGGAAACGGTTCTCCTTCAGTCTTATCATAAATTCTGCCTCGGCATGCTTGGTACCCCAGAGAGAGGGGCAACCAAACTCCACACAGGTACTCAGGGTTGGTACAGTTTATTCTGCAGTGGAAATGACAAAATGTGTGATCATGGACATGTAACTTCACTGTACTGCACTGCCCATTGGAAAAAAGCTGGATTAGTAAATCATTTCTTTATAAATTGTCTTCCAACATCAATACCACACTGTCTACAGAGGTGTGTAACTGTGCCCTCCCTTTTCTGGATGTGTTTAATATACTCAGCTTCTCTATACATAACTGCCTTTCAGTTTGGTTTTCTGGGCTTTGAGTGGGTGGTGTAGCTTAATTTGGTGGTGGATTCATGTGTTAGTTTTCTTTGCCATACACTGTTAAAGTCTTCACCAAGTTCAAAGGTATTTCCTCCTATTTTATTGTCCAGTTTCTGCATTCATATGGAACCCAGGAAATTACAGTACATCTAATCTTTGTATTCTGATACTAATTGTTTACATTTGAAGATTTTGCTGCATGTAAATCAGATCTCTATTTGCCTTACTTTTGTTGAGAAGTCACATGTCTGTAGCTAACAATTCGTTCAGTCAGCATATATAGCACTATGCATTATTAGCTGTGCTGGAATGTATTATTAGTATTATTAGTATTAATATTATTAGTGTTATTATAATATTTCAAGAAACCATCAACAAAGATATCCAAATAGTTACTGATCAGATTGGTGGCTGAAATGTAATTACTTTCAGGAAAAAACGTCACAATGACAACACTTTTTAGCCTTCTAGCAAACTTTTTATTTTCTTAAAAATTTGACTAACCTTGATTCGTGGCTTACACTCTGCATATTTTGACTTTTGTAAGTAATATTTCCCAAAAAGGATCATCAAATTTCAAATCACATTTACAAAACAAGTGCAAAAAGGACAATTCTGTTCTATATCTGTAAATTTGGAAAAATAATGATTGCACAGGTAAATAGTATGCAGGACTTTCAAGTGAACTTTAAGTAACTTTATTATAAATAGGAAGTTTGTTTCTGAACATTAGATTCACAGCATGTGTTTAGCTGCTTATTTGTGAATAAAGCAGACAGATTCTGCCTATTGCAGTTGAAAGCTGTCCATATGTGGTTTTGCCGCTTTCCGTTCACGACTCCTCCCCCCTCTGCCTACCACTTTAAATAATCTGTGTGAGCTTCTGCCCTGTCATTCTTTTAAATCCTTGGTGACTGACGATGCCGTTTTGGTTCAGTTGTGGCTATAGAGGCCTCTTAATAAACTGAATATTCAGAGAACATGGAATGTAATTAAACGAAAAAATGGATTTGCAACAGTGCATACTCTATATGGCCAAAAGTTTGTGGACACCCTGCCATCCAACATTTCCTCTAAAATTAAAGGTATTACAGGATTATAGGTAGTTACTATTTATAAATATATAAATGTACGTACTGTGTATAATATTATACCCATTATAGGCAGTTGCAGCAGCAACGTCTACTCTTATGGAAAGGCTTTACAGTAGATGTTGTAACA
Organism: Semaprochilodus insignis; assembly: GCA_034552555.1. NCBI lineage: Eukaryota > Metazoa > Chordata > Actinopteri > Characiformes > Prochilodontidae > Semaprochilodus > Semaprochilodus insignis. The sequence goes on along the minus strand of CM067483.1, from coordinate 34,952,454 downwards.
TTCCTGTGAGGATTTGAGCGCATCCATGAGAGCATTAATGAAGTCAGGTACTGACGTTGGATTATTAGTTCTGGATCACAAATAGTTCTCCAACTCCAAAGGCACTGTTAATGCTCCATCACTGGTCCCCTTCTAGCTCACATTTATCCCACATTGTAGCCTGCAGCAGCTTCTGAGATGTTTTTCATGCTTTTATATGGAGCAGGTGAAACCTAAAGTAGCTAAATTCAACAATTGTAATGCACTTCAAGTTTCAGTGTAAAAAGTTGCGTTCACTTTAAATGTAAAAAGTAGGCGGGTACAGGGAGGAGAGAAACCTCTGGCGACAGAAAACGCCAAATTCGTAGCTCAGCTCCATTCATTTCTCTCGACCACTGACCGGACTCCTCACTTAACTCCGAGCACTCTCAGTATGGACGTGTTCTTCGGCTGAGGTGAGTGTTTCATACTCCTGTTGAAACACTCACATGGGTTTTAATTTAAGCAGACGTCCACTTGACGAAACTGAACTCTGTCTCTCACTTTATTTCACCTAAGATATGTGAGCTTTTCTGATTTTCACTTGTCTGTTCAGAGGGGGTTGGTCTGAAAGGGCCACCTTAGCGCTCCGTTAACTGTATTTTCTGATAGACGTATGTTACCTTTCCTGATTTCTGCCTCCCGACCGACCGTGGCCGCGACGGCTCCGCGGAACGTTTTACACCACGAGTTAACTTACCACCAACGCGCGTTATCCACCAACAAAGACGAGCCAGACTGGAGTTGTAGCGAAGTAGTGGACATTTATTGCAGACAGCTTAAGCATAAACCAAAAGAAAACGAGCGGCCAGCATAAAGAAAAAAAATAGTGCCGGCGCGCGAGAGAGAAGTGTACGTGCTGCACGCGGCTGCAGTAACCGGCAACTACACTTAATTCACTAATATTGAGGTATTAGTGCTTTTAGAGACCTTAACATCTTACATTGCAACACTTGTTATCTAGAAAAATACCTGTTCTTATATAGTCTCTCTTTTCAGCTGTCATGCCCGGGCATGTCCACATATCCCACCGCCACTTCCATGTGCCCCAAATGTTAATAGACCTGTGGGTAAATTTGCAAACAGTTAAATTTACAGAAAAATATTTATTACCAATATTGATTCTCAAATAAGGGTCATTATTGTTCCGCTCAGCACTGATAGGCTTCGAACAGGCTTTGCCAAGTTAGTTTGTGCTTAATGTGAGACAAAATATTCTCTATATGGTTTAAATCTGAACTCTCACCAACCAAAATCATCAGTACAAACCAAAAAATGTATATTAGAATTAGTTTTTATCTATCCATCTTTGTCCATCTACACACCCATCTATCCATCTGTTTATTTATTNGCCCCCTGCTGACCCTTCAGACCAGCGCAGGTATCAGCAGGATCATTTTAGGGATAATGATGCTTATTATTTCCATGTGTGTTACAGCTCTTTGGTTAGGATGAATCCTGTGGTGCTGTTGCTGTCAGCCGCTGGTGCTCTCATATCAGCTGATGCTGAGCTTAACACTGTTGTAAGAAGGCCATTTAGATGCATTTTATTTGATGCAACTGCATTTTATTTGTTCATCTCTGTTTACGTGTGTAGCTGATTATTTTCAGAATCCTGTGGAGGAAAACATCACTCGGCCGCTGGAGGAGTTTTGTTCTTCTGGGCGTTGCACATATTTAGTCCCTTCTGCATTCCTTAAACACTTGAAGAATGAGCACTGTGAAGCCGCCTGGCATGCCCCGGTAAGAACGCATATGCTGTCTAAAGGTTCTAGATTATGATAGACAGCACTGTGCAGAAGCTCCTAAAATTATATTAAAAACATGTTTAAAACTATTAATGAGTGTAGCAGCAAACATCAGTGGTCAGCTGTTTTCCTGGGTAAGGATTAAGCCTAGTCTTGGCCAGTGGTGTATCACCTGTTTAAATTCATTGTGGTCTAGGCTAGTCTAACAGACTGTCCCTAATAGGAATAATTTTGATGATTTTTTGCGTGTTTACCAGATAAGTAATTTTAAACAAGCTTCGTGACTTTTCTTGCAGAATGAGGGATTCTTGGCTGATCCTTCTCGACTGACAAGCCTGCAGTATCCAGCTGTAGAAGTGAAACCAGAAAGTCTGGCCACAGAAAAACATATCGATGGACTTTGGATTGACCTCCGCTGCCATGACACAAATGTAGGTTCATATATTTTTCTGGTTTTACAACACTTAAGCTCATTTGACTTCAACACAAGTGACTAAACAGTTTAAACTTAAATTAATTAAAGCTAATTTTGCTCTACAGTCCACTCTCCATCAATACCTGGCTGTATTCAGAGGTATGTACCTGCACTATTTTCTTTAGCAGTTCAATTCCATCCTTAGATCAGTGAGATTAATTGGGATTTATACATATTTATAAATATTTGTACTATATTTATATTAGCTTTATACATCAGTTAGCACCCTGATTTGCTTATAAATGTCCTACCTATCTTGTTATATCCAGTAACAGTGTATCTGTTCAGCTTACCTGTATGATTCCACTGAACACTGTTTGTAACAACAGAGGTGTCTTTAAGCTACTGGAACTATTTTTAGCAGAAGATGCCAATAACATTGTGACTGGGCGTAATGTGATGACCCCCTGTGACCAAATCATGGTGATATTCACTATAACAACTTAGTAAAATAACTTCATCATTCAGTTATATCAGTCTATAGCAGTGGTGCACAACCCAGCACAGTTTGTTGATTTAGCCATGTATATTACATATAAGTGATTACCCTTGTATGTTAATATAGAGATTTGTTAAGTGTGTTTAAGTAAGGAAGCCTCCGCACTGTGCTGAACACAGGCCCTCCAGGACTGGAGTCCAGACCTCTGGTCTATATGTATAAATGTTACATGAAGTAATATTCACATGAAGCAATATTCATTTTTTTCTTTGTTTAGCTGCGAACACTGCACCATCCACGATATCTGGTGAGTACTGCAATATGTATAGTTTATTTAGAATTTCAGTTCTATCTGAAGTTTTATTACTGTTACTAATAGGTGTCACTGAACTGTCACTGATAAGCTCTGATAAACCTGTCTAACTGTACATCATTATCATAATGGAATAGTACATGCGGTTTAGTAAATGTAATGAAATCAGTTTTATTAATGCATGGCCTGTTTTTTTGGAGTGTACTGTAAATGACTTAATAGCCTGACCTCAGAAATGTATCACAGTAAATGTGTGATATCTCTGTACTAATTATTTGATGTGTGTGTAATGTTAATATGTGTGTACGTGTATGAATTTAATAAAGGAAATCAGTTTAAAGCAGACTGTATTTTCGTAATAGGTCATAATGTAAGTAATCTCTTTGTAGTGGCTTTTTGATCTGTTTTATCATGTGTTTTATCAGCCCAGCCAAGAAATCTGGCAGTGAGCTGCATCATGCTATCTGCAGGGGAAGCCATTCATGTTGTTTTGGCAATCCTTGTTCTCTGTGTGATCTAACAGCATCGTGTGTCATTCGGCAGGTATGTTGGTCAGGTACTCTCTGAAACCACAGAGGCAGGGCTGAAACAGCCTGGAATTTGAGTCTAAAAAGAAAATGCATACTTACTCATGTGCATTTCACCCCTTATTTACTTTCAGTACAAAAGAATACAGCTTTAATTTACGTACAATATGTTAAAAACATATTGGCCTAATTCATTTCATAAATTATTCAAGTCTAGTCGCATAAGCCATAGAAGAAAAAACATGTGCATTTTACACTAGTTACGTTGTCATAGTTATGTTGAGCACAAATCGTTGCTTTCCTTTTAGAACCTTCAGTTTTAAAAAGGTTGGGACGTTACGTGAAATGCAAATTAAAACGTAGTGATTAGTAAATTTGACGTGTATTAAATTGAAAAAAAAAAAAACAATATTTGGGACAGCATGTTTACTATTGTGTTACATCACCTTTGCTTTAAACATCACTTAATAATCATCTGGATATTGATGATACCAAGAAACAGTGTTCAGCATAGCAACTGTGACTTGAATACCCTCAAATTAACAGTGAAAGTCTACACTTCGTATACATTGGTTAATTTAATCTCTAATATACTGTGGTAGACAGCGAAAATATCATCTAAATATCGACTACATCTTCTTAAACAATTTTAGATGCACATGAGACAAGTTGAGTTTGGGTAGTTGCTTGTGTGAATGTTACCATATTTTGAAAGAGAACATAATGTCAGTGAGAGCTTTGGGAACAGCTTTTGTTAGGAAGACACAGCTGTAACTTGTTTTAAGATTAAACGGATGGAAGAGTTGACGTGTCAGCAGGGTTGTAATATGCTGTTAGATTTTCTGTTCTGTCTTTTTTTGACAACAAAAAATTAAACACTTGCACTTAATGGTTGTTTTCAAACAAGGGGATGGTCACGGACTTTTCACAGTACTGTAAACCTTGTTTGTGTTTTCACTCTATCGACAGAATGGACTGACTATAATCATGTTCATCTGTTCTGTTTTTTCTCTCTTTTCTTCTTCAGAGAGTTATCCTTGAGCCTGTCCAGAAGATAACATGGTCTTTATCATGTCTTCATTATGAATATCTGACTTCCTGTTAGAATCTTTCAGTCAATGATTGAGCCATTTTAGGAGCAATATTTATTATCAAAACACCAACTTGATCCCCATCCCTGAAGAATTCGGGTATTCCTACTCTGCAGGACTGGGACTGATTTACTCTCCACAGGTATTTTTAAATGAACCCAAAGCAGCTACACATACAAACTACCTGTTACTTTGTGGCATTTTTTAAATAACAGCTGTGTTGTTTTAATACAATCTGAAGAATAAAGCTATTTAATTGGATTGTTAGCATTAGTCTTTTTTTAAATATATTTTTTGTACAGAATATAGAATCAGTAATAACTGCATATATATCAGATAATATATAGAACAGCACAGTATCGTCTTCACAGTTCTGCTCCACAAAAAGTCTTATATTCATAATTGTCAATGAATTTAAATCCATTTCTGTAAAAGACTTGATAATGTACCTGAATTAAAGTGTTTGTATTTGCAGTCTTCTTTCTGTGATCGAGCCTCTCTGTGTTCAGGAGACCATTCTCTAAATTTTGTAATGAACAGAAACGCTGTGTCTGACTTGGATGCTTGGAAGTCTGTAATTCAGAGTTACAAAGCCGAGACTAGATGGACAATAGATTCACAGACACAACCAAGTTTCCTTTCTGCACCTAGACACAATGGCCCTCATTCACCAATATCTAGTTATATGTAACGTTTTTTCAATTTGTTGCTAAGAAAAAGTCAGATGCATGACATGTTCTTACACTGCAGAAGTGTTCAGATCTTTGTGCTTTTGAGTGTGTGTAGATTCTGATCCCCCCTAAAAAGAAACCATTGGTGAATGTCAGAATCTCATTAATAACTGCATAAGTGGGTTTTGAGAAGAAATTATTTCTAAAGAATGGTTGGTGAATGAGGCCCAAGAAAAATCATCCACTGATCTGTACTCTAATGACATCTGTAATGGCCACAAAAATCTCATGTTGTCCTATCATGGAGTGACACCAGGTCTTCTGGACATGTGACGTGTGACAACAAACCAAATAGGTTTTGTACCCTAGGATTAAAAACCAGGTAATTACAGCAGAGAGAGAACAGAAAAAAACAGAAAGCCACAATATTCTATAATGTGAAGTGACGGTTATTTATTTTACATATTTATTTTACAAGCTTGTCCCATGGCTTAACAGCAGGTCTGACTGTATGTTGAATCATATTCCTCTTAACTATGCTTAACTATGTAAATTGCAATAAAAGATGTGGGTCAAAATGGCTGATTTCAGGTGGTCTTAGACAAAAATTGAGTTTTCTACCATGAAGGAAATAAATATACACACTGTTTATCTGCAACAAAAGTCTAAAGGTTAGGCTCCAAAACATTCATGTGACACATTATGTGCTTATTATAAATGTCCTTATTGTTATTAATTTGTTTCTTGTATGTAGCTCATTGATTTGTTCAGTCTAGTTGTCAAAATGGCTGGTATATTAGATACATTTGTATTTACACTCATTAGTAATTTTATCAGAAACGCATACCAAAGAGTCCATTTTTGTTTTCTTAGTTCATGAGATGGTAGTGAAATTATGGGAGCAGATGTGGACTAAAGCAGGTGATGAGAAATAATGCCTACAAGTTCGTTTCATTTATATAAGAGAGTTTTTCATGAAAAATATTCAAAGGAGAATCACATGAAGACAACTGCCAACAAGCAACATCCAGGAACAGTATTACTGAATATGTTACTCTGTGTATTGTAATTACTGAACCTGTTTAGGACACTATTCAGTATTTAGCCATCACTACTTTCTGCTTATTATTATGATGATAGCCAGCAAGAGTGCAAGTGCTTAAAAACCTCAGCAATGCTGATGTCCTTCATGTACACTTATACCAGTGCTACTTACACTACCGCCAGTGTCACTAGTGTGCTGAGAGTCATCCTCCAGTGGTAGTTGTTAGTTGATCCCAGTAATTATATATTTAGAAATTGGGGGGGGGGGGGGGGCAATTTGCGGGGTCCAAGCTGTTTTTGCAAATTAGCTAAACAATGTTATTTTGGCTAGGGCCCTTCGGGTACATGCAGGTAAAGATGTGAACACAGATATTGCGATCCGCAAAGTTGTTTGGCTCTCGAAGTTTACTCCTTTGATATGCATGCCATAATTAGGCTCAGTGGACCCATAAGTGCCTTTTTGACATACAGGAGCTCAGTGAAAGTGACCTTCTGACCTTCATTTGCCTGAAGGTCACCAGATGTTATGATTAATGTTCAGGGGCCTTTAACAAAGTTGTATGCTGTGTTTTGTTCAGATTGACCTTTTGATCTCTGTATAATAGGCTGTAGTTTTTGAAAGAATCAAAGTCAAAATACCAAACAAGGAGTGCAGTTTCTAACATGACATGTAATTACAGAGTTATTCAGGTTAGAGAACTAAATCAAATTCTCATTTGGACCATAACATCATCAAAGTCTCAATATATATATATATATATATATATATATATATATATATATATATATATGTGCCTGTGCAAGTTTGAGTTGATCAGATTAACTGCAAATATACATGATATATATTATATATATAATGGTTGATGGTTGACAGATGGAGACCCTAATGAGCACAAATGTCAACATTTTTTGATAATTATTTACATAGAGACTCCACAGAGTAGTTCTAGACTAATTTTAAAACGTTAGGGTTAAAGCCCAGAGACTAGTTTGAAATGTGTGGTTCACAAACAGTTAAAAGTTGCAACAAACCTGCACATTTTTTAATACACTTCGAATTGCAAAGTTGTTTGGAAAACTGCACTACATGATATGAAACCAGGTATTTGACCATCAGTAAAATATGTGGATGTAATATGTAATAAATTTATTTTATTTTATTTTCATGAATAGCGCCCCCCAATGGCCAAGTCATATGAAACTTCAGTGTTACTTAGCAATTACCTCTATAGGCACACTAATCAAGTTTCATGATGATTGGTTAGTGTTAAGCCTTTTTAAATGCCTACTGAAAGTTGTTTGGCTAATAGGGGTTATACAATTTGATGTATACAGTCGTTGTTATAAATTCACTTAATATGTGTCTCAAAGACATTGTGTTTCGTGATAACACCCCGTTAAGGCCAATAGGGCTCATGTCTTGCGTCTGAGTAGTGGGAGGGACTACTACCTATTGACCAAGTTTCATGTCTGTGCAATTTATGGTTTAGTCTGCACAATTCGTTTTAGGGCAGAAGAAGAAGAACTCTAACAATTACAATAGGGTTCCAGCACTACATGCTTGGACCCCTAATAATAATAATAATAATATTATTTCTTGGCGGTCCAGGGCAGATTTTAAACTAAATGCCACAATGTTGTTCTTTTGTGTTGATGGGCAAACAGACTGTGACGAGCGCTGAGCTAAAATCAAGGCGAGGTTTATTTAACAGATTTGTATCAACCACAGCAGCAACAAGAGCAAGTTGGACATAACAGAAGGGCAAGAAAGGGTCAGAGTAAAGAAACAAGCGAACGTCAAAAACCAGGCAAACAATCAGATCAGCAAAAGTACCAAAAGGGCAAAGACAAAAGAGTAAATCAGTAAAACAGAACAACGTCAAAACCAGTAATCACAGAGAGAAAGGGTCGGTACGCACAGAGTGGCAATACTTGGCAATGGGTAAGTGGGAGAGAGGAGTATATATACAAACAGACTAGATTAACAACAGGTGTTATCAATACTCGGGTGACTCAGATCTGGAAAACGTGAAAGTGACGTCATCTGGTGGTGGGTTATGGGAAATGGAGTCCAGGAGATCGGGGGTGAGAAGAAAGCCAGCAGGCGTGACATATTTCTTTTTTTTTTTCTTTCTTATAATTGTTATATTTGTTTAAACAAATAACTTTAATAGTAATATCAATCTAGATTCTACACTGTTGTCAGGGACAAAAGAACTCGGGACGACGTGAGCAGAGTTAAATGACAGGCTGGTTTATTTAACAACGGAACAGTCGAACCAAACAGCAAAGCACCACAGAACATGAAATAGGGGCAGGCAAAAGCAGAGTCAGGGGCAGGGCGAGGTAAAGTACCGGAAAGACAGTCAACGGGGCAGACAGGTTATAAGGGCTAGGCGAGAGGAAGGTCAGGGAAACGGAAGAAAAGTTCGAAGCCAGAGAGATATAAAGAGACAAGCCAAAATGGGAAAAAGCCGAAAGGGGGTAGTCGGGGACAAAAGAGGGTCGAAACCAGGATACCATACACAGATAAAGAACGCTCAGAATTGCAGGAATAAACGGCAAAACCTCGCGATAAGCCAGCGTCCGCGAGGGGTTATTATAGGTGGAGTTAACGAGGGCCAGCTGTGAACTAGAATTCAGGTGACCTAGAGCGGGTCTGGCTGGCGGGCTGGGAACACGTGGAAGTGACGTCATTGAAAGTGGAGTCCGGGAGAGCGGAGGAGCCGGGATGACCGGGGAGCGTGACAACTGTTAAAAATAACAGCAACGATGCTAAAATGACAGATGCACAACAAACGTTAAAGTAGCTGAATGCACACATACATCATTTTAAAAAAGGTTTCATTTACTTTTGAAAATATGCTTCAGTACTATTGTCTCTGCTAAGATTATTCTTATTTCTGTTTAAAGCTCTGTTTAATCAAAAGTGTACTGTATACAAACTTTTATCATAAATACTAAAAGACACTACATAAAGCTTTGCTTTTTAAATAACTAGCTGACTACGAGATGTTAATCTTACTGTGTCAGAGGAGACTCTGTATCTGTCCATTGAGTACCTGCCTTCACATGGAGCAGCTGGTTAGAACAGCTCTTGCTCCCTTACTCAGAGCAGACAGTTTATTATGCTCGGTAATGAATCTAGCGCGGTGTCAACTGCAACCTACTCAACAAAGTGTATTTTAGTGTAACGCTCAAACTGCTGAGGAACATAAGATACATAAGTTTATCCTGGGCCTTCAGTGACACTGTGTCTATGATGGGTGTGCGCATTAAAACAAACGTAAGGAGATGGGTCTTAGTCAGAAAAAACACCTCTTAGTCAGCAGGAGACCACTACAGTAGATGAAACACCATGTTTGTTGCAAAGGTTCTGTGGCACCTCAACCACAAACATCCTTTCTCGCTTCTTTTTTTAAAACAAAAAATCCCCTTTTCGGCATCACGCACCACCACATCCTGTTCTTCTGCATGATAGCGAATCGATTTTAGATTTCTCATGCTGTCCAGTCTGACAGCATTCTGTAACCTCGACTACATTATGAAACTGTACTTTTTCGGGCTAAATTGCCACTAATGCCACCAACCTGCATAAACAGCAGCGATTGTGATCAAAATTTACAAACCTTTCTATATTTAGGGAAATGTGTGCCTGATTTACATACTGAAAACAGTGCATTCCTGATTTGAATAATTGATACACTGATTTGAAACTCTTTCCTCCAAGTTCAGCCTCTTTCCTGAGGATTGAAGGAACTACTACCTGCCATTAAAATACAACCCGACCCACTGCAGGACCAAAGCTAGGTGAACATGATCATTCTAGGCCAGATTCCATGTGACAAATATTGTGCAGAACTACTCAGCATTGCTACAAACTTAAGACAGACCATCATACCATACAAACAACCTAGATGGACGCTGGCTCTGAGAGCAGGACAGATTCAAATATAACAAATCATTCAAATATGACTATAAAACAACAGAACCAAAGAAATACAGTAGGGAGGTGGATGACAACATTGCATGGAGGATCTGTATAAATATTGATGTGAACCCTTAATCGTTTTATTCAAAAGCTAAACTAACAACCATTTTAGCACCAGGGCTCAACATAACAAAATGTGAAAAAAGTGAAAGGGGTCTGAGGACTGTTCCGAAAGCAAGATATATACACAATGCATTTAGAAAGTCTTCAACCCTTTCACTTTTTTCACATTGTGTTATGTTGAGGTCTTGTGCTAAAATAAAGAGAAATTCAAGTTTTTCTCTGCACTCTATACCCCATAATGAGAAAGTTAAAACAGAATTGTAGACAAATATATTATAAAGGAAAAGCTAAAATCAACATACAAATTAAAATTGGCATACAAACTAAAATTGGTATTGACATAAGTATTCAGACCTTTTACTCAGTACTTAGTTGCAGCACCTTTGGCAGTGATTACAGCTTCCAGTCTTCTTGGGTATGATGCCACAAAAGTTTGGGTTTGGAGATTTTCTACCATTGTTCTTTGCAGATCCTCTCAAGCTCTGCCAAGTTGGATGGGGACCATCGGTGAACAGAACCCACCCCCCATCACCTTTTTTGGTCAGGATCCCCCAGGTTATATACATTCATTGTGCTGTTGGTGTTGTCTTCAGTTTCTGCTGCTTTCAATAAAAGGGCATCCCTTTAATAAAAGCATCCCAATGAAAGAGCTGTTGTGGCTCTGCTTTACCATGATGCCATAATATTAAGAGATCTTATTAATTTTTTCTGACAGAGATGATGGTTATGCTAAAGCTTTCAAGACAGCAAAACAAACCGTTCAGTTTGAAGAAGTCATTGGACAAACAAGTGTCTGGCCAAAACCTCAGTCCAAAGGCAATTTTCCACTAGTGATGGAGAGCTGAGTAGCTGAATTGACATTTCAGAGGCTGTAGTTTACAGCATAGTTTCTATTAAATACGTCATTGATTCCAGGACTTTGAATCAAATGAGGTAAACACACTGTGAAGTTTGAGCGTTTTGTTCACAGTCTTGCTCTTAATAACTTGTATATCAATTCTCTTAGTTACAATATGGTTTTGTTATAACTGGCTATTCTGTCTATATGTTGTATTTTGGCCCTTCTGGCACAAGCAGAACAATACTCATCAGAAGTTTTGCTAGGTAGACAGGTAGGTAGGTTACACTGTGTGGTTTGAGACACTGAATTAGACCAGCCAGTCAGAGGGAGCATAATCTACTAGACAATATCAGGTAAAGCACATAATTTAATTATATAGAGGGCGAATACAAAACAAAGTTCAGCTTCACATTAAAAGTAAGTTCTTAGTATTTAACAGCTTTGGCGGTGTGTGTAACCATATAACCTGTAACTCTGCCTAATGTTCCAGCTGTTGCTTGTAACCCTGATGATGGGAAATTAAGAACCGTTTTTCGATTATGACGACTGATGGTCTGATGTTCTTTTAGCTGTGTGGTGCCTGATAGAATGGAACTGTTTTTTACTTCACTTCACTCTTTATGTTTAAATCTAACACTAAATGGTGATAACGGAACTGTGGGATAGTCACAATAAAACACGAGTGCTTCATGCTGTAATGTGAGCAGTATGTGTACTGATCTACACCAGTGCCAATATCTCACTTATAGCACAAACCTTGAATGTGTTACTGCTGAAATGATATTTACTACTTCTTTGTTTAAAGCATTAAACAAACAAACAAACAAGCAAACAAAAAACAGGATCTTAGTGCAAACACAAAAAGAACAGAACTTAAATGAAGTCCTCTTTTCACCTTGTGGCTCAGCTTTTTTCCTGTTTTTGTTTCAGATGTTAAACTCTGTTAACCACTCGATGTGATGCAGGAAATACAATAAAAAATGCATGACGTCAGGTTTATGCCACATGGCGGGGACCATAACCCTTACCTAAACCTGAACCAGAACTTGTAAAAACCTAATTGTAACCCTAACATTAACCCTAACTTACACTGACCTTAAAATTCAAAGATTTTTCATTGAAGGACCCAACAGCATGAGTAAGATTGTGCAAGACTGGTGAAGGCTAATGGTGTTTAGATGATGTCATGCTGAACGATTCACAGACCAACCGAGGACCGAAAGTTCCTGTGTGGTTCCTTTTTTTTGGTGTGCTGAACTTCCTTCTAAAACCTCAGACAGCTCTTAACAGTGTGTAGCAGTCAGTTGTACAGGCATTTCATTGCCACGCACATGTGTGTGGATTAGTTTGGCTTGGATGCAGCAGATTTTATACACACAACACAGGATCCGGACACCAGGTATGTGTTTTAAACTTATAAAATAAATTGTTTCTGGGCAGGCTGATGTTTAGCAGCACTGTTTAATTCACTCATTCATTCATTCATTCATTCATGAGAGCATACTAGACTTAGACACAAGTTAACTCATTGAATCTGACATGCTTGTTATTAAGTAGTGTAGTGCAGTAATGGAATTGATCAGAATTTGAGTCTCTAAAGAAGGCTACCAACAGCATCTCCATGTAATTTAGATAACTGAAAGGCCTGTCATAGACTACACATTTGTGTAGTTTCAAAGTGTTTAAAATGTTTTTAAAATAAGCATATTGTAGGATATCAATGTTTACATGACAGTGTATAAGTGTTTCCCAGGAACAAAGCTTGCATTTTACGCATTTACGTCAGGATCTGAATCCTGGGAAAGGGTTATCATCAGGGTTATATAGCTGTAGGTTAAAGGTTAAATACCTTTAAGGCTGTATTGACAATCTGGTAACAACATCATTGTCTTAAGGGGGGCTATAAAACTGTGTGTCCAGATGTTTTCGGACAAGAGCTGAGCCTCAACTGCGATCGCCTTGAAATAAACAACTACAAAATTCTCAGCCTGTCTCCTAGTTCTACCTTCGGTGCAAGAAACAAAAGGATCAACTTCAATATGTTCACATGTTCTCAGCAGCAGGTCCAGAGCATTTTGACTGGAGTGGCCATGGCATAGCAAGGCTTAATGCCAGGTGACCGAAAAAAAAGAGTAAAGTATGGCACTTTCAGTTATTTTTGTGTAGAGCTTTTCCCTTTTAATAGATGGGCACATTATTACATAAAGTGCCCTGTTGCCACCTGCCACAAACGAAAACGGGTCTTATTTAAATTTGTCCTTTCAGTGTTTAGAATTTGCTAACCATCTTTTTTTCACCCTTAGAGGAGTAAAGCTAACAGAGCTAACATTTATCTCTTTTTAGCATGAGGTATATATTTGGAAAATCACATGCTAATGGTTAAACAGGACTTTTCATTATTAATCCCCAGAGGCCATAAGCAATACATACATCAGTTAGAATACAATGTTAGTAAAATACACTATATCGCCAAAATTGTTTGCTCATCTGCCTTCACAGTCATATGAACTTGAGTGACATCCCATTCTTAATCCATAGGGTTTAATATGATGTCAGCCCACCCTTTGCAGCTATAACAGCTTCAACTCTTCTGGGAAGGCTTTCCGCTTTTCATGGACTGTTACGTGTGTAACCACACTGTTGCCAATATACATAATAATTTGTTGTGTTTGAAAAGAGGGGGCCATGGGGGACCACCAGTAACCCATCAAAGAGAGCAGTTTGAATTAACAGCAGTTGCTGGAAAATTTCAGTAATAGTGATTGGTTATGTTGCAGCACAAGGATGAATCATGCAGTGATGCTGCTGCTGGGGACTGTTTTCGCTCTCACATCCCAAGCTGATCGTAAGCCTTCATGTTCTCAACAAGTCAGATATGTAAGTGCTGAGCAGAACTGATTCATCTGTCTGCATTTGTTTATGTATATTTATATGTGACTGACTGTTATTTAATTTCTTTCAGACTTGTTATATCACTTTATCTTATGAGGACTTTTGTTCTACTGGACATTGTACATACAAAGTCCCCTTTGAGTTTCTCATGCGGTTGAAGAAAGAGGGCTGTGAACTAGCATGGCACACACCAGTGAGTCCATACATGCTACCTGATGATTCACATATAATCCTAAATCCTATTTAAATCTATTTATCTAGGCATTAGGCCTATTTACTAAGACAAACATAATTAGAACAAATACAAATAAATATCAGAGGCTGGTTTTCTGGACATGGATGATGTCTTGAAACTTTAGTGCTTAAGGTAAATCGCTGGAAAATCATCTTTAGTCAAAGTTTATGCTAGAAAGTGATTTTTTGGGGTGCATAAGGATGGCCATTTCTAAACCTCTGGTACATTAGCCCAGTGCTTCCATTTGATCTAATCAGCCCTTATTAAGTGGAAGTTTAATTGACACTTCATCGTAGTAAATCAGTTTAATTAGTCCTTAAATAAATCACATTAGATTAATTAATTCCTCATTAAGCTAATTCAACTTAATTTAAATTATGTTTATTATAAGAAATCCTGATTAGATGTTTTGCTAACTAAACATACTGTATGTTCTTCTAAATAGTTTTACTAGATTTATATGTAGCTTTTGCTATTCTAGTATTACATGCCAATGAAATATACTAACCGACAGTAAACAATTTTTTTGTTTTTCTTGCAGGACAACATGACCTTGGCTTTTCTCAACCCACCGAACCTGCAGTATCCAGCTATAAATGTCACACAAGAAAGTTTAACCACTGAAAGACATCTGGATGGACTTTGGTTTGTGATGACCTGCCTTGATCAAAACGTAGGTTCATACATAAAGCTGTATACAAAACAAATAGGCACTTCTGGTCACATAAGTTTGATAGATTTTCTAAGTGATTATAGGTTAGCGTATCCTCTACACATTTTAATGCATGCTGACTGTTTATTTGCTGAAAATTATATAGGGTGAAAAATAACACTTGGCCTGTATAATATATGGCACATTTTATGTATTTTTTAAATGTGTAAAACCTGGCAAATCAATAGAGGTTTTGCATTTATTTATGTATATAATTTGTTTTCACCAACAAAACATGTTATTTGACCAGATGTATACAAACCTTTTCTGTTTTCCTCTTTAAATTACATGCAACTCCAACTTGAGAGACGAAGCTTTAACAACCAGTAAGTGTGTTTAGATGCACTTAATAATCTGATCATAATCAGATTTCTGGAGTTATCTGATTATTCAAGTGGTCATGTAAACAGCTTACTCCGATTATTGTCTAGAAATCCGACAAAGAGAACTGGACTTAAGTAATTTCTCAGTGCATGTGTACCTTTACTCTGATTTCTTTCAGATTTCTCAGTCTGTGCACGTGCGAAAGTTGAACTTTTAAATATTCTTCATCTTCAATTAGTGCCTGATTCACGTAGCTCCGGTGTTTTCTGTGTTTTAGTAGTTATCGTATTTGAAGTGCGTGTAAACACACTTACTGTTTCTGTTTTTCTAATACAGTTTAATTCTGCACTTAGTAATTAAATCCATTTCTGTGCTGCAGTCCAGTCGCCATCAATTCCTGGTGATATACAGAGGTATGTACCTGTACTGACTTTACTTTAGGAGTTTTCAGTCATTTGACTATCAGTTTCTAATCAACAACAATGTTTACGGAGCTGTTGTAAAAGTACAACTGAGCACTGGAGGTGGATGCGGAGCTTGAATTAAAAATTGTAGCTGTGATGATGACAGCTGATGATATTACACCCCACCTCCAGTCTTCTTTACCCGTCTAACATTTTGGTGATGTGGTTCTCAAACATTTAAGAGCAAGTATATGCATGATCAAACCAAAACTTCAGAGTACCACCTATGCGTCTGACAAAAACTGACAACTGGAAAATACTCTTCTTCTGATGACAGGCAAACAAAAAGTCCCCAACTTTGTGTGTACAAATATTTTTCCAAGATAGGGAAGGCAGCAGTAAAATTTCCTTGATTTTATGAGCAGTTGTGACTTGGGTCACAGATTTTAAGTCTCAAGGATTTTAAATCTTGACTACCAAATCCTTGCAGTTTAGTATCAGATTAGTATCAGCTGTTGCATGGTAAGCCAAATTATCTTCCTCATGTCTTAATTATCAGAGCTGACATCATTCCTGCTGGTATCTGTGAGTCACAACATGATTCTTAATTCATTTCTCAATTTGATTTGCAGTATTTATTATTCATGTCTGAATAAATATTTGCCTCTTTGTGTTTTTAAAAGCTGAGAACAACACTGGTACATCTGGTGCATCTCCCACAGCTGGTGAGTTTTTTTTATTTATAACATTTGGCATTTGTTCTGATCTAGTGTAACATACACAGAGATAAAGTTAGTGTTGGGCACTTGCAGTAAAGGGATGCAGAGAAACCACAAATTGGTTGACATGTGTACTTCATAATTTATATATCAATAGCAGTACAGGGGATAACAAGGAATACACTAGTTTGTATTTATATGTGCATTTCTTGTTAGCTACTAAACTGCCATGAATACGCTTCGGAGAGTAGTGGAATATGCATGGTTAATTTAGTTTCTCAGCTGCAATCAATTCTATTTTATCAGGAAAAATAACACTTGTGTATCACCTACATGTAATGGAATACATGTAGATTATAATTCACTGTTTTAGTAGCAACTTAACTTAAGCATGAGTCACTGAGGTGTGACCAAGGTTTACTGCGGCAGCTTCCTCAGCCTCACTCCCCTGGCCTTCTGATCTCCACTGTCAAACCAGTGTTGGGTCCCAGAGTGCCACCTGGTGCTCTGAGGAACATCAGCAAGCAAGCCACAGATCACACAGCCCTGCCAAGAGCCCCAGCGTGTATAATTAATCTGGAGCATAGCTGCACTGTGGCACTATCTAGTGTGGCCGCATTAGAGGATATCTCTCCAGTTTCTGAGACCCCTGACCTGCCAACCTTTAAACCCAAGGAGCTGCCCTGTGCTACAGAGAACATCAGTGAGCTCTCAATGTGCCATCCAGTACTCCCAGCACTAGCAGCATATTAAGTGCTGAAACTGAGATTTTTTTTTTTTTAAACATATGCCCATTTTAAATTTGATTCCAGTGACATATTTCAAAAAGTTGTGTAATACCAATTAATTTATATAGTAAACCTCATGGGATGACTCCTGATAACTAAAGTAAATAGCTAACAGACACTTAAAACATATACAACAGATTGTAAATTGAATAACTAGTCTCCATTTTATTCTAAGAAGAAAACAGTACTTGTTTTCCGCCAGCAACCAGGTGCTTCCTAAGAATGAAAGTTGCATTGCGGACAGTGGAGTTGTCAGCAGGTTTCTAGTAACTTTTTTTTTTTATTTTTCATTATAAAATTGATGAACATGATAATTTCTCCTGCGCTTCTCTCTTTACTTGTCAGGGCTTAAGTGGTTTTGGGAGCTGCTCTGTTTTGATTGGTTTTTACAATTACATTTTTCAATTTACTTGGGCTTTTTCCTAATTGGGTTATGAATCTTTTTTTTTTACAACTGTAACATAATCAGTAAAATAACAAAATGCAAGTATTTTATTAAAAACAAAATCACTTTAGTAAAAGTATAATAATGTAATTCTGTTGTGAGAAACCTTACAGGGGAAATGTACTCAGGTACATTAAAGTTATAATGGCAAGTATCTCTTCATCACTTCATATTGGATTTTTAAAAGTGTAAGGTATCCCTTTATAGTGGTGTTTCATTTTTTAAATGAATTAAATTCTTTATAATGGATTTTTAAAGCAGAGTGTCTTTACAATGTTTTTTATAGGGATTTTTATATATTAGGGCTTTAAAGTAGGGTATTCCTTTATAAAGGTGTTTGAAGCAGGATATCTCTTTATAATTGTTATAGTTTTCAAGCTGTAAATCTTATAATGTCTTAAAGCAGAGTATCATTTTTAATGTTTTATCAGATACTGTGAGCCATGTTGTCGCGCCTGTGGTGCTTATTATTGTTGCTGTCTTTCTCTGGGTGATCTACTGGAAACGTACAACTATTTTTGGGTATGTCTGGTACCTACAAACACACCACCACCACAGAAACAGGAATGCAACTATCAAAACTGAATTTGAAACTATACTATACAGTCATTTGCATAATGTGAATACCCCAGGTGATATTACATGCTTTGTTGTTTTGTAAAGTGAAAATGACGCATCCTTTTTCAGGTAACAAACTTAAATATGGCATTTTCTGCTCATTTTAGCACACAATGTCTACACTCATCATCAAAAATATACAGTAGTTGCTCTCAGAAGGAAGTGTGGGATTGCACTGCTATTTAGAAGAAAGATAAAGGTTACCAGAAACAATAAATGATAGAACATTTGCAAAATTGCAATATTTATTGAGCTACACATACAGAAGTAGTGTCTCCCAGTGTTGCATCAGCCCGCCATGTTTGCTAACACAAAATGCAAGATGTCTCAGCATGGAGTTGTAGAGCTTCCTAATGGTGTCCTTTAATAAGCCATCCCATGCAGCTTGAATATTCTCACACAGTTCCTGCAGATTTTGCGGTAGGGGTGGAGGTGGAGTGACACCAGGCATTCTGGACATTCTGTGACGTGCGACAAACCGTTCATCTAGGCGCTAAACACAATGTCTCCATACACGGATTTGTTGGTCGTCTGCTCATATTGCTTTTGAACTCTTCTCTGAGGCATACTTCACTTGCAAAGGATGCTACCAACACAACAGCATGAGCCAGAATGGAAAGCATGCGCAACAGAACAACCTTATATAGTCCATCAGGTACAGCGATAAGGTTCGTGCTTATGTCACATGCATGGCTGAGTATGAAACCTACCCACCAGTTTCAGTTTCATTACTGTCCATTGATTCCTTCTGGGTGCAGCTATTTATTTTGATGGTGAGTGTATGTTTGCTAATTGTTTTGAAGAAAAACAAGTATAGAAGGCGGCGTGTCTCCATGTCATGCATTTTGGTGAAATTTACAGTTATTGTGCACTGATGTTTCCAAAAAATGAAGTATTGTTTATTAATTGTTGTTAGGGCACATATACTTCTTGTTAATTGTGTATTTGAGTTAGTTTCATTTGAGTTTAGTTTGTGGTTGTAGGGAGGTATTAGTTAGTTATAGCTGCTCTGATTCATGCTTTTTCATTAGCAATTTTGGTTGTGTGCTTCTAGAGCTGGTTCGAGTTGTAGGATAGTAAGCATATGATGTTACTGAGCTGAATTTGATCTGTGACGTATGTCAGTGAACATTGTTAATTACTGTTCATGTTGCAGCCACAGACTCATGCATGCATGCGACATCATATGGACCACTGCACACTTGTGAAGAACATTATTTCTTCAGCTTATTCACATGAATATGCAACTAACAGCTTTCTACCCTTTTTAAAGATGTATCCGGCGCAGGGAAGAAAATGGAAATGTACCTGTGGAGGCTGTAGGGCTGGCGGCACTGAACCCCGATATGGATCAGAACTAGGATCAGAATAAGGTCCTAGACTGTACTCCTGTTCTTTTTTGTTTCTTTTTGTTTCCTTTGTCTTTTATTCTGTCATTATTAAGTGCTGTCAGCCAATTCCATTTTAAATACTATTTTTAATAGCAATTATAATACTTCCCATTACTGGCTAGCTACTTAAAATGCATGCTGCTAGTATAATAAATATGCAATTTAAAAAATAAATGCACAGAGAACAACAGAAAAAAGATAATACCACATCCCGCACATGTCTCTATTCTGTTTCTCTGTAAAACTGTGCACGGTTGCAATGGTATTTTTTTTTGCTGCAGCCCGTCTCTGACTGTAAACAAACTTGTCTTCAACTACAACTACTATCTTCATCTCCATCCATGAAGAATTTAAACAGCACTGAGGTTGTTTTTGTAGTCTTGTATAGGTGTTGCCATGGGGATCTGGTATTCATTAAAATTTAGGGCAGGCAATTAATGCGTCAGCTAGGGGCCCGGCATTTATACGGACGCCCCGGGGGCCTTAGAGTCGTTCAGCTTAGAGCAGCTATGCTAGTGCAGGAGCAGCAGGGTAATCGGGAGGATTGGGCTGTTTTATTGAACGCTCATCGGTTTAAAGGACAGGCACAAATGTTATGCCTTGGGTCCTGGTAGCAGTCGCTGCCTTGGAGCTACTTTAAACTAGTGCGTGTGGCAAAAGCGTGGTTGATGCACAACTTAATGTGGACAGGGTGAGCATATTAAGGACCATCCAGTTATCCAGTAACCCCGCCCCCAGAGCCCCCAACTTGGTTGCCAGCTGCTTTTCTCTGCTTTTGCTTTTTCTTTTCCTTCATTTGGTTCTGTTTGTTGCTGCTCAAATTCTTAAGGGTTTTAGAGTGTTTTAAGCTTCCCTCTAGCCCGTGGACCATAGTGGGTTCTTGAGATCAGTGTCTGATATACCGTGACTCACTGGCTAGAGGTTGGAGTGTTTTTAATGTTGTTTGTTGTTTGTTTTTTTTTCCTTTTTCTTTTTTTTTTTTTTGTTTTAGCATAGTGGCTGGATTATTGTGGAGTTGGGGTACCAACAGATGTATGGGTATATTTGTATATGGTGTTCACTAGTGTGGTAGAAGTTGCAGTGCAACATAGTGTGAGAGACTGCCGTGTATTGCGAGTGTATCTTTGTCTTTATTTAGAATTTATTCATGTGTGCTACTGAGGATACATCTGGTTGGCCTCCCAACTCCAGTAACGTGTTTGTCCAGCGGTGTAGTTTTAAAGCCATTTTATTTTGTTTTATTTTACCAAACTGACGGCGACCCCTTTTATCAGCTTCAGAACATTTATAACATAAATATTGTGTTTTGTATTTTCCTAGACTTGTGTCTGTGAGATTATTATAGGGCTGGCGTAGTCTGGCATCTAGTATATAGGGGGCGCCACATTTTACTATCCCTAGTTTGGTTCATGGATTTTTACCACACACCAAAAGTGAGGCATCACTGTGAGGCATTTTTTTTTAAAACATTCCATTCCACTTTTCAACAAATGCTACAAAGGGTGAGAAATCTGTGTTTTATTAATCCTTTTTAACCCTTCGTGGTGATACTGGAAAAAGGAGAAGGTGCGTGGAAAAATGAGTACTGAAACAATAACTGTGGGTTTGGTCACAATACTTTCTCCTCTAAACCTCTGACTTTTTAGGTTTTGGTTTTTATATGTCCTTCAGCATGGGGACGGAACAATATAAATAAAAATAATAATTCAGCAACTCCCCTCTCACATCTGTGTATGTCATTGTGTGTGTGTGTGCTTGCATGCATATGTTTAACTTGGCTAAACACTCAGGAAAATATTACTTTTGTCTTCATGTGCAGCAGCTCCAATAGAATGTGGCACATATGAGTAGGACCAGTGTTACAGTCAACAGCAAGGAAACACATCACAGAGCAAATCACAGGTTTATGTGTATGTCTGTTTATGTGTATGTGTATATATGCATTTTTAGACTATAGTCTGCTACAGAAACCAGTCTAGGGTTATGAATAAGGAACCAAACCTGGGTGGTGTGGATCTTAACCATAAACATTTTGTTTTTTCTTTAAACTGACTTCCTGGAAAACAGGAGGCCCCCACAACCATCAAGACAGACAGACACGCGAATAACAAATACAGAGTATAAAGGACATCAGTCAGTTGATCCAGCAGGCAGATTGACAATACCATAAAACTAGAACATACGGAGCCAGATGTCTAGTGGGTGGGGTAGAGCCTATACAATCATCTGCAAGTCATGAACCAAGTAGTTGAAGCTCATGAGCAGATGTGTAAATCTGGATTTCCCTGGGTGCCAATTTTAAAAATGCTGTTTATTTTACCCATAGTGAGTTCTTTATTATTATTATTTTATTATTACTATTATTATTATTATTAATAATAATAATAATAATAATTTTTATTATTATTATAGTTGCTAGCCAGCTTTTTCAGTCAGTTCTCTTTTTCAAAGCTCTTTACACAGTGAGCACATCACTATATTAACCATTTTTGCTTGCTTGAACACAGAATGCATTCAGTCAACACAATTCCCAGTCTGTCTTAGCTGTTTCTGTAGCTCAGTTTACAAATTATGTACACTATTACAAAACTGAAAAAGTCTAATGATAAGTCCAGAAGTGAACAACTACACCCAGAACTAATAATAATAATAATCAATAATGAAACTAGTCTGGCATGTCCAGTGAGACAAAGCAGAAACTCATGAGGTTTTTTTTTTTTAACTACTAATTCCTCTGATTATAGGAGTCAGCATCATCTACAGGTGATATTTCTTAAAAGAAAAAAACAGAACACCTATTGTTCAAAGAAATGAAAGAAATGAAAAATGCCTCCTTTGAACTCCGATCATTCATATCGCCGTACCATAAGTACACTGGCAAGTGTTCAAACTCATTTAAAAGATAACACCTTACAACTTATACAGGTGTGGCCGTCCGCCGAGTTAAATTAATCTCCCAAGTACTCTAATAAAAAAAAAAAGTTCCTATTAAGCCATATTCCAAATGAAACAGACAAAACCTTATGTAGTTTAACCTAATGTCCACCAATAGCAGCTCCATTCATTAGAAAGCCTTAAAACAACAAAGCAGATGTATGTACACAGTATGGTCACCTGACCTGAATGGCAGTATGATGGTTATAGACAGAAATCACTTTCCTCAGTTTTAAATCTCTTATACAAAAGTTTTTTCTCTAAAAGTAGCTTTATATTTATTAGTTCTATAAACAGGTTTCTGCAGGACTTGGATTTCCTGCACTCTAGCAGGGCCAAAATTGCTTTCACAATATTTCCTGTATAATATTTAGAATTAAAAGGTGCAAACCACATACAAAAGCATGCAAACGTTCTCTGGCTTTTCTAAGTGACAGTAAATAGGAGGCAGGAATCAGGAGACAAATGTAAACATGGTATTTTATGTGTATTTTAGAGCACAATTTCTATTCATTAAGCATATTGGGGTAAATCTAAAATGTGTCATAGTGTTTTGCACTTCTTATGTTTATGTCACATTATATTTACTTCAGCAAGTAAACAGTAATTGTGCATGATTTGTGCACAGGTGTGTTCTCTGTAGAGGATGTGTACACAGAAAATCAACAAATCATGTAACTGGACCAGAGACGAGCACATTTGTACCACTATATCTAAAGATTCTTTTAATCAGTGTCTGCCCTTTCATGTGTTACATGCTGTTTGAAGTACTCACTGAGTACATCTTCTCTAATTCCACTGTCGAAGCTCTCATTTAATTTAAACTGTCCTGTAAATGGATAATCTGTTTTCTCATCTTCCACACAAACCGCCCTGCTTCAGATTCCAGTTCATTCTCCTGCACTGTGGATATGAGTTCCATCTTATTGATGTCTCTAACTGTTTTGGTATCTCCAGTCAAAAGGGGCAGAGGGGAAATAAACTGCTTGATGTTTTTCACCATTTCCAAAGCCTGGGTTCCCTGTGCTGACAGCAGTTCTTTGGGTTTCAAAAATTCAGCAAGCTCTGATAAATCACCTGCACTCTTTCTGACCACTTCATCATTGTGATACCACAGCATCTTCTCAACATGCTCACAGATGTTGTTCAGGGGGCTGACGACTCGATCAGCTGTTGTGCTGAATTCCTCCAGAGTTTTCTCTGCTTCCACTAAAAGTTGCTTCTCTTTCCGTGTGTTTTTGCTATCTGGATATATTGTTAATACACCAGCAGTCGTCAAAGCTCCAGCCCCAACTCCACTTATCACTATAGTCTTTTGAACCAATACTATATACCAGTTTAAACTGCCAGAGAGGGCAATCAGAAATCCACCTATATCTGAAACTCCTAGTCCTACTCCAACTCCAGCTCCTACTGCTGCAGCTATTCTCCGTCCACTACTCACTTTAGCTGCTTTGCTGTAATCATCTAAAAACTCATCAGTCCACATCAACAGCTGGTTGATGATTTGTTGGAGCTCGGGCTGATGTTCTTCATAAAGTCTTAGGAACTCTTTGCTGCTCTTCAGGAGATCATCAGGAGGTGCTCTACCATAAACGCTGACACATCTACACAGGGAATGCTAACATCTGCACGGTACGCTAGCACTAAATTACTATTTTTATGATTATTATTAGATTTTAATTAACAGGCATTCACATTTCATCATTATCAAAGCTACACAATGAGACAAATGGTATATGGTAAAAGTAGTGCAACTACATAGAAAAAAGAATATCAAACTTCAGTATTAGAATTTATTATACATTTTCTTGGGAGCGCAGGTTTAAAATAAAACTAGCTCTACTTTTAAAACTGCTTTTAGTTTGATATAAATTCAAAACAAACCCAAACCAAACCAACAGAGCTGAACAATCCTCACAGAAAAAACAGAAAAATGATGGTGAATGTATAAAGCTGAACTTGGCTATTGTTGCATCTAAGGTGGAACGGCAAAGTTGAATATGAAGCTTATGAATTAAATTTCATAATTCTGCTTGTTTTAGTTTTTTTACACAGCGTTCCAACTTTTTTGGAAACGAGGCTGCACCCAGGGTACTCTGAAGAACTTAGATGAGAGCATCTCAAACTCCAAAGATAAGGAGGATGCTTTGGGTCATTAGTTACTTCCATAGCTTTCCTGAGCACAGCTCCAAATTAGTGATCAGTTTTTCTGTCAGTCTATTTACTTATGACAACTTCCTTATCACATGCAGCCTCGAACCAGCTTACATAAATCATTGTATATGAAACTCAACTGATGATCCATATATATTCCTTATTCTTAATGTAAATTATGATTAATAAATCAGTACAACCAATAAATCAAGAGTAACCCTGACCTCTCCCCCACAGAGAAGACTGAATGCTGTCCATTGTTGCTGTCATCCAATCTCCGAGTTCCCTTTTCAGTCATGATCCAGTTTAACAGGAAGCTGTTCACAAAGACTGACCTGGTTTAATAAAAACTCCTCACATTAGGTGATTTCCTGTAAAAGAAACAAACTGACTTTATATATTGTGAGCATGTGTGTTCTTTTTAGGGATCTTAAATAAAAAAGGGTCCGCCTGAGATTTCTGAAAAAAAAAAAAATATATATATATATATACGTATATATATACATATATATATATATTCACGTCTCCTATTTTTACAGTCATGTGACAGAAAAGAGGCACAAATATAAACATACCAAAACAAAGGAGAGAAAAGTCACAAGTCTGTGTTCCGAGAGGACAAACACTGCAACTTAACAAAGGAAATACATGCACAGACACTGCAACATAACAAAGGAAATAC